>CAUYUJ010014771.1:413592-781092 GCA_963575745.1 Prorocentrum cordatum | reverse complement strand
TCACACGTTTCGTGGCCCTATAGGGAGCTCCGCCGAATGCGGTGCATACAACGACGGTGCTTACAACTGCATATGGTCGGGTCCTTCGCCAGGTTAATTTTCATGACTCGAGGTGATCTGAACGGGAGGACCAAATCGGAGTCATCATTCCCGCTTCGTCCGCCCACGAAGCGGGCCCCGGGGCCACAGAGAATGACCCCAACGCGGCGCGAAAGCCGTGCGAAGGGCGGGGCCAACCCTGAGCTTCGACGACGACGATCGAAGCCTTTCGAGTCATACAAAAATCACGACGGGAGATTTTTCGCTATGCTCAACCTGCGGGGGCCCTTACCAGGCCTCGCGACTGTGAAAAAGGCGACTCGGGATGAGAAGCATGTCCTGGGGATGGGTCGAGACCTTTGAGGGTCGACGTTCTGAAGAATCATGACGTCGGGGGTCTGGCAGAGCCCGGGACCCAATATTTCTGCTGCACTTTTTGAGCCAGTGTGCTCCGTGAGGATCCCAGGGCCAGAAACTATGCAACATCGCCAGACTCGAGGCCATTGCGACGCCAGGACTTGTGAGGAGGAGCCCCACAAGACTAGAGGAAGTGCCGGCGCAGAACGAAGAGCGAGGGGTATCGAGGAGAAGGAAAGCGAGGAGGAGCATCGAGGAGCTGGGGAGGAGGAGGCGAGAGGGGCGAGGGACGGCCTCCGAGGCCCGCAAGCCACCCTGCCCTCGCTGTTCTCGTTCCGCCCTCTCTCGTCGTTCGTTGAGATGTCCGCCCGGCTACTTATTTATTCGACGCGGAGAATCATCCCATCCCAGAAATGCACGCGTCGATAAAAATCAACCTGGCGAAGGACCCGACCATATGCAGTTGTAAGCACCGTCGTTGTATGCACCGCATTCGGCGGAACTCCCTATAGGGCCACGAAACGTGTGAGGGGTGTGCTACAATGTGTCGAGTGGGCGCATGCGAAAGCAGCCACTGGGGCCGTCGGTGGAATTCCCCATGGGGCCACGAAATGCATGCGAAGTGTGCCGACATAGGTGCGGTGGGTGCATGCGAACGCAGCCACTGGCTCCTTCAGTGAAGCTCCCTGTGGGGCCACGGAACGTCTGAGGGGCTTGCCGGAAAAATGAGTGTGCCTGACGCATGCGGGCGGTGGCACTGGGGCCTTCGGTGGAGCTGCCTATGGGGCCACGCAACGTGTCAGAGGTGTGCCGAAATGGGTGTGCGTGACGCATGCGGGCAATGGCACTGGGGCCTTCGGTGGAGCTCCTTGTGGGGCAACGAAACGTGTGAGGGGCGTGCCGAAATGGGTGTGCGTGACGCATGCGGGCGGTGGCACTGGGGCCTTCGATGGAGCTCCCTATGAGGCCACGAAGCGTGTGAGGGGTGTGCCGAACTGGGTGTGCGCGACGCATGCGGGCGGTGGCACAGGGGCCTTCGGTGGAGCTCCCTATGAGGCCACGAAGCTTGTGAGGGGTGTGCCGAAATTGGTGTGCGTGACGCATGCGGGCGGTGGCACTGGGGCCTTCGGTGACAATCCCGATGAGGCCACGAAACGTGTGAGGGGTGTGCCGAAATGGGTGTGCGTGACGCATGCGGGCGGTGGCACTGGGGCCTTCGGTGGAGCTCCCTGTGGGGCCACGAAACGTGTGAGGGGTGTGCTGGAATGGGCGGTAATGACGCATGCGGGCAATGGCACTGGGGCCTTCGGTGGAGCTCCCTGTGGGGCCACGACGCGTGTGAGGGGTGCGCAGGAATTGGCAAAGGTGACGCATGCGGGCGGTGGCACTGGGGCCTTCGTTGGAGCTCGCTATGGTGTCGCGAAGCGTGTGAGGGGTGTTCCGAAATTGGTGTGCGTGACGCATGCGGGCGGTGGCACTGGGGCCTTCGGAGCTCCCTGTGGGGCCACGAAACGTGTGAGGGGTGTGCCGACGTGGGTGTGCGTGACGCATGCGGGCGGTGGCACGGGGGCCTTCGGTGGAGGTCCCTGTTGGGCCACGAAACGCGTGAGGGTGTGCCGGAAAAACGGGTGTGCGTGACGCATGCGGGCGGTGGCACTGGGGCCTTCGGTGGAGCTCCCTGTGGGGCCACGAAACGTGTGAGGGGTGTGCCGGAATTGGTGTGCGTGACGCATGCGGCCGCTGCCACTGGAACCTTCGGCGGAGCTCCCTGTGGGGCCACGAAACGTGTGAGGGGTGTGCTGAAACGGGTGATGACGATGATGATGATGATGATGATGATGATGATGATGATGATGATGATGATGATGATGATGATGATGATGATGATGATGATGACGACGAGAGGAGGAGGAGGAGGAGAGAGAGGAGGAGGAGAGAGGAGGAGGAGGAGGAGGAGGAGGAGGAGGAGACGAGGAGGAGGGAGGGGGCAGCGGGAGGAGGAGGAGGAGGAGGCTGAGGGCGGCGAGGGGCCAGGAGAGGCCGGACGGAGAGGAGACCGAGGCACCCCCGGGGTGAGAGCACCGACGGGGCGCAGGAGCAGAAGGCCGAGGCTGGCGGCGAGGGAGCGCTGAGGAGGAGGTGGAGGAGGAGGAGCACGCGGAGAAGGAAGAGGAGGAGGAAACAGAGGGCGAGGAGACGCAGGCTGCGGCCGCGGAGCCCCGGGAGCGCCGAGGAGGAGGAAGAGGAGACAGCCCGGGCCGCCGCCCCCGCTGTCGCCCCCGCCGCTGCCTCGCCGCCGCCCCCGCCACCGACCGGCTGAGGGGGCCGGTGGACGGGGGGCCCTCCCAGGGCCCCCCGCGGCCGGCGCGGGCGCCGGTCCGCAGGGCGCGCTCGCCGAGTGCCCCGGGGGTCCCATCGGACTCGGGGACCCCCGGGGCCCCGCCCGCGGAGGAGGAGGAGGAGGAGGAGGAGGAGGAGGAGGAGGAGGAGGAGGAGGAACGCGGGGCGCTGTCTCTTCAAAACGAAAACCCAACACCACAGGATGGCTGGGAATTCGCCGGCACAACGGGCCAGAGGCGTGCTAAGATCTCCGGTAACTGGTAAACAATATTTCTGGTTCGCGCGCGCGGGGCGGCCCCTGGGGGTCCCTGGATCAAAAGTACCCCGGGCGGAGCCCGGGACACGCCCGGGACACTCCCCCAGATCCTCCAGGATCGCCCCAAGAGGGCCCCAAGAGGCCCCCAACACAATCCAAGAGAGGTCCGAGACGCCCGAAGATCGCTCCACGGCGCCCAAGATGGCCTCCAGACGGCCCAAGAGATCTCCAAGATGACCCAACAAGCCTCCAAGATGCCCCAAGAGGCCTCCAGGAGCACTCCCAAGAGGGCCCCAAGAGGCAAAAATCAATGTTTTTTCCTGAGGTTTTGGACAGATTTGGGCGTTTCAACCTTTTCGGTTCCCCGACGCCCCTAAACGGCTCAAGAGGCCTCCAAGATCGCCCCAAGAGGGCCCGAGAAGAGGGCCCGAGAGGCCCTCAAGAGGGCCCCAAGACGGCCCAAGACGGCTCCAAGACGGCCCCAGAGGCCTCCAAGACGGCCCAAGAGGGCCCTAAGAACGCCCCCAACTCGGTCCAAGAGAGGTCCGAGACGCCCAAAGATCGCTCCACGACGCCCAAGATGGCCTCCGGACGGCCCAAGATGTCTCCAAGATGGCCCAAGAAGTCTCCAAGATGCCCCAAGAGGCCTCCAAGAGAACTCCCAAGAGGGCCCCAAGAGGCAAAAAACTGTGCTTTCCCTTTGGTTTTGGACAGATCTGGGCGTTTCAACCTTTTCGGTTCCCCGACGCCCCTAAACGGCTCAAGAGGCCTCCGAGATCGCCCCAAGAGGGCCCAAGAGGCCCCCAAGAGGGCCCCAAGACGGCCCAAGACGGCTCCAAGACGGCCCCAGATGCCTCCAGGACAGCCCAAGAGGGCCCCAAGAACGCCCCCAACACGGTCCAAGAGAGGTCCGAGACGCCCAAAGATCGCTCCACGACGCCCAAGATGGCCTCCAGACGGCCCAAGACGTCTCCAAGATGGCCCAAGAAGAAGCCTCCAAGATGCCCCAAGAGGCCTCCCAGAGAACTCCCAAGAGGGCCCCAAGACGCAAAAACCAATGTTTTTTTCTCAGGTTTTGGACAGATTTGGGCGTTTCAACCTTTTCGGTTCCCCGACGCCCCTAAACGGCTCAAGAGGCCTCCAAGATCGCCCCAAGAGGGCCCAAGAGGCCCCCAAGAGGGCTCCAAGATGGCCCAAGACGGCTCCAAGACGGCCCAAGAGGCCTCCAAGACGGCCCAAGAGGGCCCCAAGAACGCTTCAAGAACGCCCCAAGAGGGGGTTCACGAAACAGAATTTCGAGCTCTCGGCCCTTAGAGGCCCCCGGGAGGCCCCAAGACGCCCTCAAAGGCCCCAAGAGGCCCCCAAGAGGCCCTCAAGAGGCCTCAAGAGGCCTCCAAAAGGCCCTCTGGAGGCCTCCAAAAACCCTCAGGAGGCCCCCAGGACGCCTCCAAGACTCCAGCCAGACGCGACTTGGGAAACGCGGGTCGGGGTGGTCCTCCTCCCCCGCGTTCGGCCTCCAGCCTCGAGCCTCGACCCTCCACGACGACGACGACGACGCCGGCGGGCGGCGGCGGCGGCGGGCGGCGGCGGCGGCGACGACGACGACGACAAAGGCGCTCCTCATCGCTCCTCATCCCCCTCCTCCTTCCTCCTCCTCCTCCTCTTCCTCCTCCTCCTCCTCCTCCTCCTCGTCCTCCTCCTCCTCCTCCTCCTCCTACTCCTCCGGTCCAATTAGAAAAGAGATGGTAAGAGAAACGCCGCAAGAAAGTGTTCGTTCCTTCACGCCCGTGTCCGCAACGCCAGAGGACATCAGGACGATAACAGAGCCAATGTTAGCATTCAAAGCCCGCCACCCTCCGACACGAGGGTTCCCCTATCGCATAAGATGTCTCTTCCCCCGGCTCGAACGGCCCCACAGCGGGATACCACGGGTAACACGCCCCCACGATGGCACCAAAGCCGTCAAAAAACTGCAAACACCTAGAAGCACTATGAAAAAACATTAACACATTTATCGTCAACTACACAGCTCCCGACGCCGCAGCTCCACACTGCAAACGACCACTCGGACAGGCGACCACGGTGCGACATTATGGGCCGGCGGAATGAGCGAAGCGATGAAATAACGATAAAGAATTTTGACCATTTTGGCCTAAGGAGGCCCTCGCTGGTCTCCGGGACCGTCAAACCACGACTTGATCGCGAACAAACAAGCGGCCCCCAGGAAAGGGTCGGGACTTCCAGCGACCCCGTACTCAACACATCCGGATATCGCATTTCTGGGATGGGTGCACCCCTTTGGTCGCCGAATTTCCATGGATGGTCTTAATGTGAATCGGAGACCAAAGCACGCGCCGCATTCGAGACATCCCCACAATCTGAACGCGAGCGGGCAAGTGTCCTGCTCCTTGGGTGGCTCCCCCTTTACGTGCCCAAATGCCACGCCTGCTGCATCGCAGTGAGTGGGCGGGAGTGAGTGTGGGTGAGCCTGAGTGTGAGTGAGTCTGGGTCAGAGTGAGTCTGAGTGCGAGTGAGTCTGAGTGTGAGTTAGGCTGAATCTGAGCAAGTTCTTATGAAAGTGAATCTGGGTGTGAGTGCGTCTAACTGTGTGTGTCAGTCTGAGGTTTGGGTGAGCCTGAGGCTTGGGTGAGTCTGAATGTGAGCGAGTCTGAGTACGTCTGCATGTGAGGCTCAGTGGTATGTATGTCTGAGTCTGAGAATGACTAAGCTGAGTAATACGAGTACGAGTGAAAATGATTGTGAGCGCGTGGGAGTCCGCGTGCGGGTGGGTCAGAGTGTGATTGAGTCTGACTGTGAGTAAGTAAATCTGGGTGCGAGTGTGGGTGTGACTGGGTCTGAATGTGAGTTGGTTCCGAGTGTGGGTAAATGTAGATGCGAGTTCGAGCGAGAGTGGTCTGAACGTAATAGGGATAGCGAGGGAGCTTGTGAGAGTGAGGATGCGGAGGCGCGGCGCTAATAACAAGGCGTCGCCAGAACATCAGACTCAAGATATGTGAAACACGCAACCTCTGACCTAAACGCTCACTTCCTCGATTGAAATCGATCCTGGTGGGAACGGACGCTGGTCTGATTACTGGGGCAATTCCTGGGGCCAACTGTTCAATCTGAACATTTTTTCTTGTTGACGGCCCCGAGGCCCGGCTTGAGCCTAGGGATCCCGCAAACGGCGAGACGCCACCACGAAACACTTGCCTTACGCTGAAATTCTCTGACCCAGCGTGCGTTGGAACGACAAAGGAAGGCTAAGGAGACCTGCGTCGGGGCCCACCCCCCGTGTGGTCGCCGCGCGTCTGTGTCAGGAGGCCCCCGTCTCGTGTAAACCAGATGCGCGTGCTCCCTTGGCTGTGTTGTCGGCTGCCAGGGGGTGGCGCCAGGGACTCACCAATGGCGATGCCGGCAGCGGAGGGCATGCGAGATCGCCCAGGAGGGTCCAAAGAAACCCTCGCAGCAACGCAAAACGGCACACTTGACGGTCTTAAGAAGGAGAGGGCCCGGCGGATGAGAAGCGGCTGCAAGAGAGGCGGAGCGAAGCGAAACGAAGCGCGCGGTGTCCCTAGGAGGGCGGCGCGGGGGGGAGCCGTCTGAAGTTGTCCTGGGCGACTGGTCGATGTGGATGTGTGTGGAAAATCGGATGCTGGAGGCTGGATGTCGGAATGTTAATCTGGTGCAGTCTGGAGCTAGATGGGTGCACGGAGAAGGAGTAGGAAAAGGGAGCGGGGAGAGGGGAAGCACTGGGAGGAGTAGGAGCGGGGAGAGGGGAAGCACTGGGAGGGAGAAGGGGAGGACGAGGAGAAGCTGGACCATGAGGGGAAGAGGGAGTATGTGGAGGAGGAGAAGGAGGGAACAGGAGGCATGCAGGTACTGTGAGGACATTTCCTCCGATTTGTTGTGCATATGCGTGCGTATATCTGTCGCCCACCGAGCACGGAAACTGAGGTAGCACAATCGAACCATGAGTGCCAAGGATGAGGCAAGGAGGGCGGTGGACGGGGTTGGGGAAGACGAAAGAAAAGGAGGAGCAGAAGGGGGAGGTCGAGGAGGAGAAGGAGAAGGAGGATTTCAATCACCAGAGGGAGGGATGGGAAGTATGGGGGAGGCTGGGGGAGGGGGAGGAATAGGGAGAAGTAGAAGGTGCTGAGGGGGAAGGAGGAGGATAAGGGGGAGGAGGAGGAGAAGGAGGAGGAGAAAAGGCGGAGGAGGAGGAGGAGGAGGAGGACGAGAACGACGACGACGAGGCGGAGGGGCAAGGCGACGGGGGAGGGGATGGTGATGAGGAAGTCGAGGAACGGAGGGAGGCGCCCGCCTGGAGGAAGCAAACAGCTTGCACCGAAGGGAGAGGCCGGCTTGGCCCACATGGAAGACGAATACAAGATGCACGAGCACACCCTGTACGAACTAGAAGGGTGACCATGCTCTGACCACACACACACACACACACCACGAGCTCGGTGGCCACCGTGGCTGCAGAAAGTGTGTTCTGAGATGTCCTGAATGCGAAGTGCAGCCCTCATATGCTTGCCAATCACTTGAGCTTCAGCACTGGCCCTTCGAGACGCTGAATAAAATCAAGGCTCAAACTTCACGCGTGAACGTTGCGTCACCTGGCCTGGATTTGAAGCGCCTGGACTGACCTGGACAGGACATGCTAAACATAAACGCGCCTGCTCACCCTCAAAAAGGAGGAGAGTGCTCAGCGCGGAGGTGTAGGACAGAGTCCCAAGCGATCAAGCTGAGGAGCCCTCCTGGCAAGACGCTTGAAAGGAAGACCACTGACCACCCGAGCATCCCAGACACAAGAAAAACCAGAAGGGCAACACGAAACGACGAGCGCCATCCTGCTCTGCCACAACACATGTCGACGTATGTCGGGAGCAGAACGTTATGACACATCATTCTAGTCGGTGGTGCACATCCTGCGTGCCAGTTCTGTTGCACGCCAAGGGTATTTGCCACGATAAGACGAAACCACTTTACGTGGAAACTTCATTCTAGATTGGTATATCTGATGGCTAAATAAACAATACAATGAGTCGTTCCTGAACACATCCGCACCAACCGCTTGCGGCTGGAACACCATCAGATGCAATGCTCCCGCCCGAAAGAGCTACCTACAGGGCCAGGTAGGGATAAACGAGCGTTAGACATGGAATCAGAAACGGAGCGAGAGAGAGAGAGAGAGAGAGAGACGGAGAGAGAGAGAGAGACAAACAAAAACATATACAGAGAGAGAGAGAGGGAGAGAGCAACGGGAACATGGCACAACTAGATGACAGCTCGAGCGTCAACTACCCAGGCCCTGTGGCATACGCGAGGCCTTCGAACGGACTGATGAACGCCTGCGAGGGCCGCTGGCTGGTATGTACTGCCTCAGGCACAGAAGCACAGAAATCCCATAGAAAACATCAGAGATGCATGCGCATGTGCGTCACATTTGCGTGAGCAATCCTAGCTGAGCCCCTCAGTGAAAGAAACACCTTCTCCGAATATTTCGAGCATCATCAGGAACGCAAGCCTAATAGAGGCTATGCTCGTTGTGTGGCTGAGTCGCGGCGCAAGGGAACTCCGCACCATTGGATCCATCGCCCATGCGAAACTAGTTATCCTGGACGCGCCCATCCAATCCAATCTTGCAATTGAGGGTGCTCTTACCAGCAACAGACATGAGATCTGATTCACCACACATGTTTCCCCCATGCTGTGATCCTACCAATACTTCAAGACCTGCTGCTCTGCTGACTCATGCGGCTTGCTTGGAACGCGAAACGGGGCGACGCGTCAGCTGCCCCGTCGGCGCCCGCCCCCGCGCCAGAGCCATCGGCCCTCACAGCCACGCCCGCCGCGACGCCGAGGGGCAAGCGCTCCCCGCTCACAGCACCAGAAATGGGGAAGCCAAAATGCACCGATGTCGACTGCACGCAAGAGTGACCTTTGATGCGCGGCTTTTTGGGGACCGCGGGAGGGCCAAAAGAAGCGCCCACGACGCCACTGCCGCCTCGCGTTCAGCGATCGGGTGACCCCAGTGGGCCCGCACGAAAGGTCACTCCGGCGAAAGATCACTCTTACGTATAATCGAAAAAAACACCGATACTGCTGCTCCCCTGATCTCTCCCGGGATGCGTTCTGACCAGAGTTTCCGGGCGAATCCAACGGTGGGGCGAGGGCCTAGCATGAGGCCCAGAAGGGGGACAACGAGAGACGGGTAGCGGTATGGGTACATCTTCCTCCTGCGAAGAAGGAGCGCGGATTGCCTCCGAATGCTCCGTCATTTTCGATGACGTCGAGATCGACGAAACGCTGCACCTCTCGCGCCTGAGGGGCAACATCACACTCCGCGGCCTCGCCGAAAGGAAAGTCGTGAACGCGGTCGGCTCCGACGACGAGAAGGCGTTTCACAAGCTGGTCGGGTCCGTGTGCGACGTGGCGCGCATGTGGCTGCAACGCTTGGCTCCGCAACAAGCAGAGGGCAAGTTGCCTACACTTCATAATACACACACATCTACAATTCCCGTTTCGGCAGTTGCCCTATGGTTCGAATGCTCGCGCGTTGTGAGCGGAGCGGCCATGTTTAGAGCCCCCGCTGTATCTCGGTCCCAGTAATCGCTGATGGCGTTCTCCAATTCAACACTTACGCTATGGCGACGAAGGTTCGCGCGTCGCGAGCGGGGCGGCCATGTTTGACGCACCTTGAAATATCTCTGCGCGAGTAACCGATGGTAGCACTCTTCATTTAAACAGTTACTCCATGGCCACGAAGGCTCACACGTGGCGGGCGGAGCGACCGCGTTGAGCGCCCCCGCAACATTTTCTGCCCCCTGCAGTCGCTGTTTCCCACAAGGCCAGTGCGGGAAAGAATAGCGCAAATGAAGCTGCACTGCGTCGGGAACCGCGCTCGGCCCCCACGCCAGCCAGGCCTGCCGCGCCTGCAATGCTTGTCACGCCTTGCACGCCTGTCGCGCCTGTCACGCCTGCCAAGCCTGCAGCACTTGCCACGCCTGCCACGCCTGAGACGCCTGTCACGCCTGCAACACACCTTGCGGATGCAGCCGGCTGGTACCACCAAAGTGCATCCACGCGTGCCACGCTTGTCGCGCCTGTTATGCCTGCCTCGCCTGCCACGCCTGCCACACCTGCCACGCCTGCAACGCGCCCTACGGGCGCGACCGACTGGTGCCGCAAAAATGCCACCACGTTTGCCACGCCTGTCGCGCCTGCCACGCTTGCCACGCCTGCCATGCATGCTACGGCTGCCATGCTTGCCGCCATGCTTGCCATACCTGCCACGCCTGCCACGCTTGTCACGCCTGTTATGCCTGCCACGCCACGTCTCCCAAGCCTGCCACGCCTACCACGCCTGCCACGGCTGCTATGCCTGACGCGCCTGCCACGCCTTCCGAAGGCGACGGAAGGCAGATGCGCGCTAGAAACAAAGGCTGGGGACAGCATGCGAGTCGCGAGTCCAAGAGGTCGAGGCCACAACCGCGCCGAGCAACGTTGCACCCACTTGATGCTAAAACCGTTTCCCCGGGAACCATTTCCCCGGAACCGCTTCCCCGGAACTGTTTCCCCGGAATCCGTTTCCCCGGAGACATCTTCCCCAAAAACCCCTTCCCCGGAGGACCGTTTCCCCGGAACCGTTTCCCCGGAACCGCTTCCGCGGATCCGCTTCCCCGGAGCCGTTTCCCCGGAACCCCCGATCCATTTCCCCGGACCCTCTTCCCTGCATGGAGCCGTTTCCTATGTGCACCCTCCTTCCCGGAACCGTTTCCCCAGACACCGCGTCCCCAGTACCACTTCTGGAAGGAGGACGAGGGCGGAATGAGGGAGGGATGAGAGATGAGGAAAGGAGGAATGAGGGAGGGAGGGAGGGAGGAAGGGAAGAATGAGGGACAAGAGAGGCGGGAGGGAGGGACGAAGGAGGAGAGAGGGATGGATGGATTAGGGTTGTGTAGGAACGATCCTCTACAGCTGGTAGGCCCCCCAAAAAAATAAAGTAGCTCTAAAGTAACCCTGGCGGGCACCCGCAATTTGCAAGGAAAAAAGGTCACCAGGGCATACAAATGTAGCTTGGCCTCCGTCAAGACCTCCCGCAATAACTGCGCGCGCCATGTTCGGTCGCGTTGACTTTAGCTCGGCCGAGAATTCGAGCTTCCCCCCCCGCTGTGCGCGCGCGACCCTTGTCGCGCCCGCGTGTTTCCAAGGCCCGATGGCGTTGTGAACTCCCGCGGGAGGCGCGGCAGGCCCGTTCTGTCGGGCATCGTCGCGCGGCGATCGGCGCGGGTGCAATTGTTGCACCCGCGCGCGATCCACCCGCGCCCGTCCGCGGGCGCGCGCGGCGCCGCCGCCGCGGCCCGCGGCGTAGCCCGCCGCGCGTCGCACCCGCAACGAATGCGAAAGCAAGTTCGTGACGAGGTCGCCAACTCAAGCCCGCGACAACGCGGCGCTGCTCAGGTCAAACTTTCCGTTGCAGACAGTGAAGCTGCAAATGGGGTGGGAGTGCGGTAGGCGCCGAGGCGAGAGCGCGCCTCGGGCCCCTCGGAAACTTTCCGAGCGGGGTGCGCATGAATGCAATGAGAAAACAAGCCGTCGCTATTGAAACTTTCACATGCGCGGGCGGGGCTAGTCGGCGGTGCCACAAAATTGCGGGGCGAAAGGGATCGCGCGCGGGCAACCGTCGGCGGAGCAAAGATGTGGCTGGCGTTGAGGCGAGAGCGCCCATGACCTATTATACAACAGAAACAAACACGTGGAACGAACACATGTAAGACAGCGAGATGTAGCGGGGTGTGCGGCTTTCCGCGCGCGCATGATAAGAGTGCAGGTAGCCATCGTAGCGCGTGTGCAATGTATTCCGTTGTCGCGCGCGAAGTGCAGTGTGGTCGCACGCGTGTTTCGGCCCAGCACGGGAGGGCGGTGCGCGCATGTGCACGCATGTGCACGTCTGTAGTTCGCACCACATATCACGCGGCACGCGGGGGCCGCATTGCGCGCAGCATGTCATTGCCATTGCACGTTGATTTGCATTGCCGTCGGGGCCCATTCAGCATTGTTCAGCAACATGTTCCCAAGCGTGCCCTCCCAGCAAGTGCCTCCGCATAGCGGTCCATTCGCGCGTCGGAGTGGAACGTGCGCGTTGGTTCGAAGATGCGCCCGTGATCCGGGCATTTGAACGCATCATGGGCCCTCGGGCCCTTATCGGAGCATCGCGCCATCATCTCGTTGGCCAGCCATATTTGTTTATATTTTTGTTTTGCATTCGGTTCTGATGCTGTAATGCGTCTATATTATGGAGGAGGGTTGGGCGGCCCTGGCAGCGGGAGCCGATGATGTTGACACTGTGGATTATATCGGCGGCGGCGCGCCTGCAGCAGAGGATTGGGACTCCTTGGCGGCCGCGCCGTCGCCAGAGCTGCCAGACGATTGGGCGGCCCTAGCGGCAGGCGTAGACGAGCCTCCCGCCCCCGAGATCGGCAACCCGATCGGCGCAGAGAGCGTCGTGCCGTTGGCGGTGCAGCCGCCGAGGCGGAAGAGAGGTCGCCCTCGCAAGGCGCCCGCGGTGAATGCTACAGTTGTGAGGCGGCCGATGCTTCCAGTTCAAAAATCTCTACTGTGCGAGTTCAAGTATGCTGCAGCGATGCCGCTCAAGAGGGCGTTGCAAGTGACGTATGTTCCAGAATTGTCTCGTGCAACTGTTGTCCCGAGAGTTATGCAAGGGTTTACCGTGTCATCGCAGTTTTTTACCCAATTGGCTTCTTCGTTGCACGCTGCAGCCTGTTGTTCACAGCGCGACTCGGACGTGGACAAGTATGTCGGGCATGTTTTCCAGGCCGACGGCCATGACAGAGTTATGAGCGACACGGCGTTGAGTGAACATCTCGGGGGGATATGTATGGTAAAACTTCGCAAGAGCAGGATTTGGACCGCAGCGGCCCTCCTTGCGCATGACCGCATGGAACGAATGGAGTTCGAATTGGCAATCGTAAAACACATTCCTGGACAGCATCTGTTGCAATATTTCGAGGACGTGCAATACGATGAGACCCCGATGGAAGCGACAATTGATACGTCATATCGTCACGTCTTGGACCCAATCCAGGACGATATTCCAGCAGCTCTCTTGGACAAAATACATGACGGCCAACTCGTAGAATTGAAAGGCAAAGTTTCATATGGGACGTTCACGGTACCTCAATCAAAAGTTGTAAACAAGCTGTTACAGACCAGATGCAGGCTAGCATGGACGTTTCAAATACCGAACGGGCGCATCATCAGCATCATGTCGCATGTTCTGTGCCCGTTGCATTTGTTGGAGCGCAATACAGGTGAAGTGATATGCAGAGCGCAGATAGAGGCGTCGGGCAGCAGCCGCGTGTCAGGTAAGTTTGCGATGGCTGTTCGAGGCGCGACCCTCGACCGAGCAAAGAGCAATCCTAAGGCAGAGCTCGGGTTCCTGAAGTCGAGACCTGGGTGGCACCAGTTCTCTTCTTGGTGCAGGCTCCATCTCTTCGCTACTATTGGTGGGTGGACCTTCAACTTCTTCCCAGAGCTGAAGGCTAATATTTCAGGTATGATACACTGTGCGAAATCAATTGAAGTTGGAAGCGCCAATGAGATGTTTGGCAAGTGTCTTCGGGATGAGATCAGGAGCAGCATCAGAATCGTTGAGGGCGTCTTGGATAACGAGGCGCTCATCTTCAAGCGGCATGCCATGTGGTTATTTTGTTCGCGAGGGACTGGGATTTTGGAGAAGAGGTTGCTGTTGTCTGTGATGCCGAATGGGGATTGGCGGAAGCGCGACTGCGTCGAATACTACATTGACCCTGCCTCAGCATCGATACGGGACCCCGAGATGATAGCAGATATGTTGACGGCAGGTGTGTCGGCTGCATTGTTTTCAAAGAAGCTTTCGAAGTATAA
The DNA here is from genome assembly GCA_963575745.1 of Prorocentrum cordatum. NCBI lineage: Eukaryota > Dinophyceae > Prorocentrales > Prorocentraceae > Prorocentrum > Prorocentrum cordatum. Next base: position 767,165 of record CAUYUJ010014771.1, on the reverse strand, counting down.
CCGCATGCGGTGGACTGGGCCAGATATCAGCACGGACGAGCAAGGTATATTTGAAGCGTGTCATGGTTTGTTGTCTCGAACGTATGTGCGGTATGCTCGGGAGTGCGGTGATAAGATTCCTTCGGTTTTCGACGATCGCCGCGGGCTCTTCAGATCGCTTGTTGATGGCGGTGCTCCTGGCGTATTGGCTGCTATTGCGGATAAGCTTCAGTTCCGAGACTATTCTGATGCCAAAAAGCCAAAGGGCGACGACGACGTGGACGACGACGAGGGCGGTGACCAGCAGCATGCACAAATCAACGCCAAGGAACGCAAGCTTGCTTTTGAATTTACACAGACTGACCCGCTGGACATGTTGGTACTGCAACGTCAGGCCATGGAGATCGTTCGGGTCCTGCTGGAACTTCAGTTTAAGGTTTCAGGTGACAGTTTCGAGCAACAACAACGCCAGAAGTTGGTGAATCAGAAGCTAAATCGTGAAGAACTTCGCCGCCAATACCGCCTGGCTGTTGCAGCAACTGGGGGGTTCGAACAATTGGCATACCAGAAAATCAAAATGATGTACGAGATACCTGAGATGTGGGCATTGATTTCAGACCGAAGGAATACAGTGAAGTTCAGATGTTTGATTTTTCGGACACTGTCGCGGCTGGGGTGTGCAATTGAATACTACGTCGGCCAGCCGTCCAGAGGATGGCCTTTCAAGTTGTATACGCTTCTGAACGACCCTGGGCTGGCCGCAAGCATTAGGCACGACCCGCCATGCACGATGGATCCAGCTTCGAAAAATTTCCTCGAACATCATCCGACATTGGAGGGGCCGATTGTGTTGGCGAAGTTGGAGATCCGCGCGATGTTGCACGGGATAGATATCGGGCCCACGGAGAGCAGACACGCTCACCTTCGCAGGCTGCTCACAGCAAAGTCGGTTCAAGTGAAAAGGATGTCAATGATTTCAGTTGGTTGCGAATGGGTGTTGCACCAGCATAGAGTTCGGAGCAAGACGATTGGGCTCATGAAAAAACGGCATGCGATCACCGCTGACGCCCCCTCCACCCAGAGGCGCATCAAGAAGAAACCTGCTGCCGAGGACAGCCGACTTGAAAAGGTGGGCGAGGAAGGGGGGTGGGGGCATGGAATGTGAGATCGGCTGTGAGATCGATAGTGGGATCGGTTGTGAGATCGGTAGCCAGATTGATTGTGAGATCGGTCGGATGAGATCGACAATGAGATCGATAGTGAGATCGATAGTGAGATCGATCGAGTGCGACGTCGGCCCCTCCCCCCTCACCTCCTTATCATCCGAAGGGTGGTCGTATATATGGGGTTAGAGTTAGACTTGGAATTACGATTAGTGCGAGAGCTCGAGGAGGGGGAGACGACGACGACGACTACGACCACGACGACGACAACGACGACGACGCCGACGACGACGACGACGACGACGATGATACGACGACGGCGACGACGACCACCACGACGACGACGACGTCAACGACGACGAGTTAGGACTATTATAGTTAGAGTAAGGGGTGGTCTCAACCATTTGTTTCTTTGTATTGTGTTCCTTCCCAGGGTAAATCAAGACCTCGGGCTGGTGGTGGCGGCGCCTGGAGGGCGTACGTTCAGGAGGAGTGTGAAGGTAAGAAGGGCAGCGGTGACTTGGCTGCCATTGCACGCACGTTTCGGTTGCTGGACCCAACAGAGAGACAGCGCCTCAATGAGAGGGGCACGCGAGCAACGGCTGCCCGTCGACGAGCTCGCAAGGCAGGGCTCAATGTCAGATGTGCTGCATTTGGTTTGAAATCTTCGGCTGTTCGTCGTCGCCTGGCCGCTGCGAGCAGGAAGGCTGTGTGCGAGTCCTTGGTTAAGGCCCACCTTTCCTTCAACGACAAACTCTCTGAGATCATGGCGCCTGGCGGCAATCTGAACGCCTCTTTACAGGATAAGGTTGCACTTTGCAGATCGATCACACGTTTTGAAAGTGCAAGGAAACGATCAGAAGAGCGAGCCGATAATGAGAGATTATGTGAATGGGAGAAGTTGCATGGAGTGGCTAGCATTGAGGAGTTAAGGAGCGCAGTTCCCGATCTGCCCGTGCACCGTCTCGTTCCTGTTCCTTCAGTTCACGGCAGTTGCTTTGAGTTCGTGCCAGAGAGCCATACAGCAGCGAACGCAGTAAGTTGGGCGGCCACTCAGAGGGGCTCGAACATCACCACGGCGTTTGTCAAGTATATGCAGGTCGTCAGTTCGCTCAAGCGTCATTCAGAGTGTCCGCCCATCGACACATCTTATGGCTCGGAGCCCAGGACGCACTTGACACCGTCTATTTGCCAACTTGCTGGGAGATGTATTTGCACAGGTGATGGTCTTCGCCTGAAAGCTATGGTGTCGGCGCTGAAGAACAAAGTTTTCCAGGTTGTGTTCAAGGGTGATCGGCTCCTAGCTCTTCGTCGCGGCTTCGTGATCGTACGCCTCCAAGGTACCGAACCGCTGCCTCCCAGGGATCCCGACCTTGAGGTTGACGAGTTCCTCCACGTGGGCTTCAAGCTTATTACGCCTAACAAACTTTCTTACCAGAAGGTAGAACACGTTCGAGAAGGGCTTCCAGACGATCATATTTTCAGTCCTGATATGTTATACGTGAAGGCTCGCGCACCCTCCAACACTTATGTTCGGGAATGTTTTTAGGGGAGGGTGCATGAGAGCCCGCGTAGTCGAGGGCCTAGGGGATTGGGCAGGTGGAGGGCCCAAGAGGAAATGACGGAGACGGGCGGGGTAGACAGGGTATGGAAGGAAGGGGGTGGACGGGGTTGGGAAGTAGCAGAGGGCCTCTAGGCGAGTGCGCGGGTCGTCGAAGGAATCGATTTTAATTTGGGGCCTTTCGCGGGCCGCCTCGTCACGAAATAGTTTAAATCGCTTCGGAGGGTAGGTGATGCTCACCGAGATCAGTTTCTGACCGTAGCGGGGCCCTCGCGGGTAGCCTCTGCTGTGCCCTCTGGCCGGAACGATTTGGGCAATGTCTTGTTTGTTTGTTTTTGGGGCCCCGTCGTGCGAATGCAGCCTGTTGCGTCAGAAATTTAGGTTTATTGGTGAACCTTCTCTCCATTGGAGCCCCTCTTGGAACCGTGCTGGGATGCCAGGGCTGGGGGCCATCTTGAGATCTTGAGGCGGATCCGAAGGTCTTTGGGTCTTTGGGGGTAGCGTGTCATATCGTTTAGCTTGCCTTGGGACAGGCTGGCAATCGCGGTGACATAATGGGCCGTAGGCACGGCAACCAACAGTTTAAATTGTTGCCAAGCCTGCTCAGGCGACCTCGGAGTTCCAGACGGAGTATGATGCATTGGAGTTTCTTCTTTCGTGTTCAAAATGGCGTTGCATCTTCTATGAGTTGGACGACAGCTGTCGGCCCACAACCTCTGTGCTGCCACACATAGTGCCAGCGATCGCTCAGAAGTACGGCGACTCTGTTGATCATATGTTTTGGCCACCGCCGCCGAGGAAAAAAGCTGGGAAGGCATGTGGCCCAGCTCCAGGTGCAGACGCAGAAGAAGCTATACACGCTGCCATTGCCGATGCAGCTGCTGAGGGGGAGGACCCTGAGGCGCCTGAAGATCATCCTGGTGCCGATGTTCACGGCGAGGGTGGTGGCGATGATATCGATAAAGTCATGGTTGATTTATTGGGCGAGTTCATCGGCCCGCTGGAGGAGCCTCCAGAGCCCGATCCTCCTGGTCCTGCAGGTCCTCACGGCGGCGATCCTGGTCCAGGTCCTCATCCTGCCCCAGAGCCAGAGCCTGCTGGTGCAGCGCCAGATGTACCGCCGCCACCACCGCCAGATGTGCCACCAGCTGCACCAGCGGCTGCTCCTGGGCACGCAGGCGGTGGGGTTCCAGCAGGCGGCTTCGTCAGAGTTCCCAATGGTACCATCTCATTTTATTCGGTTGGTAGGAAACGGTTCGCGGCAAGTTGTTCGAAACATCCTGAGTGTAATGCTGAGCGCAGTAGGAACGTCGATAAAGCAGTTGTCCCAGGTGGTCCGATGATTTACGGAGGGAGGCCGATTGGCTTCCTCGCTGCATGGCTGGCCGCAGGGCTGCGGGATGATATCAGGACCAAGGCTGACCACAAGGCCCTGTTGAGGGACGGGGCCCCCGAGCTGGCATCGCAAGACTTGCGAATGCACCACCGCAATGCTCTTTCGTTATTGCCTGGCGGCGAGCTGATCCAAAGTTTTGAACGTCAGCGTTGCGACGGCGAGCCTGTGGAACCTGAGACTCTCAGGGGTCTTTTGGGATAATGTATGAGGCCCTGATGCTGAGCATTCTTGTTGGGCCTCACGCCACTTTATTTTAAGTTGACACATGCAGCGTGCAAGTGAACTTGACGCGCGCATCTTGCAATTGGAAATGTTGTGATAACGAGGTGAATGCACGAGGTACCCAGACCCAATCAATGCCAGATCTGTTGTCGGGCCCAGGGTGGACGAGGAAGAGCGTGCAGCGTGTGGCAAACTCTCGGGCCGACTTGGGTTCAGCACTATGCTGTGGCCTGTTGCAGAAGTACGCCCAGGGGCGGTCATCTGGGAGCCCTCAAGGGCATATTGGGCGTCTTGGGCGTCTTGGAATCGTCAAGGGCATATTTGGCGTCTTCGGCGTCTTGGGGCAATATTGTGCGGCCATGGGCCATGGGCGTCTTGGGGCCATCTTGCAATAACATCTTGGGCGTCCGCAGCACGGCCGCTGCAGTGCCGACGATCCGTGTGAGGGGTGGGTCGTGATGGGCGCTGGTTGGGCGTCTTGGGCGTCTTGGGATCAGAGAACAGCAACACAGCATGTCCCGCTGCTGCGTCGGGTATTCCTTACCGCTGCTGCGTCGGGAATTGTCGGCTTGCTTGGGAACGTTTCCCAGTGCGTGTCGTTGCCAGATATACAATTGCGCTGCGCGCGTGCACTGCCTGGACCAACCACTGTGGGTATAATTATATTACAGCATCGGCGATGGCGGTGCTGGTCAAAGAATCCCTCCGATAGAAACTGAACCTGAAGTGTGTCGGACCTGGAGCGGCCATGGGCCATGAGCGTCTTGGCGTGGGAGGGGGAGCATTGCGGTCGGTGCCCCCGCATGGCCTCACGGGGCCTGCGGTGGCTTGAACTATGTCCTAGGGGTATTCCCCGTCGGCGGGCCTAGGGCCTAAGGGCTCAACAACCGCCACAGTCGGCGGCCGTGTCAAATCATAAGTAAACTTATCCTCGCCCGCTTACTTGTTCGCCTCCTCTTCCTCCTCCTCATCATCATCACCATCATCATCATCATCATCGTCCGCCCCCTCCCACCACCTATAGTAATAGTCGTAGCAGCGGTAGTAGTGGTAGCATTAGCAGGGGTAGTGGTTCGAGGGGTTATGGATGAGGCGGGGGAGGAACGTATCAATGCCAAATGGCCCGTTTGGCCAAATGGCGCCGCCGCACCCCCCGTGACCCCGCCCGCCGAGCCGACAGGCTGCCGTGGAGCGGCAGCGGCGGCGCGGGGCCACCCCCCTCCCCCAGCCGAAGGCTACGGCCCCCGAGCTTGTTTTCGGGCCCCCTGGCTGGTCGCGCTGGGGGGGGCGAGGGGGCAACGGGGGGCTGTTGCCTGAGTGTAGGGTTGCTACGCATGCCCAGGGGCCCTCCGTCTGAGGGCAGCGGTTCGGGGGAGGCGGAGGATGGAGGTTATTTCCCCACCGTTTTCGGCCCCAACCCTTGTAGTAGTAGTAGTAGCAGCCGTAGCCGTAGTATTAGTAGTAGCAATGGCAGTAAGTTTCCAGCGGGGCCGTTCAGAGGTTTCTTGGTGCCTCCAGATTCGTGCATATATCTTAGACATTCCCCAGATGTCTCAATATGTGCATGGGTGAGATCTCGGGATGCCCCAGGCCCCAGGATGTACCGACAGATGCGGGCATTTGCATTGCAGGCTCCGCGGTAGCATACATGAGTTTTCGTGATGCTTCCAGTGTTTGTGATGTTTCCAGATGACTCCCAGTGTCCGTCGGGGTGTCCTTTTTATGTTTCTGGTTGTATCTAGATGCATTCAGGAGTCTCTGTAGGTATCCACGTCTCTCTAGATGTATCTGGGTGTCACAACGTGTCTTTGCGTGTCTGAAGGTCTCTCTGCATGTCCCTAAACTTGCCTGAATGTATATGCGTGTTTTAGACGGGTTTTGGTGTATCTAGATGTCTCTGTGTCTGCAGAAGTGTCTGTAGATGTCTCAGACGCACACACATGATCCCGATAATTCACAAGGGCCCGAAGATGGGCCTGGACACGGCGGCATAGGACCCGTTATGGGGTTCTGCAGGAAACTGCCCCAGAGGACCCATTATGGGTTCAACAGAACACTGAGGTAGGGGAGAAATGTGACGTCTTGGAGCCGTCAAGGGCATCTTGGGCGTCTTCGGCGTCGTGGGTGTCTTGGGACAATCGTGTGCCAACCATGGGCCATGGGAGTCTTGGGGCCACCTTGGAACCCTCAATGGCATCTAGGCGTCCGCCGCACGGCCGCTGCAATGCCGACGATCCGTGTGAGGGGTGGGTCGTGATGGGCGCTGGTTGGGCGTCTTGGAAGTCTTGGGATCAGCAAACAACAGCACCACATGTCCCGCTGCTGCGTCGGGTATTCCTTACCGCTGCTGCGTCGGGAATTGTTCGCTTGGGAACGTTTCCCAGTACGTGCCATTGCCAGATCCTGCTGCCAGATATACAAGTGCGCTTCGCGCGTGCACTGCCTGGACCAAACACTGTGGGTATAACTCTATTCCAGCATCGGCGATGATGGTGCTGGTCAATTAATCTCCCCGATAGAAACTGACTCTGGATGGTGTCGGGCCTGGAACGACCATGGGCCATGGGCGTCTTGGCGTGGGAGGGGGGGGATTGGCGGCTTGGCGACCATGGTTGCCCGTGGCATTGGAAGGGGGGCTGGTTTGGCGTGCGGGGCGAGGCCCCATTCTTAGTCCTCCCTCATGGTCGAACGTCTGAGGATGATGAGGGTGAGGATGAAGATGATGGGGATGATGAGGATGATTATGATGATGGTGATGAGGATGACGAGGATGATGAGGACGATGAGGATGATGATGATGATGATGATGATGATGATGATGATGATGGGGATGATGAGGATGACGAGGGTGATGGGGATGAGGCCCTCCCTTCTCCTCCTCCCCCCTCATTCTCCTCCTCCTCCTCCTCCCTCCTCCTCCTCCTCCTCCTCCTCCATCATCATTCTCCTCCTCACTCCTCCTCATCCTCCTCCCCCCCTCCTCCTCCTCCTCCTTCTCCTCCCCCTCCTTCTCCTCCCCTTCCCCCGCCTCATCCCCCTCACCATGGTCACACGTCTGAGGATGATGAGGCTGAGGATGAGGATGATGGGGGTGATAAGGATGATGGTGATGAGGATGATGAGGATGAAAGGTGATGGTGATCAGGATGAGGATGATGAGGATGATGAGGATGATGATGATGATGAGGTTGATGATGCCCTCCCTGCTCATCCTCTTCCGCCTCCGCCTCCCTCCTCCTCCTCCTCCCTCCTCATCCTCCCTCCTCCTCCTCCCCTCCTCCCTCCTCCTCCTCCTCCTCCTCCTTCCTCCTCCTCCTCCTCCTCCTCCTCCTCCTCCTCCTCCTCCTCCTTCCTCCTCCCGCGAGCCCCTTGGGGTTGCCTGCAGGGGCCTCTTGGGGATGGGGCCATCTAGAAGTTAGAGTCTCTTGGGAAGCCTCTTGAGGAGCCTCTTGAGAGCCTCGTGACCGCCTCTTGGGATGCTTCTTGATCGTACCTCGGTGGCATCCTGGAGGACCCTCTCAAGAGGCCTCAAGTGGCCTCTCAAGGAGCTCCTGGAGGCCTCCTGGAGGACCCTCTCAAGGGGACATCGGGGGGCTCTTGTGAGCCTACTGGAGGGCTTCTTCGGTGGGCTCCTGAGGGCCCCCTGTGGCTTCCTGGAATAGCCCCTCGGCAGGGGGCCCAGATGCTCTCAAGGAGATCCTCGAGCATCCTGGGGGCGGCTGTCGGGGGTAGGGGGGGGGGGAGTCGCTTTGAGGTTACTTCAGGGCTGGCCGTCGGGGGGGGGGAGTCACTTTGAGGTCACTCCTGGGGCGGCCGTGGGGGGACAGAGTCACTTTGAGGTCACAGTCGTATGCAGGGTATGTCGTGGACTTAAAAAGTGACTCAAATATTGAGTCACTTTTGGGGCCTCCCCTTCAAAAGTGACTCACTTTTTAGGTCCACGACATACCTCGGGGCTTCTGTCGGAACGCAGGGTGGCGACGAGTGACTCTGTGGAGCCAGTGGGCATACCCCAAGTGGCACAGAGTTGCCCCGCAATGGCTTGGACGCGACCCCGAACTGACCAGACATGTAACTCATCAGCGAGTCCGAGTGACCCAGTCCCAACTTAAACTGACCACAAAGTGACTCAAAAATAACTCAGAAGTAACTTTCGGGGTTCCGATATAGATCGGCTGGGACTTACGTTTTAGTCCTACTGGAGTTATTTTTGAGTCACTTTGGAGTCAGTTTAAGTTGCGATTGGTTCATGATGAAGTTACATTTTAGTTACTTTGGAGTTACTTTTAAGTTAGTTTGGAGTGATTTTAGCTTCGATGTTATGTTATGTTGAACATCACAACATACCATTTCATTCACATAACATGACGAAGCGCGTCCCAACATTTCGCTAAGTACCCCCCCCCCCTCAGCCAAAAACGGCCGCCCTGAGTCAATCAATAATGCGACCCCCCGTTTGACCCCCCCCCCCCGCCCACCGTGTGACCCCTCCCGCCAGAGCCTTTGGCTCCGCCCCCACTGCCACTTTGAGACTTTGGCACCGACTGCAGCACCGACTGCAGCACCGACTGCAGCACCGACTACAGCACCGACTGCAGCACAGGATGGGGCGCGGCAAGGGCGAGGCTTCCTGCAAGTGCTGCGGCGAGAAGGTTCGCCATTGATAAAGGAGGAGTGGGACTGTGAGGAGGAGGAGGAGGAGGAGGAGGAGGAGGAGGAGGAGGAGGAGGGGGAGGATGATGCCCCAGTGTTAACAAATCGCACACACCCCTCCACGTTAAGGGAGGGGAGGAGGAGGAGGGGGAGGAGGGAGGGGGAGGAGGAGAAGGATGCGGAGGGGGAGGAGGAGGAGGGAGGGGGAGGAGGAGGAGGAGGAGGAGGAGGAGGGGGAGGAGGGGGGGGAGGAGGAAGGAGGGGGAGTAGGGGGAGGACACTCACGTATGATTAACGGCACGTGCGCGCAAGTGGGTTCGTGTGCTCTACAACTTATAGTATAAGACTTCTAAAAGTTCGTAACTGTTTATAGTGTTTGCGTTTTATGCGTGCACTTTGTAAAATATGCGAACATGCATTCCTATATTTATACAAGCTGTGCTCGGTGCGTTGTACCTGCGTGTCTGCGTGTTTGAATGCGTGCGCGATGTGTGTGATTTAGTTTTCGAGTTAAGCGAATGTTGTAACCATAACTGCTTCGTATTGGCGCGCGTGTGTTTGGCGCTAACAACGTAGGGGTAAACGAGTGTGTATGTGTGTTTCAGTGTAGGCAGGCGTGCTTCTCTCTAGTGGCCGCGCTCGCTGCCTCGATCTCGCCCCCGTTACGCGCCCCTCTCGCATGGGCAGGGGGGGCCCGCCAGAGCGAGAAGGGTTTCCCAATGCCATGCTATCTACCATGTGGTTGGTGCCAAAGGGCACCCCGTTCGTGTCAAAGGGCCCCCCGCTCGTGCCAAAGGGCCCCCCGTTCGTGCCAAAAAGGCACCCCGTTCGCGCCAAAGTGCCCCCCCGTTCGTGCGAGGAAATGATCACAATACCGTGTTCTTTATCGAGTTCCGTGCCCCTCCCACCCCGCCAGGGAGGCACCGCCACAGCGAGGAGGCACCGACGCCGTATACTAAATTACGTATGCTGGGAACTCCATTAAGTGGCCTTGCGCGCGGCATCAGTCCCCACGTGCGTGGCCGATACTCCCCTTCCATGTTTTAGATTCTCATCTTTCCTTGCGTGGCCGTCGTGTTCTGCCCCCCCTGTCCGCCTCGTGCCTGTGCTCAGATATTCATTCGGCTTTGTTCTTGCGCGTCGGCATCGCAGTGGGCCAGTGGGCAATCGCCCAGGTGAGCAAACAGGACGCGGCGAGGGGAGGGTGCCAACGCCCTACCCGCGCGCCGCGGACCCCTTACGAGATCGCCTGGGCGCCATCATGGAACACCCTTCGAGGCTCGCTCTGATGGCGCCCATGGCTGGGGACAAGTCGGTCGCGGAGGTGGGCGACGACCAGGTGCGCGACCTCCTCTCGACGCCCCGACGCAAGCGGTCCGAACATCGGTCGCTTCGCATGGGCGGCCACGCCCCGTCCGACGCCGACGCGTCTTCCGTGGCCATATTTTCGCGCCGCATCTTCCATCGCCCCCTTCCAGTCGCATGTCGCATGCCCCTTCCCGTTTCCTCCCACGTAGTTGTTCTCCGCGTGTTCCAGGAAAAAACCGCGCGCGGTTTTCTTCTTCGCCGACGTTGATCTTCTTCGCATACGTTGGGCGATGCGGCGGTGGACGATGGCGGGGGCGCACAACTTACAATGTGTACTGTGCGCCCAACATCGCCGCCAGTCTGGTTCGGGGACGCGTTGAAAGCGCCCCCACCAGAGGACAGAGTTGCGCCGTGCGCGCGCGCGCCGCGCAGCCGCATAGTAAGCTCTAATAGATGTCAGCGCTGGCGCTCGTCGCCAAATGTTGTTTGAATGTCTTGTTGACTGTTTGAGTGGTAAGCTACTGGCTCGGGTTGGCCTCGGCGGCCGCGCGAGGCGCGGGGGGAGCGGAAGGCGCGACCGCGGCGGCGCCGCCCACGAGGCCGATCAGTTTGCCTGCTTCTTCAAGACGGCAAGCCCCCGCGAGTTCGAGGCCGCCCTTCGCGGCGATGGCCTCGACGCAGGGGCGACCATACTTGCGACGCGCGCCTGGGGTCCAATGGGCGCCAAGCGGTCGCGCGCGCAGTGCCGCATCCCGCTAGGGGGCGCAACGGCGATGCGGAGGACCCACAGTGGGCCGCCGCGGAGGCGTTGTGCGGCGTCGCTCGGGGACGAGACGTCGCGCGGCGCCGCCGAGCGCGGGCCCCGAAACGCCAGCCCCGACGCCGACGACGCCGCCGCATGGGCGGCGGGGGGGCGGCCGTCGCCGCGACGTCGCCCATGCGGTAATAAGGTAAATAGGTAATGGGTGGTGGGTGGGTGGTAATGGTAATAGGTAATAGGTGGGTGTGTGGTTATAGGTGGTGGATGGGTGGTGGGTGGGTGGTGGATGGGCGGTGGGTGGGTGGTAATAGGTAATAGGTGGGTGGTGGGTGGGCGGTGGGTGATGGGCGGGTGGTGGGTGGACGGTGGGTGGGTGGTGGGTGGGTGAGTGGTGGTTGGTGGTTGGTCGGTGGTATTTGGTGGGTGGGTGGCGGTTGGTGGTTGGTCGGTGGTATTTGGTGGGTGGGCTGTGGATGGATGGATGGTGGGTGGGTGGTGGGCGGATGGTAGGTGGGCGGTGGGTCGGTGGAGGGTGGGTGGTGGGTGGGCGGTGGGTGTGGGGGTGGTGGGTCGGTGGGTGGTGGCTGGCGGGTTGGTGTTGGATGGGTGGGTGGGTGGTGGATGGGTGGTGCGCGCGCCCGCCGCTGGCCCGTCCTGCGCCGCGGATTCGAGGGCGACAATGGCCCGACGACGGCGACGACGACGACGACGACGACTGCGATGATGACGATGGGGGCGGCGACGGCGACGGCGACGGCGACAGCGACGGCGGCGACGGCGACGGCGACGACTACGACGACGACGACGACGACAGCGACGACGACTTTGACGACGACGGCGACGAAAAAGACGACGACGAAAAGGATGACGACGGCGACGGCTGCGAGGGGTTCGCCGTCGGGCCCAGGGGGGGGGCACGAGAGCTCCCCTGTCGGAGCCTTGTCGATGGCTGCGTTGGTCCAGGGGGGGGCACGAGATGCCCCCTCTGGCCCTCTGGGGCCCTTCTGCTTTTTTTTGTCTCTCTTTCTCTATCTCTCTTCTGTGCTTGCTCTGGCCGTGTGGCCCTCTGGGTCCAGGAGGGGCTGCGAGAAGCCCCCTCTGGCCCTCTGGGGGGCTCTTCTGCTATTCTGTTTTTCTGCTCTTATGCTATTCTGCTATTATGCTATTCTTCTATTGTGCATGCATTGTATCGTGTGTGCGCGCGTGTGTGCGTGCACACTTTAATTTTATAGTAGTTGGTGTTGTTTGTGTGCGTGTGTGTGTCTGTGTCTGTGTGTGTGTGCGCGCTCGTGTGTGCACTATCATGAGTACACGGGGTATTATTACACGGGATACTTTATTGTTCTGGTGTTTTACCCCGTGTAATGGTACAATATGTAGATGTGGTTTGACACGTGCGTTGGCGTTGCCTTTTACTTGCCAATGTATATGCGTGTTTTCACTTAACGGCGCGCCGTGCTGTGGCTTAGGGAAACCGCACTTTCCGAACGCAGCCGCCCTCCATCCGCATAGCTGTTCCCATGTGTTTTGTATACTATACGTGTCGGCGGGTACTCGGTCATATTTGCGTGTCGTAGTGCAGCGTGCGTGTCCTGGCATGCACGTGCTACTTGCAGCGCGTCATGTGGATTGTGGCAATTGCCGTGTAAAGGTGTTACTAACAGAACACCTTTGCGCGGCAATTGTGGCGCGTGAGGTTTGTGCTGGAATGGGTGTAAACATGTTGACGCGTGTAATTCAGGAGACATATATCATAATGAATATGTTGGGTTTGTCGGAGGAGGACGGAGGAGGTGGAGGACGGAGGAGGTGGAGGACGGGGGAGGTGGAGGACGGCGGTGGAGGACGGAGGAGGTGGAGGGCGGGGGAGGTGGAGGACGGCGGTGGAGGCCAGCCACTGGACGGGAGAGGTGGAGGACGCGGACGGAGGCGGTCGGAGGGTGGGTGACGTGGACGAGGAGGCCGATGAGGAATGAGGAGCAGGAATATGAGGAGGAGGGGGAGGAGGAGGAGGAGGGGGAGGAGGAAGTAGAAGGAGTGACATGGGAGGGCGAGGACTTGATGTTTTTGATTCCCTGGAAGGTGGAGCCCATCGCCAACAGGCCGTTTTCCTCGGCGGCGTCCGCCGCGGCGTCCTCGTCGGCGGGGCCTGCGCGGCCTGGCGGGGCTCGGAGGACTGCGGCCGCTATCCAGCAGGCGGCGACGGCCGAGGTGCAGGAGAAGACCGTGGACTTCGCGGTGTTGGTGCTGCAGAGGGACCCGTCGGCATGCGAGGAGTGTTGGTTCATCAAGACCGTGCTCTACCCCAAGGCCTCGTGGAAAGAGTTCCTGGACCAGATCGGCACAGACGTCGTCGTGCAGGGTCGCGTGGCCGACGCGAGGCGCGTCAAGCGGGGGGCCTCAAAGATGTTCGACGAGGGGGAGGTCACCCACGGGCGTGTGACAGCAGTTGACGTTGAGCGTCCCTTCATGATCATGAATGAGAAAGAGTTGTCCAAAGAGGTCGAACTAAAAAAATCCCTAAGAAGAACCTCGACTTGTTGCCGAAGTCCGCGTGGCCCAAGGAGGACGGCTCGGGGGAGTACGAGGTGATCTACTGGTTCCCAGACACAGAGAAGTTTCGCAAGGCCACTGTGAGGCAGACGATGTACGTCTGCAGCGACACTACGATCATGAGCCCGAGCAGCCAGGTGAGCCCTTTTCAAGCAGATGAGCAGTTCTGGCAGATGGTCAGCAACAAAATACAGAACCAGTGCGCTGACTCCATCAACAGGCAGCAGAATTGCCCTGGCGGGCACGGCTTGCTGTCCTTGGCCGATTTCAAGATGAAGGCGAATCCCGATGCTGCTCGTGCCGCTCCTGCCTCCTCGAGCCTTCCTGCTGGCCGTAAGGCATATCCGCCAGTACCTACGATGGCTCCTGCGGCGCCTCATGTCATCAACGTGCCAGAAGAGACGCAGGAGGCAAGTGCGACGGCGTTGGACGACGACACGGAACCGCAAGATTCTCCCGACCGCGGATCTGGGGCTGCTGCTGCCGCCGCCGACGAGTGGGAGATGCTGTCGGCCAGGGGCGGTAGCCCAAAGCGGACGCTGCCGGCCGAGATGACTACCCCCAGGATTAGCAGGCTCAGGAGCTCTTTCGACTTGGAGGGGGGTGACGGCAGCCCTCCCGACGGGAGGCAGGTCGACGACGCCTCGTCCTCCTTCCAGGGAGATGATGAGATGAGTTCACCAGGACTCTTGGGCCAAATGGGGGAGGATGGCGGTAGGAGGACTCAAGGGTAGTAGGGCATATGATGAGTAAGAGCATGGTGAGGATGAGGATGGTGATGAGGATGATGAGGACGAGGATAGTGAGGATGATGAGGATGTTGATGATGAAGATGATGATGCTGATGATGAGGATGATGAGGATTATGATGATGATGATGAGGATTGGGATGATGAGTAATATCATGACTAGGATGGTGAGGATGATGAAGATGATGATGATGAGGATGGCGAGGGTGAGGATGGTGAGGATGAGGATGGTGATGAGGGCGATGAGGATGGTGAGGATGATGAGGATGATGATGATGATGATGATGAGATGATGATGATGAGGATGATCATGAGGATGATGATGAGGATGATGATGAGGATGATGAGTAAGATGATGATGGGGATGATGAGTGAGGGCATGATGAGGATGAGGATGAGGATGATGAGGATGAGGATGATGATGAGGATGATGATGATTAGTAAGAGCATGCCTTGTACGGTGCAAACTAGCAGGGGGAAGGCGGTGGGACAGGAGGTGGAGAAAGGTTTAATCCGATCGAGGTCAGTTCATCCGAGCTCGGGCTCAGTTGGGTTGTCCGGCGGTAATGACACACATCGGACGTGGTGGGCAGACTGGGCCCGAAACGTTTCTAGGATTGTGGGAACAGGTTGTGGGTATGCTATAGGTGTACACATTCCTCTAGGACAAGATCCAGTCGACGTTTGGTCCAGGCGCGTGGGGCTGCTGGACGTGATCAGCAAGAAGGTCGACGGGAGGACGGTCTCGGGGATGGGCCGCGCGGCGGCTCGACTCCAGAGGCAAGATGTCACCAGAGATGCAGGCAATCGGTTGAAGAACTACCACGCTGTGGTTGTCCACGCGCAGGCGCTCGTAGATACCGAGATCGCCGCCAGCAACGTGACGGTCGAGGACATCCAGAAGCACATCTCGGCCATCGCAGCACACGACCTTGTTTTTCAGCCACCCCTGAGCGTGCTGCTGGCGGTCGTTCTCAAGACGGCCATAGGCGCGTGGCAGAGTGATAACATCGAGGGCTTCCTGAAGGTGACGTCTTTCTGGAACGACCCCGACGCCATGCTCTCGGAGGGCCCCCCTAGCGATCTCAAGACCCTCAGGCTGGCCAGCGTGGGTGACATGCGCTCCCAGGCCACGTTCTACCAGGAGCGCATCGTGAAGGACATCATTGTCCCGAGCATCAACGCTGGCGCCGAGAGCCATGAGAAACTCGTGAGCTGGGCGAAGGGGGCTCTGGCATCGATCTCGGGCTGCGATTGGCTGGTGATGGACGAGGCGGCGGCCCGCGTCGTGAAGGAGCTCCGCACCAGCGCTCAGGGCATCTCCATGCTCGCGGAGGTGACCATCAGCAAGCAGCTCATGGAGCTTTGGGTGGGGCTTAACCAACTCACCAGGTCACCAGGTTGAGGGGGGAGGGAGGGCTCTGGACCAGGTCACCAGGTCACCAGGTCGCCAGGTTGAGGGAGGAGGGCTCACCAGGTCACCAGGTCACCTGAACTGTAAGGCGTGCTCTGGGCCCAAGTCGGGCCCGTTGGCGGGCCCAGAATGGGTCCAGCCCCTCTGGCGTGCCAGAGGGGCTGAACCCATTTCGTCGTCGTCGTGGCCCTCGTCGTCGTCGTCGTCGTCTTCCGTCGTCGTCGTGGTGGTCGTCGCCGTCGTCACGTGAAAAACATATTCGTCGTCGTCGTCGTCGACGTCGTCGCCGTCGCCGTCGTCGTCGTCGTCGTCGTCGCCGTCGTCGCGTGAACAACTCATTCGGGCACCGCTCGAATGGGCCCCCCATGCGCTGGCATGAACGCCAGACGAAGACCCTTCCCCTCCACATTATTTTACGTCACCATGCCCTCCCCAGTATCTTTCTGGGGAGGGCGTGGACCGCCTGTAATCCAGTTTTGCAGTGTTCCAGCTCGTGCGTTGGACCCCCACCCATGAGACCTCGCTGGCAACGCTTCAGAAGGCCAGCAAGGGCATCTCCAAGAACATCGTGACTAAGATCGGCTGCGCCCTCGACAAGTCAGATCATTGGCATGAGCTGATGGACAACGTGATGCTGATGGGTCAATTCATTGACGACCACGGTGACAAGATCAGCCAGATGGAGAAGGACCTCAGCCAGTTTCAGTGTGGACATGATGGCGCTACGGACGCCCTCACATGCATGATGGCGCAGCTGGGCAAGTGGTCGCAGATTGCACCTTTCCCGACATGCTTGGACGGCGTCTCTGATAAGCTGGACGTCGCCGTGAGAGGTCGCGTCAAGGCCGTATTGGGGAACTCTGCTACCACCAGCGTGCAATTCAACAACGTGCAGAAGATGATTGGCGAGGCTTCCCTGGTGTGGCCTAGCAACGGAGATTACGTAGTGTTTCAAGAGGAGGTCGCCTTAAGAATCCGTGGTATTTCAAGCTCTGAGAAGGTGGCAGAAGTGACCGCCTCAATCGATGCCATCATCAATGTGCCATTTGTGAAGGACTTATCCGTTGAGGACGCAGTGACGGGTGCGACGGCGGAGGGCGGCATTTCTGTTTTGAAACCTTTGATCGTGAAGTTGACGGCCTCCGTGGAGGGGCTCGGGGCGGTCAGCGAAGTCCCAGATGAGATCAAGCAGAAGATGTCGGGTTTCAAGCCGTTCCTGCTGGCCCTCCTCGAGGCTACAATTGGCGGCGACGGCTTTAACGAGGTGCAGGTCTGCGTCGATAAGGTTTCCACTTCGAGAGCTTTTGATCAGGTGGTCAATTGGGCAAAAGTCAACCAGCTGTACCAAGCTTTGCACTCCGTGATCCTCAAGCACGGGGCCTTCGTGCAGACGGGCGTTGACGGCAATGACCCAGATACGACAACCCTTGCAGTTTTCGATGCTATGTTGGCTCTTGAGCGCGCTCGCTTGACGCTCGATCGGACTTCTAAGGACCTGCCCAAGAATGCGGTATCGGACAAACTATTCAAGGTGGCCCACGCGTACGTCAACGACATGCAGATTTTGGTCCAGAAGGGCCACGAATATCGGATTCAGAGTTTCACAGATAAGATCAATGAGAGGTTGTGCATCTTTGGTCCTACGTCCAAGGGCGGCGACGGCGACCTCCCATGGTACGACGGGCTTGGCAATCCCCCTCTGGAGGAGCTGCTGGAGAAGGCCGCGGAGCTGCTCCCCCTCAAGAAGATGTCGGCCCACGTGGCTACCTACAAGCAGCTTGAGAAGGAGACTTGTGGGGTAGAAGTGGCGGGGTCGGTAATGTCGGGACTGGAACGATTTTAAAACGTTGTTGCCCCGATCGTTTGGTCAAGCTGTTGACGTAACTACGGGGAACCGTAGGGCCCGTCACACAATCCATGCTTACAGAATGGCTACCTGACATATCGACCCACTGCCATGATATGCTGGTTTTTGTTTTCGCCTACCCGTGAGGAGAAGGCCACGCTTCTGGATGCTTGCAAGGCTGCTGGCAACATGCATGCGAGTGACCTCCCGATCTTCGAGACGATCGATACGACCCTGCACCACGCCAAAGTTTGCAAGTGTGAGGCGTTGCTTCTCACGGCCATGAGGACCGAGAAGGATCAGACCCAGCTCCCGAAGAAGATCAGGGCAGAGCTGCTGGAGCTGCGCCAGTGGCTCAACCCGCTGCAGAAGAAGTGGGAGGATGAGATCTGGGACGAGCTGGTGCCGCACGTTGTGCAGATCATCGAGGGCCCCTAGGAGATATATGATATGATTGATGGTGGTAGTGCTGGAGTTCGCCAGCCTTTTCGGGCAGGCGCCGAGGCCGCCTGCTTCCGCCTGCGGCCCGATTGTCATTCATCGTGGGGCCGTTGGTCCAGCCGCTTGGGCTCAGACCACGCTGAGTAATGAGAGAGAATTGCTAACGTTTGTTATCTAACAGTAGAAACACAACACTGATAAGCAGCAACATCTCACATTACAGAGTTTAGGCTTTTCGGCGCTGCGATCGGCCTTGGGGCTGGAGATTCGAGTGCCCTCCCAGCCCCCAGAGAGCCCGTTCCTGACTGCAGCGCCCGCTCTGCTGGCCCGATCGCGATGGCAGTGACAGGGGAGGATGCCCCGCGGTGTGCGCACGAGGTGAAAACACCAATATATCATAAGCGCTTTCGCGCTCGTGCCGCCCCCCCCCGCAGACTCGGCAAGACACAGTAAGCGCGCAACCCTAGCACTTAAGAGTAAACGAAGGTTGACAACCAACTGGCTCAGGTCGAAGTTGTTTGGCTCAAGCTTGCCCGTGCATTTCGGCTTAAGCTCCTCCTGAATGCTGCACTTGCACCGTCGTGCGCGCGCCGCTCGGCGCGCGCGCAAACGCCCGCAACATGTGTTGTTGGGCGTTCTGGCGTCGCGCCCGTGCGGCAGTTTGCGTGCAGCACGCGAGCTTAGACCAACAACAGTCTTTGTGCGACCAAGGGGCCCCGCGGGCCCCATTGATGAGGGGCGCTGTGGGTTGGGCCGTTCGCGCGCGCGGCGGGTTGTTTGAGCTCCGTTATGGGTGCTCGCATTGTTTTGCGAGGCGCTGTTGCTGGGGCGGCGGCCGCGCGATGACTCGCGCCAGTCTTGGCCATCAGCGCTGTTTTCCAGTGCTGCGCCCGCCAATGGTTTGGGGCGCCTGCGCGCGCTAGTCGCGCCGACGTTGGCGTGGCGGATATCTGTATTGTACGCGTGTCGACGGCACGTCATCAGAACAGGCCGCTCGCCGCGCGACGGCGCGATGGTCGGTCCGCCGTTGTTTTGGCGGCGGGCGGCGGCGTAACTGTGTAAATGTTTGGCAATTGTGTGCCTGCGTGGCGTTGCCAAGTCATGTCGTTGCGCGGCCGCGATTCGGCGTGGTCTGCGGGTGTTTGCGCCCTCTGGGAATGTGCCATGCTTGTTACATTGCGCGTGCCAGCCTGCTGCTCTGCGGGTCGTTCGACCCTTGCTTTGTTATCGCGCGGGCATCCAAGCTTTTTCTTGCAACGCTGCGAATCGCAATTTGCTTTGACAAGTTAAATTTGTGGTCACTTTCAACGAAGTCGAAGGGGTGCCCGCCATAGTTACTTTAGAGCTACTTTATTTTTTTTTGTAGTTGATCAGCTGTAGAGGATCGGTTCATACACAAGATTAGGGGCGATGAGGAAGAGAGGTGAGGATTAGGGTGAAGGAGGGATAGATGAGGGATGAGCGAAGGAGGGATGAGGGAGGGAGGGCGGAAGGATGAGGGATGAGCGATGAAGAAAAGTGGGGGTACCAGGGATGAGGGAAGACGGAGGGAGGAGGAGGAGGAGGAGGAGGAGGAGAAGGAGGAGGAGGAGGAGGAGGAGGGAGGAGGAGGAGGAGGAGGAGGAGGAATCGTCAGCTGAAACGGCCCAGAAGAACCACCTGTACTTGCGACAAGCCGTGGAAGTGCTACTGAGCAGAAGGGATGTCTCGGGAAAACGTGCCAAGCCAAATCGGATCACCTCAAGTGCGGACATCTCTGAGCCCAGAGTTGGAGGGATGAGGGAAGGAGGGATGAGAACAAACAACAGGATGACTGATGAGAAAAAGAAGGAGGGATCAAGGACCCGTCGGGCGGGCGGACCCTACCAGGGGGCTCGGGTCGGTCGGGCGGGACCCTAATTGGCAAGTCGGGTAGGGCGGGCGGGAAATTAACAAATTGCGCATCATCGAGCTGGCACGCGAGTACCCTAACGGGAGGGTCGGGTCGGGCGGGCGGGACATTAATGTATGGCGCATCATCGAGGTGGGACGCGAGTATCCGAACGGGCGGGCGGGTCGGGCGGGCGGGCGGGCCCTAACGGGCGGGCCGGGTCAAGTCGGGCGGACGGACCCTAACGGGCGGGTCGGGTCGGGTCGGGCGGGCGGGACATTAGAGTTTGTATACCTATACGACCACCCTTCGGGTGATAAGGAGGTTCGGGGGGGGAACCAACGTCTCACTCGATCGGTCTCACTATCGATCTCAGTATCGATCTCACTATCGGTCTCAATCGATCGATCTCACTCGATCGATCTCACAATCGGTCTCACTCGATCTATCTCATTCGATCGATCTCACAATAGATCTCACAATCGATCTCACAATCGATCACACAATCGATCTCACATTCGGTCGATCTCACTATCGATATCACAATCGCTCTCACAATCAACGTCATCATCATCATCATCATCAACATCATCAGCAACAACATCATCACCAACATCGTCATCATCATGAGGGCACCGTCATCAGCATCACCACAAACATCATCATCAACGTCAGCATCATCATCATCGGGACAACATCATCATCATCACCATCATCATATCGTCATCAACATCAACATCATCATCATCATCATCATCATCGGGACACAGTCATCGTCATCATCAGCAGCATCATCAGAATCATCATCATAATCGGGACACCATCATGATCACCATCGTTCTCATCATCAACAGTATCATCAACATCGTCATCATCCTCGGGACACCATCATCATCATGATCATCGCATCATCATCGACATCATCATCATCAACAACATCATCATCATTGGGGAACCATCATCATCATGAGCAACATCATCATCAACATCGTCATTATCATTATTATCATCATCGGGACACCATCAGCATCACCATCATCATCACCATCATCATCATCATCAGCATCATCATCGGGACACCATAATCATCATCATCATCATCATCAACATCATTATCGCCGGGACACCATTTCCATCAACATCATCATCACCAACATCATCGGAATCATCATCATCATCATCATCATCATCATCATCGGGACACCATCATCGTCATCATCATCAACATAATCATCATGAGCATCATCATCCTCATCATCGGGACACTATCATCATCATCGACACCATCATCAACATCATCATCATCATCGGGACACCATCATCATCATCATCATCTCATCATCATCATCATCATCATCATCATCATCATCATCATCATCATCATCATCATCATCATCATCATCATCATCATCATCATCATCATCATCATCATCATCTCGCGGGACACCGCGGGACACCGGCGGGACACCGCGGGACACCGCGGGACACCGCGGGACACCGCGGGACACCGGCGGGACACCGCGGGGCCCCGGCCGCCCGGAAGGGAATCATTTGGTCCGGCCGCGCCTCAGCCACACGGGACACCAGCGGGACACCGGCGGGACACCGCGGGGCCCCGGCCGCCCGGAAGGGAATCATTTGGTCCGGCCGCGCCTCAGCCACAGGAGACTTTCTCTCGCCCGCCCACGCAGCTTCGCCTCGCCCGCACGGCACGCACGAACACGAAACCGAAATCGATTTCCCGGTAGGGGGGCTCGCCGTTCCACTTCGATCTCACCCCCTCACCTCCGACTTAAGTGGGCAGGTACGAGCACACTGGGCCTAGAGCATACCAAAACGAGCTTAACAGTTTACCGCATAGACCACCCTTCGGGTGATAAGGAGGCGAGGGGGGGGGGACCACCGTCGCACTCGATCGATCTCACTATCGATCTCGCTATCGATCTCATTATCGATCTCATTCGATCAATCTCACAATCGATCTGGCTATCGATCTCACACTCGATCTCACTAACGATCTCACTATCGATATCACAATCGATCTCCCAATAGATCTCACAATCGATCTGGCTATCGATCTCACGATCGATCTCACATTCGGTCTCACGATCGATCTCACTACCGATATCACTATCGATCTCATTCGATCGATCTCACAATCGATCTCACAATCGATCTCACATTCGGTCTCACTATCGATCTCACTATCGATATCACAATCGATCTCACAATCGATCTCACAATCGATCTGACTATCGATCTCACTATCGAACTCACTATCGAAGTCATGATC
This sequence comes from Prorocentrum cordatum, assembly GCA_963575745.1. Taxonomy (NCBI): domain Eukaryota; class Dinophyceae; order Prorocentrales; family Prorocentraceae; genus Prorocentrum; species Prorocentrum cordatum. The sequence continues at coordinate 744,957 of CAUYUJ010014771.1, read as the reverse complement.
GACCTCTCGTTCGATCTCACTATCGATCTCACTATCGATATCACAATCAATATCACAATCGATCTCACATTCGGTCTCACTATCGATCTCACTATCGAACTCACTATCGATCTCACTATCGATCTCACATTGGGTCTCACTATCGACCTCACTATCGATATCACAATCGATCTCACAATCGATCTCACATTCGGTCTCACTATCGATCTCACTACCGAACTCACCATCATCACCACCATCATCATCACCATCATCATCATCGTTGCCAACATCATCATCATCGTCATCATCATCATCATCATTATCATCATCATCATCATCATCATCATCATCATCATCACCGACAGGACACCGACGGGACACCGGCGGGACACCGCGGGGCCTCGGCCGCCCGGAAGGGAATCATTTGGTCCGGCCGCGCCTCAGCCACACGGGACACCAGCGGGACACCGGCGGGACACCGCGGGGCCCCGGCCGCCCGGAAGGGAATCATTTGGTCCGGCCGTGCCTCAGCCACAGGAGACTTTCTCTCGCCCGCCCACGCAGCTTCGCCTCGCCCGCACGCACGGCACGCACGATCACGAAACCGAAATCGATTCCCCGGTAGGGGGGCTCTCCGTTCCACTTCGATCTCACCCCCTCACCTCCGATATAAAAATCATTTGCAAATAGAAGATTAACCTAATCATACAAATAAAGCAACATGTCTGTCATAATATCCAGAACGGGTAATATCGAGACGTGGCCCAACGCTGATGCGATTCTTCGTTCGGTCATCGTGCTGCGCCGGGCCAAGCGGGGCAAAAAACACCCAATGCATGCCCCGAGGGCCATCATCAAAGCAATGACCCCATCGCGACACAAAACAAAGAGAACCCCCAGAGAGGCCCACGTAATACCAAGAGAAATGCAGAGGGGCCTCAGAGAAACCTTGAGAAGCTTCAGAAAAGGGTTCAGTAACCCTCAAAGCCCCACACAAAGAACGACAATGTTTCAGAGGTCCAGGAAAGCCCCCAGGATAGCAGAAGGTAGAGCTTCATGGAGACCGAAGGAACCGCTAATAATAATTCCGAAAGGCTTCGCTAGAATCCGCATCTCTGGTTGCACGCTCGGGCGGTCCATATCCCGCGTGGCCGACTCGCTCGGAACTGGCTCTCGTCGGGCGATGCGGCGAGGACAAGGGAGGGGGGGAAGGGCGACGGATGGAGGAGCGAAGAGCAGAGAGGGGATGCAGAAGGAGAGGGGGAGGAGGAAGATGAGGACGGGCATTGGATTGGCAGAGGTAGGAGGGGGACGGGTTCAGAAGAGGGAGATGGAATGGACAGGAAAAGTGACGGCGTCAACGATGCTGGCGCTGACGATGATGATGAAAGATCATCACCTCACGAATCAAATGTACATCATTGGCACTGCGTGCGAATTCCCAGTGCATGTCATCGCGCACCTCGCCCAGCATGAAATTCGACTCGTGCGTCGGGGGCGCCGCGGGCGGCGCCGTGGGCGGCGCCGTCGTCCAGCGCGAGCTCGCTCGCGACCCCGCGCCGCCGATGTGATATCGTAACCTGCGCCGCCGACGCTCCAGCAGTCCATCAGCACCAGCACGCATTCATTCATGAAGCCGCCAACGACGCAGGATCCTTCGACAACTTCTTGAGAGCATTGCCGACGCCCTTCGTCTTCTCAGTCTTGCCACCATCAACGGCCACGCATGGCACTGAATCTACGACTGCCTTCTGCTGCTGCTTGCTCTTCGGGGTCGCGCGCGCGTGCTTGGGCAGGACGTTGGGGAGATCCGTCTCTGCGACCAGGAGCTTATTCTGGATGTGAATCATGGCTGCGCCGATCGTCCTCTGACTGCCGTCGCTCGTGAGCACGCGGCTCGCGATGATGGCTGCGCCGTAGATCGGTGCATTCTTGCGCGCCGACCCCTCCGTATCAGACAGTTTGGCCATAGTGTTCATCAGTAAGTCACGCGTGGCCCCCGCCAGCCACGCTTGGGACTCGGCCGCCGTGGACTCCAACAGCTGCCGCCAAATCGGCCATTGGTTGGCCGCCACCTCGAGCTTCTCGGCGACGGTGAGAACTGGCTGCGGCAATTCGGTATCAAAGAAAAGCCACTTGCAATCTTTGAAATCCCACGTGCCGGTCGCCTGGACAGCGGCGGCAAAATGCTTCTCGAAGTTGGCGATAGCTTCGTCGACGTCCATCTTCTGGCAAAAAGCTCGTCAGGGCCTTCTCGAACTCAGCGTCGGCAGCGCAGAACCAATCTTTGATATCCTGTCGCGCAGAAGCCGACTCTGGAGCCTTTGCCTTGAAACTGCGAGACTCGTTGCGCAGCTTGGCGAGCGCGAAGAGAGCGCCGCCAGGTTTGCCCTGCCCCCTGAGGCCGTGCACGTCCTTGCACCGCTCCATCACGGTGATGCCCTGAATGGGATCCTTGCATTGGCTGGGGAAGAGCCCCTCGGCGTCCTGCTTGCGCGCGAAGAACGCGGCTGTGAAAAGCAGGCCGATGGCAAGCATGTCGGCAAGCATGTGGTGGATGTCCGCGCCGATGGTATCCTGCTCCTTCCTCAGGCGGTTGCAGAAGGCGAGGGCTGTGCTCGTCTCAACGGCGGCGTGCTTCTTCGCCCGCAAGTACAAGCCCCACAGCTCGTGCAACTCATTCGCGAAGTCCTCGGCGAACGTCGCTCCTTGCCGCGGTCATAAACTCGCTGCATGTTCTGCGGCTTCACGGTCGCTTCGATGCGCAGCGCCGTCTCAAGAATGGGAGGGCTGCGATGCTCTGAGCGGTCGCCCATGCCAAAGCTCTGCTGGGTGTCCGTCACGAAGCCCAAGGCTATAAACATAACCACGCAATCCGGAGTCTCTTCATCAGATTGAAAGCCATGGGAACGATGCGCTCGTTGGAGGTAGGTGGAACAAGGCCGCTCTGCCGCCAAGATATACAGGGCAAGGTCGTAGAGCGCAGCGGTCGCATCCTGCGGGCATCCGGGATCGGAAGCTGGGCCAGGCACGCGCGACATCCCCAGGGGGAAGAGGGTCGAGAAGGTTGAAGAGGAAGACGGGGGCAATCATGATAATGGCAATGGGGGGGAGCACGGGTCAAACCAATCGCAAGCTAAATTCAAAGCAAGGGGGTGGGCGCATGCCTTCCCTCTTCCCATCCGCAGTCTCCTGGGCCAGCTGATGGCCGCGTACTGCGCTCCCTCGGCTGTGCCCCGTGGGAGCTTCTGGAAGCCTCTGAGATAAACGAAGGTTGCAACTGCGTGGCTCGGGGAAGGGCGCGGGCGCCCCCTGGGCACTTGATCGCCCTGGACCTGGAAAGTTGAATGCTGCCCGCGGCAATGCCCCAGACCCGCCCCGAGCACCGCCATGATCTCCCCAGGGCAAATTCACCGCCCGACCACTGCAACCCTCGTTTCGTCGAGCTCCTGCCTGTCGGAGCTCGCGCCGCCCCAGGCAATGCCGAACTCCTTCATGGTGGCGTGGAAGGTGCCCGCCCCGAAGTGATCGGCCATCGCATTCACCTGGTCGACGACGTCCTCCGAACACTTGAGCTGGGCAGCGAAGCTCTGGACTAACTCGAGCTTCTTGCCATTTTCCTCGCTGATCTGCCCGATTGTCGCGAACTCGTCGTGCAATGTCTTCGCGGCGTCCCAGGCGGTCTTCCCGTGCGAAGTAGCATCGCCGCAGAGTGCCTTGAACTGGGTCTTCGCGCGCGCACTCAGGCGACCTTGCCCCTGGAAAAGGGCGACGCATTGCTTGCGGAGCCCGCGATCCTGAACGCGGGCGCCCTGCGACGCGACCCACTTAAGCGCGGAGCAGCATGTCGACAAGCAGCGTAGGTCCAGCGTAGGCTGCATGTAGAAGCCGCCAATATGGGAACGGCCGATCAAGGCGTGCACGGAGCTCCATGTTGGAAGATGCTTCTGGGGATCGTCTCCGGCGCGGATAATATCTTCGACCTTGCTCACGCACCGCGCGTTGTCAACTGGTGTCAGCGCGAGCGAACGCTGCGACGACGTCTGGCTGTCAGCCTCCAGGAAGCTCAGGCTCAACTTCACGCACGTAGCAGTGCAAGCCGTAAATCTAGAGCAACCTTGACGCAATTCAGGTCCCTGCCGATGTATGATATCACCGTGTTTGTGCCTGATGTCAGGATATGCGTGAGCAGCGGCTTCGGACATGCACTAATCACGTCGGCGTGCCCACGTGGTAATTCCTCCGGCGCATGCGCATAGAATGAGGCCCTCAAGCTCTAGACCACTTCGCTAATCATCTCAACCTCCGAGGCGAGGTCGAACAACTGCGTGCTGATATCGAGCAAGGACCCCTTCAGCCCATCACTCTCGATTGCGCCGACCTTCCTGCCACCGCGGTGCAGCTTGCCAACCAGCCCGTGGAGCTCCTTCTGGCCGAACTTCGCCTGGCTCTTCCACTGGAACTCAAACGTGTACTTCGCTTTCGTGAATTCCACCATGTCCTTGCACTCCTCCATCGTCGCCTGGTCCTTTTTCGGCCTTGCCCCTCCCGGCCCTTCGGCGCCGGTTGCATTTTTCATTTGGACCTGCATTCTGGCGCCGATCGCGCCCTCGTCCTCGCCCCCACTGCCCGCGGACTCCTGCGCTTCATCCTCCGAGTCGATGTCGCCGATGGAGCTTGCAGCCCGAGAAGCCGACGACAACCTCCCACGCGGGGCCGCTCCTGGTGCAAGACAGCATTCGGAACTGGCCCCCGTCCAGCTGTCTTCCGTCGGGCACTAGCTGACTGGCGCATCGAGGCCCGCGAGGCACCGGGCTGCCAGCAGTCTCCGGCGCACTCGGCGTGGAGGTCCACCGCCCCTAAACACTGCATCCCCATGACCGCGAGCCATGTCTAGCACCTCCAAGTGTTTTGCAACAGCCCGCTTGTCGCCGTGCTTCGCGCGGCGCTGCGCGGCTCTCTCATCGGCGACCTTCTGATAGAAGCACTTGTTGTCGTTGGCGGCTGGGATGTCGACGCGCAATACCTTATTCTTGTTCGGCCTCACCGCGCACCCGTAGCAATCCACGATGCACTGCGCAGCACGCCTTGCTTGATGCTCCGAGCCCCGTGAACGGCAGCTTCTGCTCGTGCACAAAAGTCCAGAGCTCGATCAACTGCCCCTCCTGTCGAGTTAGGTGGCCACCCTCGCATGCTTGTCCAGGCCATTGACAAGTGGGCACCTCTTCTCGAGAAACATATCTTTGAGGTCCCCTGACTCGCCAGCGTTGCACTTCTCCCTGAACTCCGCCAGCGACGCCCCGAAGTGCCTGATCCTCGTGCGCGTGCGCCCGTAGCACTCTGTGCCTTTAACAAGTCCACGGCCACCCTTGGGGACCTTGGCCGAAGCCGCGTTGGGCCTCCTCTGGGCCACGTGAGATGGGGATGCCACGCGAGACTTCTCATGCGGATCACATCTCACCGTCTCAACCTATCATCATATTTTTCTTGTCTACCCTCCTCGTGCCCCTCCTCCCCCTCCGCGCCCCCCCCCTTCCCCCCCGCCCCCTGCTCGCCCGACATCCCATTCAATTCTCCTTCATCCTCATCCTTCTCCCTCGCCGTCCTTCTCCGCGCCCCCCCCCCGTTCCCCGCTCGTCACGCTCGTCTTCCGACCCCCTTCTCTCTCCCCCCCCCCCTCCCCTTGTTGAGAAGTCTTGCGCGGAGCCCCATCGGTCCTCCAATCAAAAAGCATATCAAGAGGATCTGGATTCTGAACCTGCTCGTCATGGCTGTGGGCGGTCTGCTCGCAAATATTGCGCATCCCGACGGGGGCGAGGAGCGAGTCATTCACCCCGATAGTGTATTTCGTCGCCGGCGGCTCCTTGCCCTCGGCGCACTTCGGCGGCGCGGGGCGCGCTGGGGGGGGCGCGGCGTCGCTGAAATTCAAATCTCAATAATTTCAAAACGCAGCCCTCCTCGCCTCCCACGCGGCTGCCGCGGCCGGTCTCAGAGGCCAGGAGAGGGCCGTGCCCAAATTGCAATGGATATGTGGATGCGGATACTGGATGCGATGCGCATCATTCCCCCCCTCGCGCTTTGACGAGTTGATGCGTCGCATGCGCGTTGGCGGTCTCTTGGGCCGTCTTGAAGCCCCGCCGGCCCGTTAGGGCGCAGGGGGTCTAAAGTGCTTTGCTTTCGATATGCCCCCCTTCCCCTACGCCCCCCCCCCCCGCCCCGCCCCCGCGCGCCCCCCCCCCCCCCCTCCCCCGGGCCTGGACCCCCCCCCCCCCCCTCCGCGGGGCTGGGGCGCCCAAAGCGGCCCGAGATGCTCCCAGCGAGCCTCGGAGTGCCCAAGATGAGCTCCAAGATGACCCAACGCATCCCCCACTGCCTCAAGACGGCCTCAGAGATGCCCCAAGAAGCCCCAAAACAACTCCAACGCGGCCCCATGTGGCCAGCGAGCCCCCGCGAGGGGGCCCCGAATAAGCCAATATCCGCCCAGAACCGAAATACAATCAATGTGTCAATGTGCGCTGCGTCCTCGTCTCGCCGCTTCCGATGGCCATCCGAGGCGCCAAGGCGGCTCCGAGACGGCCCGAGAGAGGGCCCCCAGGAGAGGCCCAAAAGAGCCCCAGGAAGGCCCAGGCGCGCCCAAGAGCGCCACGAGAGCGCCCCCATAGTCGACGCTCGGGCACCTCGGGAGGGGGAAGGGAGGGGGGGGGCGAATTAGAAGCAAGATGGCCCCGAGAGCGCGCCTGTAGCCCCCGAGGGCGCCCGCAAGAGGGCGCCGAGTGGCGCCCGGGCGGCCTCGAGCAGCGGCGGCCAACCCGATGGGGCCCCCAGGAGCCCTCGCGCACAGCACGGCGAGGATACCCGAGGCACCCAGGACGCGCGAAGGAGACCTTGGTCTCGCCAAGATGCTCGTTCTACTCCTCTCCCTCATCATCCTCCTCCTTGTCCACTCCGCTGTCTCTTCGTCCTCCCTCGCCGCAGCCCCCCCCCTGCTCCCCCTCCCCCCTCCTCCTGCGTCTCCTCCACCGCCCCCTCTGGGGGTGTCGGGCGGCCTTCCCCGCCCCTTGCTCTTCTGCGTGTTCCCCGACGTGCCTGGCCAACGCAACTGTTGCTCTGCTGGGCGTCGTTTCTGGATGGGCTGGCGGAGCAATGTCACCCCCCGGGAACAATGGATTCGCCTGGAGTCCTGGTGGTTCGCCCCATCGACGTTGCAGCGCCCTCGCGCGCGCAGAGAAACCAAGCTCAGCTCTACTATAAATTCCACTCGGGCGTCAGCGTTCAGACATATGAACAGGGCGGAGGGAAGACGCCGACCCCCCACCTCAATTATCCCACGGCAGCAGTGGGGTCGCGGCGGGGTCGCAGCTGCGCGCCCGCTCGCGAGCGGGGGGGGGGGGGGGGGGCGGGGCCAGGGGGTCGGGCGAGCGAACCTGAGCGAGGATGGCGAGCGGGCTGGGGGCGACGACGGGGTCGTTTACTAGCGAGGCCCTGAAGGCCACGGGCGCGCACGCCCCGCCCCCCGCGTGGGATTGCCCGATGGGCTCCGCGCCCAAGCGAGCGAGAAGATGAAACGTGCCCGCGCCCGAGCCAGGCCGATAACTGAAAAAAGGCGCTACTGCGCGAGAGCGGGCGGGGCAGGGGGAGGGGCGATGATTTCCAAAAGGATGAGAGAGCCAGGATGGCAAGGGAGCGGAGGATGTCTGACTGGCTGCAGAAGCACGCGCACCAGCACTTGAACTAACCCGCCAGCGCCATCACTCCCTCATTCGCCCTGGCTACCGTCCGACGGGGCATCCGCGGCACCACTGACCTCTTGGCCCTGTTGCTGGCTCAGCGAATCATCTGCTATGGATGCCGACTTCGCCAAGGATCCGATGCGTTTAACTTTCGTTTTCAGCGCCCTCCGCCGCTTCCTCTCCCAGAAGAGCTGCGCGTTGGCGACCCTGAGCAAACGGTCAAGGTGCTTGCATTCTTGCGCGTCATGTGAGGGGTGCGAGGAATGCGAAGCATCCGAGCACAGCGCGAGGCAGAACAAGGAACAACGCCTTGCTGACAGCTTGCGGCCTGTAGCCCAGACGGCAGCGGCAAGAACGCCAAGGCCATGCGATGGGCTCGATGCGATGAGATGGCCCGAGACACTCCTTCAAGACGAGTGGGGTGCCCAAGGTCGCCCAGGATAAAATGCCCCAGCCCCCCGAGAGTTCTAGGTTTTGGGGCGCCACCTGCGACGCGAAAATGGAACGCCGAAGTGCCCTCTGGACCCTTGTGGAAACACACCTGCCCCCACCCAAGGTTTGGCCACGCGGCGGCAGCGAGGTAGAGGCGGGGGCGGGGTTGGGGGGGGGAAAGGTGGGGGATATGTTGTGCCAGTGGGAAAAGAACGCCAAAAGAGTTCGCGGCTGCGGGAGCTTAAGAAAAATAGCATGGCGGGAGTGGGCCGCCAATTTTTAAGGCTCCTGGACATAGGGCGCGATCCAGACAACAGCAGGAGGGTGATTAGGCGCACCGGCAACCGCGACGCCGAGGGCCTGCCGCTCGATCTTGAACGCGGCTTGAAGGTCGAGGAAGAGGGGGGGGGGGGGGGCGAGTAGCGGGGAGGTGGTGGTGGTGGTGGTGGTGGTGGGGGGGGGGGGCAGCGATGCCGGCAACGGTGGCCGTGGCCTGGCGCCAGCGGCATGCGCGCTGCCAATCGAGCGGCCCAGCGCGAATGGCTTCGCGGCGCGGCCAAATATGCCCTCATATTGTCGTAGACCATCGATATGCTCCGACTGCGAAAAAGCTGTCCGAGGACGAGGGTTCGGGGGGGGAGGAGGGCGCGGTTCGGCGCGGCTGGAATGCGAGTGCGAACAGAGATGCGTTGATGCATCTTGTCAGAAATTGCGCGGCGGGCGTCAGAAACGTCTTTCCTGCCAGGAGCGGGGGGCGCGCGAAAGCCAAGAGCTGTGCAGGAACGGACAGCGTTGCAGCATGCCCCCGACCACATGCACTGTGTACTTCGGTGAGCTCTACAAACGTCCACAAAGGATGCCCGCGGTCATGCGCTTCCCCAACACGTGCAAGCTCGTTCCGGATGTTCGTTCTCATTCGCCCCGTCTACACTCCCATTGCTTCCTCCGTCTCCCCTCACATGCATCAGCATCATCATAGTCGCTGGCATCACCGCCGACACTGTCAACATCGTCGTCCTCGACATCGCCGCCGCCGCCAACGCCATGCTCGCACCATCATTATAATTCCCGTCACCATCAGCAGCGCCATCAGCAACGTCATCATCGCGGACCATCACCGCTCTTACCAACATCGCCATCAACGCTAACGTATGCACCAGCGTCGGCATTATCGTTGGGATTCAGCCTCAGCAGTATGACCATAATAAGCACCATCAGCGCCGACATCGACACCCTAATCATATCATGACCAATGGTATATGCAACGACCAACGACACGTACGAAGGCAATTATTCAGGACGCAACGGGCAAACGCCTCATGGTTATCAAAAACATCGCAACACGATTTCTTGTTCGACAAATTCGCCTCTTGGGCTGTCGGGGGGGGGGGGCTCCAAGAACGCCCCCAGCGTCGTGCAATGCTAGTTTGCTAAGCACACTTTTCCTGTGCCACCCCAGGTGGGGCGCGGTCTGAAGGCGAGGGCGGGGTGGGGCGGGGGGTGGGCGCCTGGGTCTGCGAGCCCCCGCAATGCGGGAACGTGTTTTGGTCGCAGGAAGACATGCGAGCTATATGGTATATGATACGTAGACGCTGGTACTTAGCTTGGCCCTGTTGGCGCGATCTTGTAAGCATACTGCATGTTGAACACCGAAGGCATTGCGCAATCTTTTTCAACCTCGACTTGTTGGAGGACGTCCTAAGCGGGAGCCTTAGTCTGGAGCAAGACCCGAAGTTGCCACCGAACTCAACGCCTTTACCTTTCTGGGGATGACTCAGGCGAAGCGCTCATGTCTAGCCCGGCATGCAACGCCTCAAACAATCACATACAGCGCGGCATGCACGTGAAGATGCATCTGGCGAAACGCTTGCTGTCAAGTCCGCCGCGCCCCGATCGCTGACAGATTTCAAGCCGCTCCCTATCGACCCCCCCGCGATGGGCAGCCCCCTTCTGCGCCGAGAACCAACGCCGACCGCCTACCTCGGGCCCCCCGAGATGAGATTTTGCATCAGAGGTCGACGCGGATGCGTAGCAGTCGACGCCAGCGCCGGCGCAAAACATCCAATGAACTCCGGCCGAAGGGCTGCCGAGGACCAGCGCTCCGCGCGGGCAGTGTCAGACATGCGCAGCCAGAGCCGCCCGCCGCGCCCGCTGCCGCGGGGGTCGATGGGGGGGCCGAACGACCTCCGAAACCACGCGCCCTGGCCGACAAGTACCTGAGGACAAATTCGGGACAACTCGGGACAAATCCGGGGCAACTCGGGGCAACATCAGGACAACTCAAAACACATTCAAGACAACTCAGGACAAATTCAGGACAACTCAGGATGGTGCGTTTCCCTTATAGTTTACACGAAAAACAACCTCGGGACAAATCCAGGACAACTCGGGACACATTCGGGGCAACTCGGGACAACTCGGGACAAAGTCGGGGCAACTCGGGACAATTTCAGGACAACTCACGCATGGCATGTCTTCCTGATTTTAGCTGGCTCTCCAGACCGCGCCCCCCCCCTAAAACACAAAAAAAAAACGAAACTATCGTTAGCGGACACTCGGAACATGCGCGTAGCTGGATCAGCGACGCATGGGTCAATCGAACAAGGAGCGGTCTTTTTGATGTCGTGATGCTTCAACAAATCGAAGACCGCTGCCATTGGTGCATATGGTGCAGATGGCTCAGCTAGCCACCTTGCAGCAGTGGCGATGTCCCTTTCCCTAGTAGCCGCGGGCGCTCTGCCCGCGCAATCACAATGGATGTAGCGCTCGTCTCGCAACGAGCTTGACTGCTTGAAACGGTGCGTCAATCGCCGCGCACCGAGCGCGATGCCACGGTTGCACAAGGCGCAGATGGCTCGGCTCGAAGGGGCCTTGCAGTACGCCCGCAACCCTGCCTTTGAAAACGCTGGAAACACTGGGGGGTCAGGATGTCCGGGCGGCTCATCGGGTTCATCTGCAGTCGTCGGTATCCGTCTCCTCGCGCTCGTCGACGGCGTCGTCTGCTGCGCGCTCGCCATGGCCATCGACGCCGTCACTGTGATTGGAGTCATCCCCCTGCTCTGGCCCTGCATCTCGTGGGACTCATCCTGACTGCAACGGGCAATGGAAAGCTCTGTCTTGTGCCATGTGAACTAGGGAACCCAGTCGTGACCCAATGTGGGCCCAATCAAATCTAAAGGCCAGCGTGAGATTCCCCTCGGACTGAAACCAGAAGAGGCAACAATCAACGCGGGGCGCCCAACGGGGGACGACAAAACCAACACGCCCAACACGATGCGCAAACACCAATACCGAACACCCGACGGGAGACGGAGCAATCAATGCCCATCAAAGCTTACCGATTGCCAAAACACGCCGTCTCCGTCCCAGGGGGGGGCCTCAGATGGCCTCGCCGAGAAATCCTAGAAGGTCCACAGGAGGCCCAAATGACCCAAAGGTGCCCCTCCTAGATCCTCCCGGGCGGCCCTCTCGGAAGGCGCCCCCAGACTGCCCAATGACATTTTCAGCCAACTCCGAAGCGGTTCCCAGACCGCCGGCAGCAATGCCAGAAGAAACCAAACTCGTAAGTGTTCAATCGATGTTTGATATTGTTTCCCATTGTCACGCGCTCGGGCTTCCGTCAACGCACGACGGCCCACTAAGCTTCCACGAGTCACGAGTGTCTCAGGACAGCCCCCAAGACGGCACAAGAGGGTTCCAGCATTGACCGAGCGCGGCCCGAGAGGGCCCACAACGTCCCGTCAAGTGCCACGGGGAGGGCCTCCTTGATAACACCCTGGGGGGATCCAAGAGACAGCATCCTCGTCATCGCTTTCTTCACCCATCGCAGTCATCGCCAGCATCATCTTCGCACGCATTTATTGTTACCATCATGAAAGTCGTCGTTAGCAGCGCCATAATTGTCCTCATCATCGTCGACGTCGCCAGCATCCGTCCAACTCGATGCGCCTTGCTCCCCCTCCTCCTCCTCCTCCTCCTCCTCCTCCTCCCTCCTCCTCCTTCTCCTCTTCCTCCTCCTCCTAGCCCCTCTTCCTACTCCTCCTACTCCTCCTCCTCCTCCTCCTACAAACGCCGCCCATGTCATTATTTTGGGCCTGGGTGTGGCGGGGCCCATGGGCGCCTCCAGGGGGCAGCGGGAGTGCCCCGACAAGACCGCTAGCATATGTCATCAAACCGTGCGGCTTGAGGACACCCACTAGCGGCCCCGCCCCCTCGGCTTCTCGGGGCCCTCCGGCGCCTCCCCCCCAAGGCTATCCGCGACGTCATCTCTGAATACCGCAGGGCCCCGATAGAGCCCCGACGGGGCCACGGGGGCGTTGGAGCTCGAAAAGACCGACTCAACCTCCAAGCTAGCACGGCCCCGTTCCCACCAGCGGCGCGCGACGATCCCCGCCGCCGCACCAGCGCAGCACTCAGGATGGCCGCTGCGTTTCGGGACAGAGCGCGGGAGGCCGTCACGCGTGCCGCCTCGGGCCTCGTGACGGCCTTCGGGGTTGGTTGGCTTCGTCTCGGGGGCAGACTGGGCCTCGCCCGAAGGCTTCTCGGCGCCCGAGAGGGCCCGAGATGGGCCGAGACGCCCCAAGATGGGTCTAAGAATGCCCAGGGGGGTCCCAGGAGGGCCCCGAGAGGGCATCAAGAGGGCCGAAGGCGAGTAAGCGGGGGACATGGTGCTGGCAAACTAATTGTCGGCGAGGAGGGCGCGCGGGCCAGGGGGGGCCAGGGGGGCGAGGGGTAGCCTAGGGGTGACGGGCCATGAAGTGGAATGGGTCCGACGGCGACGACGAAGGAAGGAGGGCCTAGTAGCATAGGGGTGGCCAGTTGGGTGCTCTCTTGGGGCCCTCTGCGAGCCCTCGTGTATCAATATTTTTCAAGCGCAAGCGTTAACCGCGACCCTCGTCAATGATATCGCCCCTCCATCTCCTCCTCGCACGTATTCCCTCCTACTCGTCAACGTTGATCACCCTTCTCCTCTCGGCAGGCCGCCTGGGAAGATCTGGGATGTGCTCTTTGGGGGCCCCCTCTGGGCCCTTCCGCGCTGTCTCGGGGCTCTCTTCGGGCGTCTTAAAGCTTGCCAGGGGCCCGAGGGGGCAATAGGAAAGCTCCCAGATGGTTCCAGTAAGTGTTCTGAGAGACCACTGGGAGGCGTCGTCGCACGGCGCGTTGTGATCACGCGTCTTCGCGGTTTCTCGGGCCCTCTGTGGGCCATCTTGGAGCTGTCCTCGGGGTTTAATAAGGCCCGAAGAGAAATGCCCCGAGCCGGCCCGAATGGGCCGCGCGAAACAAACCGACGCGCCTCTCGCACGGAAATGTCGAGTGGAGTGGTGGTGGGAGGAGTAGTAGTAGTAGTAGTAGTAGTAGTAGTAGTAGTAGTAGTAGTAGTAGTAGTAGTAGTGGTAGTAGTAGTAGTGGTAGTGGTAGTAGTAGTAGTAGTAGTAGTAGTAGTAGTAGTGGTAGTAGTAGTGGTAGTAGTAGTAGTAGCAGTAGTAGTCGTAGTCGTAGTCGTAGTCGTAGTCGTAGTAGTCGTAGTAGTCGTAGTAGTCGTAGTCGTCGTAGTCGTCGTAATGGTCGTAGTGGTCGTAGTGGTCGTAGTAGTCGTAGTAGTAGTAGTAGTAGTAGTAGTAGTAGTAGTAGTAGTAGTAGTAGTAGTAGTAGTAGTAGTAGTGGTAGTAGTAGTAGCAGTAGCAGTAGCAGTAGCAGTAGTAGTAGAAGTAGTAGTAGTAGTAGTCGTAGTAGTAGTAGTAGTAGTAGTAGTAGTAGTAGTAGTAGTAATAGTAGTAGCAGTCGTCGTCGTCGTAGTCGTAGTCGTGCGAGTAGTTATAACAATAGTAGGAGCAGTAGTAGTGGTAGTAGTAGTGGGGGGGAATACTGTTAGAGAATAGAGGTAGTAGTAGTAGTAGTTGTAGTCGTAGTAGTAGTAGTAGTAGTCGTAGCAGTAGTAGTAGTAGTAGTGGTAGTAGTAGTAGTAGTAGTAGTAGTAGCAGTAGCAGTAGCAGTAGTAGTAGTAGTAGTAGTAGTAGTAGAAGTAGTAGTCGTAGTAGTAGTAGTAGTAGTAGTAGTAGTAGTAGTAGTGGTAATAGTAGTCGTAGTAGTAGTAGTAGTAGTAGTAGTAGTAGTATTAGTAATAGCAGCAGCAACACTAGCACTAGTGGTTCTTCTTAAAACTAATGGTGTTGTTGTACTTGTCATCGTGTACGAGTAGCAGTAGAAGTAGTAGCAGTCGTCATCGTGGTAATAGTAGTAGTCGTAGTAGTAGTAGTAGTAAAAGTCATATGCGTAAGATCAGTAGTACCCGTAGTAGTAATAGTTGCAATGCTCATACTTGTAAGTAGAGCCAGAGTCCGACAAGGAGGTTGCGTAATAAGAAGGACGAAGGCTAAGGGTAGTACTAGTATTGTTGTAATACTCGTATTCATATTAGTACTGGTACTAATATGAATACTAACACGACCACTACTACTACTACTACTACTACTACTACTACTACTACTACTACTACTACGACTACGACTACGACTACGACTACTGCTACTGCTACTACTACTACGACTACGACTACGACTACGACTCGGACTACGACTACTAATACTACGACTACTGCGGCTACTACTACTACTACTACTACTACTACTACTGCTACTCAGTACCCGTAGCAGTCGTACTTGTTTTAGCTTGCGTAGTAATAGTAGTAGTAGTAGTAGCAGTAGTAGTAGTAGTAGTAGCAGTAGTAGTAGTAGTCGTCGTAGTAGTAGCAAAAGTAGTAGTAGTAGTAGTAGTAGTCGTAGTCGTAGTCGTAATAATAGTAGGAGTAGTCGTAGCCGTAGTAGTAGTAGTAGTAGTAGTAGTAATAGTAGTAGTAGTAGTAGTAGTAGTATTACTAGTAGTAGTAGTAGTAGCAGTAGTAGTCGTAGTGGTAGTAGTAGTAGTCGTAGTAGCCGTCGTAGTAGTAGTAGTAGTAGTAGTAGTAGTAGTAGTAGTAGTAGTAGTAGTAGTAGTAATAGTAGTAGTCGTAATAGTAGTAGTAGTAGTAGTAGTAGTAGTAGTAGTAGTAGTAGTAGTAGTAGTAGTAGTAGTAGTGGTACTAGTAGTAGCAGCAGTAGTGTCCTGGCAAACGAGTGGCCCCACCCCCAGAGAGGGCGCGAGGCTGCAGAAACCAACGAAAACAGGAAAATCATATAAGACCAAAAGGCAAAACAGGACAACCCGAGCACCCAAACAACAAAAAAACAAAGAAATCGAAGCCCCGACTGGTTCTTGTCAGAAAAATCAAAAAGAGAAACGACAAAAAACTATGGTTGTTCAAGGCTTCCCGTCCGAAAACAACTCGGGGCCTTGATTTCGTTGATTTGTTTGCCTGGGGGCTCTGACTTTCATGTTTTTTCCTGTGTTTGACTGAGTTTCATGTGTTTGTTGGTTTTCGGCGCCCTGCTCCCCCCGCCCAGCCGGGGCGCCTGCCTGAGGTGGAGAGGTTGGTCGATTTGAAAGCAGCCACAAAAAGCAACAAACATAACTCTTGAACAAGGAACAAACAAGAAGACTGATAACAAGAAAAGGAGAGGAAGAGGAAGAAGAAACGATCAGTGAGTGGTTTGTGGTCTTGGTGGTTTGGGGGGTAGCTGGGAGGGGGCGACCATCTATATACATATAGATACACATATATATATATACATACATATATATATGTACATATCTATATATATATGTATATGAGTGAAGGGGCCGAACGGTCATTCCTTGTCCCTGCGTACGTGGCTGAATGAAGAATTCGTGAGAATTCTGCTTGACGCTTTGTTGTTGTTATTGTTGTAATTTGTTGTCGTCGTCCCACCCGCGACCCACCCCGCGACCCACCCGCGACCCACCCTGCGACCCACCCGCGACCAACCCGCGACCCACCCCGCGACCCACCCGCGACCCACCCGCGACCCACCCGCGACCCACCCCGCGACCCATCCGCAACCCATCCGCGACCCACCCGCGACCCATCCCGCGACCCACCCGCGACCCACACCGCGATCCACCCTCAAGGGAGGAAAAAACATCTGGACCAAACAATTTACGTTTACTGAACGGCCCTGGGCGTTGACTAAAAAGCCCTGCCCTGTTCGATTCATTCCTTGTGTGCGTTTACTAAAGGGCTTCACTTGCCGGGGTGATTATTATGGGGTGGATGTTCTGCCCCCTACGCCCGCGACCCATCCGCGACCCAACAACGACCCACCCGCAACCCATTTGCGACCCACCCGCGACCGACCCACATTGGTTTAACGAATAAATCGGCGCCTGCGGCGGGCTCGTTGCATAATGTGTGAAACTTTGGCGCCTGCGGTGGGCTTCTCCAAAGTCTCGTAAACTGTCGACGTCCCACCGCCCCCTCACTCTTATCCGCATCTGCGGGGGGGCTGGGTGTTTATATGTATTTATATATATATATATGTATAGACCTACGGGGGTCTCACGATTTATCAAACACACTATCGATCGATCGACCCCACTATCAATTTCACGATCAAGAATACGACCATCTTTCAGGAGACCATCGGGACAACCATCGGGACAATCAGCCCCATCGACGACAACCCGATAAGCCATCGGGACATGAACCTCCATTGGGACAACCATCGGGACAACCACCACCATCATAACAACTATCGGAACAACCACCTCCATTTGGTCAGCCATCGAGATAACCATCGGGACACCCATCAGGCCAACCATCAAGACACACATCGGGACACCTATCGGGTAAACCATCAGGACAACCATCGGTACAAACATCGGGCAAAACATCGGGACAACATCGGGACAACCACCAAGACACACATCAGGACAACCAACGGAACAACCATCGGGACAACCGTCGCAATAACCATCGGAACAACCATCGGGACAAGCATTGAGACAACCATCGGGACAACCGTCGTAATAACCGTCGTTGAAACCATCGGGATAACCATCGGGACAACCCTGGCCCACGGCCGCCGCGGGGGCGACTCAATTTTGTCAGACTTGGCCTCTGCAAGAGGACGAACTCGCGCGGCTTCGCCTCGCCTCGCTTGCACGCGCGCACGCACGTCAGGCACGACACGACCGAAGCCGAGATCGACTTCCCGCTTGGGGCACCTCACGTTTCATGTCGTTCTCGTCCCCCAACCTCAGATAATGTGGTCCCTGTCGCGCTGGCCAGAAAATGAATTCCCAAAACAATGAATTCTCGCTGAACGCGAGCTGTGTCACACCATTCGTGGGGTGGGCGTGGGGGTATACGTATTCCTCTTCCTATGTTTTTGCAAGCCGAGGGGGCAGGGACCCCCCCCCCAACAAACGAAAACCGAGCCCCCAGGATCCGGGGCTGTGGGGCCCCCTGGGCACACTTGGAAGAGGTCCTCCAGCCCTGCCGCGCCTCCAAGGGAGCCTTGCCAGGCCTTGTCCAGCAGACCCAAAGTAATCAGAGAACTTACTTGTCGAAGAGGCGCAGAAGAGCCCCAAGACAGCGCAGGACGGCCTCAAGACAGCCCAAGGAGCCCCCAAGACGACCCAAGAGGCCCCAAAGACGCCTGAAGACCACAAGACGCAACAATCTTCCCATTCCATTGGGAAAACGTGCATGTTCAGCATATGCCTCCGAGATCGTCCGAAGATGGCCCAAGAGGCCCCCAAGAGGGCTTCAAGACAGCCCAAGAGGGCCCCCAACAAAAACTGCCCGAAGACGGTCCAAACATTCTCACGAGGCCACCAAAGGCTCCCACGAGAGACCTACGGGGGCTGTGGGAGGTTCCCAGGAGGGCCCTAGATGGCTCCAAGAAGTCCCGTCGAGGGCCTGAATGTCCAAAGAAGGCCGCAGCAGGGCCAAAGAGGGCCAAAATTCCCAAACAGCGCGTGCCTTCTTCGCTGGATCCTGCGCCAGCAAGTGTGGCAACGGCCTGCGCGTCGATTTGTGACACAGCTTGGATCGTTCAGCCGTGAACGATCGCGTATTCCCTTTCAACATCGGCCGATTCCTGACCACTAGCCTCGTTCATTCCGAACGCCCGCGCCAGTGTCGCCGCCGCGACGACCCGACGTGACCCTACCGCTATGGAGGACGCAATGTTGCCTCGGGGTCGTTTTCTCTACTCTGGGATCTGTTTTCAGGCCCGCCGGGCTGCAGCGGCTCCTGGAGGCCGACGTCGAGCCAAATTCTCCAATATTGCAAGTTGGCGGCTTCCATCGGCTCCCAACGGCATAAAACCATCAAATGAATGAGCCAACGTAGTGGCATCTACAGGATGTAGCTTAAATGGTGCAGGACAGGTGGTATGATCAGTATGTTGGGAAAAGCGTTGTGGAAGCTATGCGAAGAAAAAAGACCAGCGTAAGCTACATGGTGTGGGGCTCACGAGCGCCCACGATGCGGCATGGGCGGGCACGTGACGAAACCTCGGCCGACCCACTCAAGTTCTGAACACCGGAGCAAGGAACCCTACTGCAAACACCGTCTGGGGATCCTACGGGAACGCTAGTGCAAGGCAATGGGCAGCAACTCCTCATCTTTCCACATCGTTCCTCTCATTCATCCTCGCTCTCGCCTGGCATTGCGAACCGTCCCCGTCAGCCGCAGGTCTCTTTGCGGAGGCTCCACGTTGGAGAACCTCTTGGGGGCCTCACGAATCCCACCCAAGGGCTTTGGGGACCTCTGGAAGCCTCATGGGCGGTCTTGGGGGTCCTTTTCAAGCTCGTTTGGGCCATCTTGGGTCCCTCTTGGGAGTCTTTGGGGGCCTCGTGAATTTCTGTCGGGCCGTCCTGGGGCAGTCTTGGGGCCCTCGTGGGCTGTCTTGAAGCCCTCTTGGGGGCCTCTTGGGCCGTCTTGGGGCGATCTCGGAGGCCTCTTGGGCCGTCGTGATCGCTGCTACGACACAACGAGCGAATGAGCTGAAAATGCACGTTTTCTCGAGGGACTGGGAAGATGTTTGCCTCTTGGGGGGCACCCTGAAGGCCTGTTGAGGCGTCTCGGCGGCCTTTGGGGCAATCTTGGGGGCTTTCTGGGCCGTGTTGAAGCCGTCTTGCGATGTCTTGGGGCTCTCCTGCGCCTCTTCGACCACCTCTCTGATCGCTTTGGGCCTGCTGGGCAAGGCCCGGAAAGGCGCCATGGGAGGCGCGGCAGGGCTAGGGGACCTCTTCCAAGGGCGTCCAATGGGGCCCAAAGCCCCAGATCCTGGGTTCCGGCTTTGGGGGGACGCGGGGGGAGGTTTTCCCGCCCCCCCCCCCAAGTTTGCAAAAAGATAGGAAGGGGAATGTACTAGAAAACGTTGATGTTTAATGCTCATGCTGGGAAGTGCAATGCTCGAGGTAACCAATCGGTCGCACCGTGTCTGTTTATCAAAACGTATACAGCCCCACACGCATTGTTGATTGAGTGCAGAAGCCATACCCATGCCAATGACAATGCTCTGATCAACCTGAGCAATACGACTGTGAACACTGCCGTCAATATCATTACTAAGGCGAAACGCTGCTGTGAGTCCTCTTTTGGGCAGGCAGGCAGTGCCCCTGGGTGTGGTGCGACTTGAGCTGAAGCGAAAGCAACATTGGCGGCATCTTGAAGCTCATCCACTGACTTTTTGTGCTGCGTCGGCTCTGCCAATTCACCTTCCGTCCGCGACATGTAGAATACACTGCCAACGAGGGCGGACCTGTACACGCCTCGCTGCGCCAATAATGCGCGCAACATGCATTCCGTCCGCGGCAGGTAGAAGATGCTGCCAGCGAGAGAGGAACTGTACACGCCTCGCTACAGTTGTGAACACAACGTCTAAATTGACCGATTGAGCGCGAGCGCGCGACTCCGCGACTGCTTCCCCCGACTTGCAGACAGAAATGAGGGCAAGTTCTTCCGCTCGCTACGGATATCGTTTCAGGGTCGACCAGTAAAATTCGCACCCGCACTTACAAGTCATGTGATCGCAGCCGCCGTTCTTCTCGATGTACTCAGAGCAACTTGGGCACCTCTTCACCTTGACGCCCATCACTTCCTCGACGTCGACGTCCACTGGCGCCGGCGCGCCCGACACGTCGGGCGCCCACCGCCGCTCGCAGATGAAACACATGACAAGATCGAAGCCAAGGTACCCGAGGCCCCAGCAGTCGGGATCGGGGCAATCCACCTGGACCGCGGCGGGATACAGAGTGTTCTCCTGCAGGCGCCGGCGCCGGCCCATGGTGCCCGCGAGGGCCTGAGACCGTTGCTCCAGGTGCCTCTGGAAGGGCAGGGCCACGAGCTGCTCGCAACCAGGAGCGAAGCAGCCGATGCGGAGCAGCCGCCAGGAGCTCTGCTCTGTCCGCTGCTGGCGGCTGCCCGAGTACCGCTCGAGCTGGGACCCGCCCCAGCGCGCCCAGCAGGTCTGGCAGGCCCGGTGGCCGCAGGGGCTGTTGCATAGCAGCGCGAGACTGTGCTCTGCGCAGACTGTACACACTGGCCCCGCCCGGGCTGTCGACGGCTCCCACTCGAGGTGCACCCCCGCGCGAGACAGCGCTTTGAGTTCGTGAACTTCCGTGCTCCTCTCGTGGGCAGCGGCGTGCAACGGCTTGTGGAAACGCTGGAGCAGGCCCCACATCTTGCCGCCGGCAGCCTGCTCGCACTCAAGGCAGCGCGGCTGCGCGCGCTTCTCGCGGGCCTGACAGACACCCGCCTTGGCCCAGCATTCTCTGCAGGCGCGGTGGCCGCAGCCATCGTTGACCAGGAGGCCCCAGGCTCGCCCGCTGCACTGCCCACACGCTGAACCAGAGCCTGCCAGAATGGGCGCCCAGTCCACCCTCACGGCCTGAGACTCTGCATGCCTGAGCCAGCGCACCTCCGGGTCCGCCTGCACCTGGTTCTCAAACTCCCTGATGCCAGTCGACGACCGGCACAGGAATTCCCAGAGGGGGCCCAGTATCGCCTCCCCGCAGCGGCGATGGAGGCACGGTATGAGCGAGCGGATCCCGAGGCCAGCCGCAGCCCTGTGCGTCGCCCAGCGGAGCCAGCAGTCTGGGCAGGCTGCGTGGCCGCAGCCGTTGCGGACCAGGCCCCACACTTGCCGGTCGCAGTGCTCGCACGCCAGGCCACACGTATTAAAGACGACCCTGGCGCCGGACCGCTCTGCATCCCTGAGGTGGCGCGCCTGCGACTGCAACTGGCTCTCAAAAGCCCGGAGGCACTCCGACGACTGGCTCAGGCACTTCCACAGAGATCCCCGAATCGCTTCTTTACAGTCGGGTTGCAGGCACGGTGCGAGCGAGCAGGTATCCAGGCATGCCTGCAGCTTGGACTCCGCCCAGCGACGCCAGCAGTCGTGGCAGGCCTCATGGCCACACGTGTCGTTCGGCGGGAGGTGGTTGTACGACCTCTTGCCGCACGCCTGGCAGCGAGCCATCCGGTCCCTCTGGCAGAAGGCCGCATCGACCTCCGCGACGCAGCAGCTCACCACTGCAGAGTACTCCGTGCACACACCCCGGAGCACGCCCCACGACACGTGCGCTCCGCACCCCGCGCGGCAGCAGTCCACGTCCGCGAGCCCGCCAGCACCCTGCGCGAGGTGCTCCTCCGCGCGCCTGGCCCAGCAGCGGGCGCAGGCGTCGTGGCCACAGGGCCCGTTCACGAGCAGCGCGGGCCGCTCCTCGCCGCACGCCGCGCAGGGCTCCCGCTCGCGCACGAGCGCGCGGGGCCCCGTCCGCGAGGTCAGCTGGATGCCCCAGCAGGCCGCTGCGCTCCTGAGCCAGGCCAGCTCCAGCGTGGCCTCCCAGTCGCCGCGCCCCGCCTCCGCGCATGCGCGCGCCTCCGCAGCCGCGCAGGCGCGCGCCCGGCTGCGGGCGCGCTCGCGGGCGCTCGCGGGAAGCGCCGGCAGCTCGGCCCGGAGGCCCTCGCGGGCGCGGGCCACCAGGCGGCTTGGCAGGAACCGCTGGCACCCGTCCGCGAAGCAGGGCACGCGGTGCAGGCCAGTGTCTGCGATCACGTGGGCGCCATCGACGCCAAACTCGAAGTCGCAGGCGGCGACCCACTGGCTCTGGCAGTCAGGACAGGCGGCGTGGCTGCAGGCGGCCATCGCGGTTCCCGCCCAGGCCTCGTTGTAACACAGCGCAACGTCCTCTTCGCACAGGGCGCAAGACATCGTCCAGCAGAGGGTGAGGAAGGGAACGCCCCGCGCTTTGAACAACAACCTTGGCCAAAGAGCTTGCACCAAAAGTCTGCGGATGCTCAACCGCGAACTTATGCAGTGGGATTATGACAAACGGAAAGGGCTGTGGACTGAGAATCCACACGGGCCAGCAGCCCAGCTTGCTTACATCGTGCGTACAGGTATCCACATATGTGTATACCCAATGATGTACGCACCCATATGAGCATACGAGTTCATGCAACCAGCGCGTTCTTATGGTCACTCCGACCTGGGCTTAAACGGCGTATGTGCCAACTGTCAGCGCCAGACGTGCAAGCCCGCCTTCGTTAGCGATCAGGCTGGGGAGCCCGCCCAGCGGAGCTCTCCGAGCGGAGCCCTCCGAGCGGACCTCTGAACGCACAAGCAACCCCGCCGTCGACGTGAGCTGAATGTCTCGAGCCGCCTCCGAGGCAGACGCCGACAGTAGTGAAGCAGCGGTCCGTCCAAGCTGACGACCTGAGATGGTCCTCGACGCGGGGGACCTCCAGGGACACGAACCGATACATTCTGCGGAAGGGTCTCCAGCGCGAGCTGCGTGACACCAGCCAGGCTTCACTGTCGATTCTGGCCGCCTAGGAGGGTCCTAGCGTGCTCCAAGAAGAGCCTGAGCAAACCACGCTATTCGAAAGTCACCTGCCAAGTGGGGTGGGCGGCGGCAAGTGCCGTGCTGGGTAATGTGCTTGACTCTGGTAAAAAACACAGCTCGCGGTCCCCACACATCCCATGATATCCCCAAATCGAAACGATAAGTTGGATCGGCGGACGAAATGAGTCGGATGGGCGGAAATCGGCAGCCAAGCCGAGAGAAGTCGAATCGGCGGGTCGTCCAGCTAATAAGGCATCAATTGAGAAACCGACATCCACATCGGAACCCGAAGTCGAACTAAAGAGGATTCAGAATCGATCGACATCGAGTCGAATCGAGCGGGACGAGTCGAAATGCGCCCTAACACTCTATTGATTATCTTCTCACCCAGGGGCCCACGGGTCTCGTCCCAGATCTGTTCTGATGGCCATGGGGCTCGAGAACGGCCCCCAGAGGCAGAGCGAGGACGACGGGGTTGAAAATCGGAGTCCCACCGAAATCTACAAAACTGCGTTACCAGACCTCTGACGTCATGATTTGTTTCATCACGTCGACCCCCAAAGGCCTCGACCTACTCCCCGCGACCAATGTTTCATCCCGAAGCGTTTTTTTGACGGCCCCGAGGCCCAGTGAAGGGCCCACGGAGGCTGAACATGGCGAAACACTTCCCGTCGTGATTTTTTTGAGACCCGAGGCGGTCTGGGTCCTCAGAGATTAGACGAAGCTAGGACGAGGATGAGACCGGACGAGGAGACATCGGGAATCTCTGAGGTCCGGCGGCTCTGGCGGATGTCTCTGGCGCCGCGGCCTTCTCAGAGCGTTCTGGAACGCTCTGAGAGCGTTTCGGAACGCTCTGGAACGGATGGATCCTCGCCCGAGCCCTGCCCGAAGAGAGCTCCCACGGGCGTCGCTGCCGTGGCGGCAGCCGCCGCGCCAGCCAGGGCTGCCGCGGCCCCGAGCGCCCGGCTGCCCTTCCGCGCCCGCCGGGCGCGGCGCGGGAGCGGCGCGGGCGGGCAGGGCATCGCCGTGGGCGGCCTGGGGCGGGTGCGCCGCCCGAGGCGGGTGCGCCGGCCGAGGGTTGGCGGCGCGCGAAGGGGCGCGAAGGGGGGAGCGGGGGAGGGGGGGAAGGATTCTTAGAAGGAGGCTGCTTCATAGAAGGCGCCGGCCTCACGTCTAGAGAGAAAGCCCGCGCCTTCTGAGAAGCAGACTCCTTTCAAGAAGCCGTCCCCCCTCCCCCTAGCCCCCTTTTACGCGTGGCCGTGAGGGTGTGCCGTCGGGCGAGGGGGGGTCAGCATGTTGGAGGCTTGGGAATGGGCATGTTGGAGGCTTGGAGATGCATCGGCGATTCGGCTAGATGTAGGCCCGACCATTCTTATGCCGAAATCGCCGATGCATCGCCGATGCATCGAAGATGTGTCGCCGACGTCGCCGTTGCATCCCCGAGGCATCGGCGATGCGGCACGGTCCTCCGATCTCATCTACGCCTGGAGGCTTGAACATGGGCACCAGCACCAACATATGAGTTGCCTCCACACGGGGAAGATGATCCTAGTTTTCGGTGTTGGTGGCCATCTTTCGGCCACCTGGGAAGCCCTAATATGAACGCCACCACCGAGATCGGGATCCTCCTCCCTCTGCAGAGGCACACCGCCGATAGTGGTGTTGGTGTCGACCTCGAGGCCTCCGAGCATGGCCCGAGGCATGCGTGCGGGCGAGGGGGGGGCAGGGGGCGCACCGAGAGGAAGAGAGGGAGCGGGCAGGTGAGATCTGGGATATGTCATGGCCCCGGCCATGATGATAACATCACCCCTATAGCCTATAGCCCTAACTAGGCTTCCCCCCACTCATCATCGCCCCCGAAACTGCAGGCTGAAATCCTGAGGGGTTCTTACCCAATATTCGGCCAGATTGACTTTTTCCCCCCCCGCGATTTCCTGCATCTCACCCCCCGCCGATGTCCTGCATCTCAGAATCTGGGCGCCGTTTTTCGGGGCCGGCGACTCTCAACAACTGTCTCGGGACGAAAACTGCACCGGGAAAGGGTGACAAAATTAATCTCTGGATGTTTGGGCACGTGTTCGATCATGTCGCCCTTAAGAATCTCTGCCCCCTGCGCCTGCATTTGCTGTGAAGCCTTCCGTGAGCTGGCAGCACCCCCCGCCCAGTGCAGCACCCCCTCCAAAGCAGCAACACACCCATCAGCAGTAGGGACAGTGACTGAGGCAATCACTCGCGTCCTCTTCCGCCATCCGAGCCCTTTCCCAACACATGTCATCTTCTGCGGCAACTCATGGGAGTCTCACGCACCATCTTTTTGGCTCATACAAGCCAACACTCATCGACACAAATCGACGCTAGTCGACACTAAGCGACGCCAACGCGCTCTCAAGACGGAATTGCGAGGGTATACAGGGTACCTATGATTTGCTACTAAACTCATCCTCCGCACCCCGTTGGGCCTGTCGCGGCACGCTTCATCATCGACGAAGCTGGCCGAGAGCCCCCAGAGCCGATCCCACAGAGCAGGACGGCCAGGGCGATGAGTCACCAGGCGTGGGCTCGGCAGCTTCACGGCGGTACGCGCGGCGCTTCGCCAAGGAGGCACTTCGGATCGGGATTCACGCGAACCGATCTGAGACGTCCGACACCGAAGAGCCGGGCTCGACCGAAGCTAACGGGCCGAGGCGGGTCCCTCTCGGCCGACCAGACTGGGCGGCAGCTGGAGCCCGAGGCCCCACGGGCCGCGGCGAGAGGTCAGAGCGGCCGCGCGGCGGGGCCCTGGCCAGGAATACCTCGGGGCACGAGGGCCCTCAGAGAGGCCGGGGTCTGAGGCGGGAAGCCGGGCCGAGGTGCGCCCCGCAACGCGCAACGCGTCTGGCCGAAGCCGTGGTTCCTGCGGCTTCAGCCACGCCGCGTTTCGAGCGTGACGCGTCTGAGCACGCCTCACGGACATCCGAATCGAGTCTCGCTGGCGAGGATGCGGACGAGGGCGGCGCAAGAGCCGAGCACCGCGCAGAGAAGGGCCGGACGGGAGACGGGAGCCCCGTCGCACACACACACGGAGGGCGGAGCGGTGAGACGGGAACGTCAAAAGGAACTGGACGCCAGGACAACTGCAGGGGGCGAGGGGCACATTGCTTGAGAGGGGGAGGCGGGAGAGCCGCCGGGGAACGGAGGCGAGAGGGGAGACCCTGAGCGGAGAGAATAGCGCGCAACGGCAGCGGCCTGTTGATCAACACCCGTAAGGGGAGATGGTGGGCCGGGGTGAGGTGGGGCGAGAACACGCTATGTCTGGCTCGTGGGCTACCGCGGCAGCCACCGCTCAGCGACCACCACGATCCCATGGGCGGTCCGCTCTCCTGGTTGGGGAAACAAGCTGTACCGATCCCGCTGCTTCTCGGACCTCTCCATGGTCGCATTCTGATCTGAATTTCGAGGCGAATCCAGCCGTGACGGTGAAGGACTGGTAGCGGTATCATTATGTTGTCTTCCTCTGAATGGTGGATGGTGGACCTTGCTCCCGCGGGCCCCGCCCAATGGGCGACCTTCTCTGGAGGGGGGTACAGCTCACAAGGGCCCCTGGTAGCCAAGCCAGGGCTGGCCAATAGGGCAGTCGCCTCAGTAGGCCGACCCCCAAGCGACGCGACGACCGCCAACCAAAGCCGTTCCTTATTCCAGCGTCTTGCCCGTGCCCTTCAACTTTGTGGCGCTGTCACCCGCCAAATCGCGGACTTGACGCCCTTACCCCTTACTCCCAGCGCACGAGCAGCAAGGGAGGCCTACTCAAACGGCACCACTGCACACACAATGGTAAGCGACGTCATCTATACATGCCCACCACCACTGGTCAGGCCTATCCTGAAACCAGCAGCCGTGTTTATGCCTCCCTGGCCAAGCCAGGGGGGGGGGCGTATACACCGCTCCTGGGCTCTTGATGGCCCCTACGTTCGGCTATACATAAGAGTGGCCTAGGCAAGAGTGACTGTTGGTGAGCGGCTCGGGGGGAGCGCGATGGGGCCAAATTCAAGCGAGTAAGCCGCTTCAGGCCAATGCTTGGGGCACCCCTGTGGGCCCGCACCAAAGACCACTCTGGCGAAAAGTCACTCTCACGCAAAGCCGATAAGTGGGCTGCGCTGCGCAGCCCCCCGGCACCACAGCGAGCAGCACGCCGCAGGTCCGAAAACCACACGGCCGCAACAGAACTGCGCACGGCCTGGCCTGTCACCTCCGACGGCGGTGGCGCTCGCTGGCTCACAGGCGGGCGCTGGCACGAGGCAGCGATTGGGGGGGGGGGGCAGCTCAGGGGGGAAACATCGAGCTTCAACCCTAGACCCCTTGAGTCATGAAGAATCACGACCGAATTCTATTCTATATGTTCAGCAACTCGGGGCCCTTACGGGGCCTCGGGGCTGTCAAGAAACGGCCAAGCATGAAACACGGTTCCTGGGTTACTGGAACGACACCCATGGCGGTCAACGTTATGAAAAAGACATGACGCCGGGGGCCTGGGGTTGCAGCATCGAGGACGCATCCAGACCTCCTCGATGGGGGATCGCGCCGCATCGCCGATGCCGCATCGCCAATGCATCGGCGATGCAGTGGCGATGCTGTGGCGACGTCAGCGCCGTCGGCGTGGAGAAAATCGGGATCCACATCGAGCCCCATCGCCGATGCACCGGCGATACGGCGAGATCCTGCGACCCCATCTACTCCGATACCAACCAGGAGGCCTACGGTGCGTTCGTGCGGCGTCGGCGCGCGCAGGAGTTTTTGACACTGCGTCGATCGTTCAACCTTGAACTGGTCGCGGCCCCGATCGTGCAAGGTTGAATTCCGTCGGGTCCAGTGCCGTCACCGTGCCCCTCGGTGCTTCCGCGTCGAAGAATTCAACCTTGAACACCTTCGCCGGCGTCGCCGGCGCGCCATCGCCGCATGAATTTGCCTTAGATTATTATCCTCTCCCTCGTCCCCCCGCCCCTCCCTCCGCCCTCGCCCCCTCCTCCTGCTCCATGGTCGTCCCTCACCCCAGGAGGGAGTGGCGGCGGCGAGGAGGCGGCGGCGGCCTCCTCCGATCCTCGGCCGCGAGATGCAAGGTCATCGTGCCACCGCTGGGGGCGCGGAGGGAGGAACGAAAGGGAGTTTCTGACTGCGGCGAGCCTCGGCCACGAAGAAACTCTCCGACCTAAAATCCAAGAAGCGCGCCGGAAGCCAGAGCCCCTTCCGAACCCAAAGTGGTCCTTACCTCAGCGTCTTGACTGCAGGGCCTGCCTGATCAGAGGTTGAAGCAGGGCCTGCTGAGGTCGTGGGCGTAATGGAAAGGGGAGCAAGAAGAAGAAGAAAGAGCAGGAGGGGGAGGAAGCGCCAGATCGAAGTATGGCAGCGAGGTGGCCGCCTTGGATCCAGAGGAGCAGGGGGGGAATTGGGCAATGGGCCCGAGCCAGAAGCTGCGCGCGAGCAGCTCGTTCGTCCAGGTGTAGCGCAGTTCGGCATGGTGCGTTTACGAGCAGCCCACCCCCGCTAGCACAGGGTGAGTAGACTCATCGTCGCAGACTGGAATCAACACCTTTGTGGCGCTCGCGGCCGTCACACACCCCGAGATCTCGAGTTGTAGCCCTGGGCTGTGAGGATCTCGTACGCCTCAGTCACGAAGACATCTGCGCAGTACTGATTGGACCTCTTCTTAGTGTGGCATAAGATGAGGTCGTACCCCATTGCTAGGCGGGGACCCTTTGCGATTGAAGAGCCTGATCCGAAGAGGCTTTAGCCCAAAATGGTATGGGGGAGTAGGAAGAGGGATGAGCGAAAGAGAAAGACCAAGAGGAAGTGCAGACTGCAAAGTGCAGGGCCAACGTCTGTGTGCACAGGTAGCGCAGTAGCGCACTGTAGCGTAAACGCTCGATGTGTACCTTTTTGGGCACTTATACTGCCCGAGACGCTCTGCCACAACCAGCCCTTACCATCGCTCGGACGTCCATGCCCATGGCATGTTTCAGTTTCGTGGGTCTCTTCCTCTCGTAAGGTAATCCAAGATGTTCCTCGATGGCCCTCGCCTGGAAAAATGCGCACGTCCGAAGGATACCAAGATTCTTGAGCACATGGACAGACACCCCTCCAGCCGCTTAGAGCGAAAGCCGATGTGCACAATCAGCGTTGTGCCAATCATCTCTGAGGGAGGAGGGGGAGCTGACATATCAGCACTATGACACAATCGGCGACGCAAACGTGCAAACAATGAGCTATCTCAAAAGCCGTGCACATGACGCGTCCAACCACGTAGGTGACCAATCCAGCGAGCGATGGCGTATATGAGTGGTCACTGCGCGGTGGTAGGCTCAAAACTGGAAGAAGAAATCGCGATACTATACTTATATATATCCCAACAAGTTGCCACTGAAAACCTAGCACATGCATTGTCTTCCCTTGGTGCCTCCATCATTGTGGTAAATGCAAGATGCATTTGCAAGACACTGCATTGCAACACTGTTCATACAGCACTGAAGATAGTTGCATTGCTTCGCGTTCACTTGTTTCGGCTCTTGTGAACCTTATGTGAACGTGTTGCTTTGCTGTGGTGTGCACTGTTCTGATGTGCGCTGCATTGACTCATCTCGTTTCGCATTGCGATACCATTGAAAACGCAAGCGGTTTGAAGTTGCAATGGGACAGATTGCTGCACAGTGCCCTCCACTGAATCGTGAGGCAGATCATTGCCATGTCATTGCTTTGCGTTGCATCGGTGTGCGCACCATTGCACTGATTCGCAGCGCACTGCATTACACTGCGATGCGACTTCATGTCACAATGCATTTGCACTGCATTCCTTGCTTAGCGTTCCTTGCATTGCCTTCCTGGCACGTCACTGTTTTGTATGTCCTTGCGTTGCGGTGCATTGCACTGCTCTGCAGCGTCTTCCATCGCTCTGACTTATTCTGCGCTAAAGTTGTTGCTTTGTGCTGCAAGTGTATTCATTCATATTCACTGTTGTTCGACTTGCGGTGAATTCATGTGGGCGCGGTG
Source organism: Prorocentrum cordatum (assembly GCA_963575745.1). Taxonomy (NCBI): domain Eukaryota; class Dinophyceae; order Prorocentrales; family Prorocentraceae; genus Prorocentrum; species Prorocentrum cordatum. The sequence continues at coordinate 715,039 of CAUYUJ010014771.1, read as the reverse complement.
GCTGGTGTGCTGGGTAAAGAGCCCTACACTGCAAAGGATTGCTTTACATTGTTGCAATGCATTGTACTCGTTCGCTGCGTGATACACTGGCAGAACATAACGCAGCACGGACCACGGCATGGCTTTCGACATCCTGGGGATACCTCTGGCTTGCTCCGGTCGTGCCTCTCCATCTCGCGCATAGTCCGTTTGCCCAGGCGCCTCTCTCCAGAAGAAAGCAAACTCTCGTTGAGATCTCGCCTGGCTCACCTCTCACTCAGCCTTTGCCTGGATGGTTCCAACTTTTCACGCTAAGACGTGCAACGACATCAGCTGTCTTGAGAACGTGGACATAGGATAACCTCGAAGTGTGTCGCGCGAGCGAGCAGGCTCTCCTCTCCTCAGTGGCGGGGAACGGTGTGAAGCTCAGATCACCGCGCCTAAGCCAAAGGCTTCGGAGGAGGGCAAGAGAGAGAGAGAGAGACGAGAGACCCAGACTCTAGGGGCTCGAGGAGCCATCTGGGAACAGCGGGCCTAACTTTAGTTGCCCGAGCTCCGAACCTCCTGCTTCCAGAAAGATGGGCTCCGATCCATCTTCTGGCTCCTCCTCCTCGTCCTCTCTACGTCCTCGGCAGCTTCTGCCTCCTCGGCGACCTCCTCCCTCTTCTTCGTCCTCTCTGCCTCCTCGGCAAGCTCCTCCCTCATCTTCTCGCCCCTTCCTAGCCTCCTCCTCGTCCTCAGACACCTTAGGGAACGCCTGAGCTTCCAACAACTTCTTGGAGGCTCCGCGAGACCTATCTGAGGAAGAGCCCGCTCATCCGCGTGCCCTTCCTCATCGATGAGACGCAGCGTGCCCTTAGAGAGCACGTCATGCAGCGCCGCATTCCCTCTGGCCGGGTCCACCTTGGTAAGGGGGTCGGCTGGCATCATGTCGTGAGGCATCCACCTCACTTGTTCCTGCCAATGCATCTCGTATGACCGCCATTCTAACTGCATTCCGTCGGTCAGCTCGAGACCCTGCGCTCTTCTCTGGCAAAGTGTCGAAGATGCTCTTTGCATCGACGATACACAGCAGAGCCGGCATCGCCTAGCTCGCACTAGCGAGGCAGTAACACTGAAAATGGGCCCAGTGACTGGGACCACTTGGGCACTTGAACATCTCCGAACAGAGCGCCCCTCCACGTGATCTGCAACCACCGGGCTTCTGCAGCCGCGCTCGAAAGGGAAAGGGTCTCTGCCGCAACCGTCGACGCTACGGCCCTCTTCAACTGCTGGGACCGCCACGCCAGCAAGCTAACCCTGGCCCTGCGGTTCTGACGAATCGAACTGTCCGAAGCGAAAACCAGCCATCCGCTCTGAGCGCTCCCCCGTCGAGCCGATCCCGGACCTCCAGCTTCAGACGCCGTAGCGAACGTGGTGGCTATGGGGTCTAATGGCCACGCAGCGATGCACTGCGATGCAGAGGCCTTCAGGAATTTCACCACTCTATTCGCCATGATGGCGTCAGGGACACGGGGATCAGGGAGCGCCGAAGCCAACAACGAGGCACTCCCTGCCACATCGGGGCGCGACGCTCTGCCGAGCCACTGAATCTGCGCCACCGTCGTCTGGTACGATGAGATCTCCGAAATCGACAGGAGTTCCTCGGGGTGGGCCTTTCTCGTTTTATCGGGGGCGATGGGAGTAAGTTGTTCTCTAACATACTTTTCCTGATCCACCGAGATCTTACCCCCCGGATGTTGGCTCAAGTGCATTCCCGCATAGTCAGCTTCCCCCTCATCCCACTTACCGAAGCGAAATCTCTCGAAAAGCCTGCGCTTCAACTCCGGGAGCACCACAACTTCGCCCGACACTATGAGACAGTCTACTTCGATCAAAATGAGCGACTGCAGCTTGCCGCTCGGAGCCTTCTGCAGCCATGAGCAGGGTTCAAGTAACGATCGCTTACATCCAAGCTCGGACAAATCGTCCGTCAATTTTCTGTGCCACAACAGAGGAACGCCGTTCAACCCATGCACCGGCGCCACTAGCTCGATGAGCTGATCACTGGAGATTCCTAACCCCAAGCATGGTTTCACATAGATCGCGCCACGAGGCCTCTCGAGTTTATTGCTCTGGCAGAACGCGTTTTTCGCATCGGCGATCCCTGACTTCCAGCCTTGGGGGGCCATCAGCTGCAGCGTCAGCACTACACTCTCTGATTGCGGGGTCGGGGCGTAGACCTGAAGGGTCTCTCCGTCAGGATCCTGGTGGCCGTGCGCGCGCCAGCGACTCTTCGCCACTGGTTTGCTCCCTACTCCCTCGGTCGGCTTGAACCGACGGACCATGCGCGATGACAAAACTCTGTCGGGGTGCCTGCGACGGGCAGCTCTCGACTCCGAGGGGGACAGGACCTTAGCTGCGCCTGTCGCTACCATGGCTTGCCATTCCTTGGCATCTGACTCTTCAAACAAGCGCTTCTCCTCGCTGGGAAGATTTCTCAGCTGCACCTCGGCCCCGCGGCGAGGAACGGGCGGCACTGCCGCGCGGGCTGCCCCAAGAAGCAGTTCTGAACATCAAAACAAAAAGTCTGTCCCGAGCCCTATCTGGAAGAGCGTGGAGCGTCAGTGCTGTAGCCGCGAGCGGCCAACTCTAAAAGCAAAGACAGGTATTGCTGCGAGTCTCTCGAGTCCTCTCCCTCCTCAGAGACCTCTCTTTCGAACAGTCCCCAGACCATTATCCCCGACTCGCAACTCCCCAAAGCAAGCGCGACCTCGCCCGATCGCATATCTCCCCGAGGCGCGCCCCCGGGGGCAGGAGAACGACTCCTCTCCCGGACCGCTCCAGCAGTCTCGGAGGAGGCTGAAGCACCCGGCGTCACCTCAGTACTTCACGGAGCGATCGCTGATGCCAGAGCGCCCTCGCGCTCGGCTATCATTCTCGAGACAATCGAAGATCCCTCTGGCATGTCTTCAACCCGTGTCAGCGTGGGAGAGCGGGGGCCCCCGTCTCCTAGGCGCGGCGCCTCGCGCTGCCCCTCGCGTCTCCTGGGCGGCGGCGGAGCGGGGCCTGGGAGATGTGGATCACTTGGTATCCTCGCTGACCTCCGCGTGGAAGACGAGCCCGCGTCTTCGGCGCCAGAATCTATCGCGGTGATAGGAGCCCGCTGCGAGCCTATTTGGACGTCTATAAAAGAATTTCCTCGACCCTCAGGTTCCGACGGCGGCCGGGCCGCAGTAGAGGCCGTCGAATCTGCTGCCCTTCCCGGGGCTGCAGAACCTGGCTGGGGACCACCGATGGCCTCCGCGGGCGAAGCCACTGGCTCCGGAACCGCGGTAACCGAGGGGCGGGCCCCTGAGACCTCCTCGGGTCTTCTCCCCCTGGGCTCGTCGGCTTCTCCCGGGACATCCCAAGCCTCCGGCGGAGGCGGGCCCTCCGACTCGACGTCCACGGCTCCGGCGCGCTCGCCTGGCACGCGCAGCTCTTACCTTAGCTGGTCGAAACGGGGATTGCCCAGAAGCTCGGCCCCTAGGGCCTCTGGCCTCGTCGCAGGCCTGACTTGTTCACTGAGGCACTTGGGGGGTCCGCGGCGCATCGCCGCCCAAAGGGCCGGGGGGGCTGAAACACCACGGCCCCGGGTCCCGTCCACCTGTCTCTTTGGAGAGCGTGGTCGACCTTCCTCCACGCGTATACCCACTCTCCGGGCTGAAACACCTTATCGACGTGCGTCCTGTCTCGGGCGGCTTCCGCCAGCCTGCCCCGAGCGCCGTGGGCCGCCAAGGCCCTGCGCGCCTCGAACCTCAGCTGATGCGCTCTCGCAAAAGCAGCGGCAGCGGTATCTAGATCGCTCGCGCTCTGGCGCAGATCGTCTACGCCCACCTCGTCGACAGCATCATCTGATAACATGCACCTGGGGGCCCTGGGATTTTCGCCGAAAGCGAGTTGGCTCGGGCTGTATCCGCCCCGATGAGAACTACGGCTCTTCCCCGAAATCACCTCGCTCAGGAGCAGATCGACCTCAGCTTTCGAGGTGGGTGCGGACGCCTGGGAAGCCCTAGTCTTCACGACGCCAGCGCGACGTTCGCACTTTCCATTGCAATGTGGAGAGTTCGCCGGGGTCACCTGAAGGAAAATCCCGGAATGCTCGCGCCCCCGGAGAAAGCTGCCTTGAAACTCCGATCCGCCGTCACAGAGAATCATTTCAGGAAGCCCGAAAGGTCGCACCCATAATCGACTCGGAGCTCCCCAAACGGGCGACGAGGTATCGTCTACGAGCAGCGCAAACTGTTGGAAACTCGTGCCGTGCTATTCAACCATGTTGGGCACCGGCAGACTTTCTCCTAGAAGCTCAATCCAATAGGCGGTTGAAACGATACGCGCGAGGCAGATGTGCTTGTCTCCTCCAGTACGGACGCGCATGCGATTCGCAGTTGGGGGCATCTAAACTTATCCTGAACCCAGGAGATGACCTCTGGGCGAGCTCCAGCGTCCACGCGAAATCCCCCCGAGACGGGCGCCCCAGGTTCGTGTGCAGCTTGGCCACCTCCTTCTTTAGAACCAGGTCGGGCTCCGCCGCTTTTCGGTCCGGTCCTGGGGCCTCAAACTCGTCGGGAAAACCGGCCCCATCGGCCTCGGGGCTGTCGCCAACCTCTTCCACGTCCAGAGCAGGAAAGGACTCCCCTCTCAAAGTCGGGCTCAGGCGGCGCCAAACTGCCGCCTCAATCCCGCTGGCCAGGGCCGGCGCCAGCTTGGAAGGGTAGTGCTCCGACTTGCGAGTCCTGGCGCTGCCGACCAAGGGAAAGTGCGCATGTCCCCCCACCGCACCTCCTCCGACACTTCTCGACGAGTTGTTCCCGGCTGGCAACCAGCCTCGTGGGTTTCTTGGAAACCGTCCCCTCGGAAATCGACAGCCCAAAACAACACTGGTCCAGGTCGCAGGTAACCACCCCAGGACGTTCCAGAAGCAGTTGCACGCTCTCCAGCTGCCAGGAGCTGGCAGATAGAGGATGTTCCAGGATGAAGTCACGACCCTCCGAAAGCTGATGAAGCGCAACCTCGCAGCAAATACGCATTATTAACCTGATCCCTGTACTCTCCTCCTCCTTCCGAGCAATCTCGCCCATGCGGCTCCAATTGCTTCCCCTAGCGATGCTGAAGGCCTTGCAGACGGGGAAGAGAGTTACGCACTGAGGTTTATCACGACGCATCGTCTCCCAAAGTCGCTGGATCCCGACCTCCGTGTCGAGGCCCCATCCCTGTTTGACATCAACCGACGGAGACGCCCTGCATCCTCTCCCAAGAAGGACCCCCGAGACCCTCGCAGGGGAGAAGACTTCAAGAATCATGGTGCCTCCTCTCTCTGCCTCACTACGCTGGATCGCCTCGCGGTGCCATCCCTTCTCATGGATCCCGGGCCCGCTCAAAGTCTTGAGAGCAGCATCCCTGATGGGCCTAGGAACTGTCACATCTACTGGGGGCTCTGCTGCGCCCACAGAACCTCTCGCCAGGAAGGAGTCTGTCTCGACCGAGTAGAAGATCCCGCCGAGTCTCCAGTTCCTGAGTGGACGATCCGAGGTCCTGCGAACTCCCGTCTCCTGAGGACCTGGCCTTCTGAGGCCCCTGCCCCTTAGACTCCCCGATCCATCTAATCTCCTTTAAGCTCGCGGCACCCCCTCCGCGCTGAGCCCCACGCCCCCTAAGGCCTCCTAAGGCCCCGACTCCCGGATCCTCTCCTGGGTTTCCTTTTCTTGGGTCCGTCCAGAGGAGGCTCACCTCAACCTCCTTTTTCATCAGAGCGCTACTCAGCTCGTCATATGAAGTGCGCCTCCAGAGCTTATCTAGGAGCACTTGCGAACCCTTGCAAACCCGGGTTCGATGGGCCTTCGGGGGGGTGAGAGAGGGCGAGGGTTGTCCTCCAGAAGTTCCCAAGGCCACCCCGACCACGAAAGCCTCGAGGTCCCAGGGTCCCAGCTTCTTTTCGGTCCATCCGAGTCCTCGGCTTGCTTCTTCGGGCGTCGCGACCCTTCCCCAGACTCGGCCCCAGATCCCCCTGAATCCAGTCACCGATTTCGGGATTTCAGGGCCCAGTCGATCCCTGCGCATCTGGGCCCCGAGGTCCTTCAGAACCAGACTCTCGCGATCGGGCCCCGGGACCAATCTCCGCTAGCTTTTCTTCTGATAGATTTCGGGCCAGCCCTCGAGAGTCACGCGCGCGGGCCTCGGCCCAGCCTCGGAACATCGCGCCCCCCGTAGATCTGCTCGATCTCCTCTTCCATCTTCACCGAACGCGCCTCGGCGTTGCGAAGGCGGAGCGCCGGCCTCGTGATCCCCCGATCGCTTATCTGGCCCGCCCCCGTCCTCCTGGCGCCCCTCTAGTGGGCCACTTCCTCCTGAGTCTCGCGTAGCTGCTCTCCCAATCGATGCACCTGGTCGAGGAGCGTCTCCACCTGCGCGGCGCGGAGCACCCGGGAGGACGGAGGCCCCCCGGTCTTCGGGCGAGGTGCGCACGTTGCCGGAGGGCTCTTGTAGGATGTCGGCAGTGGCGAGTTCGACGCCGATGAAGCCGCTGCCCCTCGTGCCTTCGGAGTTGGCGGCGTGCGCGGCAGCGGCAGCGCCGCCCGCGGGCCCCCCTCGTCGTAAGCCTTGATGGCCCACATCACGCTCTCCTTCACCCTCTCCTTGGCCTCCATCTTGATCTGCTGCTGGTACTTCTTCATCTCGGCCCGCGCCTTCTCTTCCGCCGTCTTCTCGCGCAGGGAGAGCCTCGCCCCGCGCATCCGGCAGCGCGAGCGCACGCTGGCGCCTTTCATGCCCGACTTCACCGCCCAAGGAGGGCGCGCGCAAGATTCCGGCTATCCGCGTTGAAGCTCAACCGCCTGCGGCCACTGACTGGCCACTCCCTGGATCGCGAAGCACACGTCCGCGATGTGTAGGAAGCGAAGAGACCACCTCCTCCACGAGCGCTGCCCCTTCGAGAGAATCGTCACGCCCTCCAGGAAGTTCCGCTTGACCTGCGGCGTCATCTCCTCTGAACTCAAATCGATGTCCCGAAGCCCCTCCGGGATCTCCTCCCAGTCCTCCAGCGGCTCGTTGCTGTCCTCGTAAATGGAAGCCAGCGCCCCCGCCGCTCTCTTCGGGCCTCGCACGCGGCCCATCCTCGCGATTCCCTTCCGGACCATGTCCCTCCATACTACTTGGTCGAGAGTCAGCCTGCGCCTCAAGATTCCGAGCCGAAGCGTCTCCGGAGTGGGCATCAGAGATTAGATCCGCTGTCCCCAGATCTCCCAAGAAGCCCTCAGAGATCCCAAGATCACGGAAGGAGGGGGGGCAGGTAGAGAAATCTGAAACTGAATCGCCCACCTTTCCTGCAACCCAGCCCCGCGAGCAGCCCCGACGGCGCTCCTCAGGAATCTTCCGCAGGAGGTCCTCGTGAACGCGAAACTCCTCGGGCTCGCATCCGATCAGCGACGCCGAGCGGTGCCCTGCTGCGCGTCGGATCAGCGGACGCCTGACCTGTCCTCGCTGCCCAGCGTGAGTCGACTTCTGCATGGAGGTTCTCGAGCAGACGCGCTGGCAGCAATGGCGGGCACCTTCCCGGTAGTGCGAGAAATTCAACTACTCCGCATCGCCACGTACTGACCGGCACCCAGGCGCGCCCGACGGGCTCAAACTTGCCGCCGATTCCGCTGGCCACTATGCCCGGCACCTTGCCGAGCCCCACTAGGATGGTGAAGCCTCTCTTGAGAAACGCGTCCTTCATCGCTTCCAAGTCCCTCTCACCGATCAGCGCCTGCGCGGCTGCCGTGTCTATCAGGGCGCGGCCCCCGAGACCCCTCAAGGACAGGTCCGCCCTCTCCGCGACGCCGGCCAGACTGTTGAAGATGGCGCACCAGTCGCTCACCGCGAGCCCGGAGAAGTCGACCTCGAAGTTACCGTCGTCGTCCCAGATCATGTCTCGGAAGAAGCTGGAGGGCGCTTCTTTCTTGCCGCTGCCCTTCTCACCCGCTATGCGGTTTGCCCTGGAGCGAAATGGCCGCTTGCCAGACTCCGCCCAGCGACCTCGTTCTCTGCAATTAGCGCCTCTGGTGCGCTTGCGAAGGTCGCTCATCATCATCTGTTTGAACCCAGGCTTTGCCGCCCGTCTTCTGTCGAAGAAGTCCCTGTCTACTTTCCGAGCTGCCTTCATCGCACGCGCTTCTTGCCACGTTCGGCGGCGATCCTTGCCGAGCCTGTCCTCAACCGCCGCTGCAAATATCATCGTGATCCCGTTCTCTCCGATGCCCTGCTCCTCAAGCGTAGGCAGCAGAGTGTCCACGTCCACTTCTGGCAGCTCCACTGAGTCGTCGATGTCTACAGAGCGGAAAGTCACCGGAGGCGGCGGAAGGCCCAGCTCGCCTGCCACCGGGGGCCCCACGTCCTCGAGCTCGATCTCCACGAACGACTTCGCTGCTGGGGCCAGGGCGCCGGGAAGAATGGGGCGATCACGAACGTCCACCTTGAGCAACGCGCCTCGCATGGAAGAGAAATCTTCGCGGCCTCCAGCTAGCGTCTTCAAGTTGATCCTGTCTTGGCCTGACAAACTGCTCTCCTTCCTCTAAGTAGCGGACCTTGACGCCGTCTGTAATGGCGAGGTCGCGCCACTCAGCTTCTAAGAATTGAACATCCCTGCGTAGCACGAGATCCGTCAGAGACTCTCCCTTGCGGATACCCACGTCGAACAGGGCTCCACTGCGTGCGGCTCGCTCTTGGTCCCTGGGGCGTTCCCCGTTCAGGAGCGACAAATGCTGCAGCAACCTCTCAACGCCCTGGGAATCGTCCATCTCTGGCCGAATGGTTTTGAACTTGAGCTGGAGATCTACCGGTAGTCCCTCGAGTATACGGTCGGAATCGTACCAGTTCTGCCAGCCCTTCGCGCGCTGGTCTCTCGCGTTCGTCGTCGCGTCATCCACCCGCGCCCACTTGCCCGTCGTCCAAGAACTTGCGGGTTCCTCGGAGCCTGGCGATCCCTGGTCGCCTGTGCGTTCCCGTTCGAGCGCTTGCCCTCCCTCATGCGCTGGCGCATCGGCCACGCTCTCCCCCGCAATGAGTCCCATGGCTGCTCGAACCGCCTCCGACATAGCTCCGCTTACCACTGTCTCAAGAACGTGGACATACGATAACCTCGAAATGTGTCGCGCGAGCGAGCAGGCTCTCTTTTCCTCACTGGCGGGGAACGGCGTGAAGCTCAGATCACCGCGCCTAAGCCAAGGGCTTCGGAGGAGGGCAAGAGAGAGAGAGAGAGAAAGACGAGAGGCTCAGACTCTAGGGGGCTCGAAGGGCCATCAGGGAACAGGCAGCGCGAAGCTGAATGCCTTGGGGGCCCGCCCACCCCCGCCTCATCGGGGCTCGTGCTTCCCCCCCTGTCCCCAGGCTCCCCGTCCTTGCTGATGACGCCGGCATCACTTGTCGCCCGCCTGCCTCTAGCCCGCAATTGGGTTTGCCACCCGCTTGTCTGCAACCTGCCTTCAGAGTGCGCGGTAGATCCCCGTAGATGATCGCTACCTCGTTGCCATCTTTCCCCGAGTTCTTTGAAGCTGGCCCTGCACGTGCTCGTATATTGCCTCACTCTTGCCTGCTTATTGGGATTAGCTTGCCTTCCACTTGCTCTGAGTGCACACTCCGGCTTCGGTCTCGCTTATCTTCGGCATTGAAGGTGAACTGCATGTCAAACTGATGTACGCTTGGTTGTAGTATGCGTTTTGATTGCAACCCGCTTGCCACTAGCGCGTAGCTCGTTTGCCTTTGAGGCCAGCTGTGGGCATTCCTTCATCCTGCCTCTGATTATTTGAACACCTGCCTTTGACTACATGTTTGTCGCTTTGCGCGCTAAGTTGGGTTGGGAAAGCAGCTCCCAAGGTAGTCCTGGCTGGTTTAAATCAGCCCCCACAGCAGTCCCAGCTTACCTCAACAAGCCCCCCAAGTAGTCCAGGGCGGTCTCAACACCCCAACCCTGGGGCGCGGAGCACCCCAGGGACGCCGCCGATGGCGGCGCCAACGTGTTGAGACCGCCCTGGACTACTCGAGGGACCTCGTAAGGCCAGCTGGGACTACTCGGGGAGGTTGAGTCCAGCCAGGAGTACCTAGGGAGGCTGTCTGCGCGCAGCCCGAAGCCTTACCGACGTGGGCGTGAAGTCCGGGCGCTCATCGAGGCCTCTGGCCCAACGCAAACTGCAGCGGTAACAGCACACACCACCACCACCAGCGCCCGCGCGTCTCCTCCTGGCCTGGGGATTCCTGCTGCAAGGGCGTCTGCGCAGTGCCCAGGTATGGGCACTCACATTTCTTGTGGTTCAACAATTGTTCTCCGCTCAAGGAGGCGCGGAGTCCAGCATCAGAGGGGGCTCGACCGCTCAAGACCCCCGCATCAAAAAAACACGCAAGGTCGCGCGCCCCAAATCAACTTCGCCCCCCCCGCATCACGCTCAGCCTTTGTCTACGGGTTTCCTTATCTCTCTGTCCATGCCCCTCTCCACTTCCTTTCTCTGAGCGGACCTGTCATCCCTGGGTTGCTACGTGGAGAAGAGACTCAAAACGATGGTCGGGTTTCAAGTGACACCAGGAGGCAGTCAAACGGAGAAGGACATTGAGGGGGATGAGGGCATAAAGGTGGGAAGGTAGCTCAAACTAGGTACGCCAGCATCACATCTGACGTCCGACACCTTCATCCCATCCCTTATCGTGGCGAAGATCCCCTATCGATTCGCACAGTCGGATGTCGAGCAGCGCAATGATCCCAAGAGGGCACACAGCGTTTCTATAGTTTCGGCGACGACGGGCGTCATGGGGGGGGAGGGGGCGGGGAGGGGGTATGACGTGACGCCCCCCCCCCGCCGTGTGGCTCTGGCACAATAGCCGCGCCCGCGCGCACGACGACGATGAGCGACGAGCGACGAGCGACGACGACGACGCGAGCAGCATGCAAGTGGCGATCTGCCCCACAGCGCGCGTGTACATCACAATGCTCGCGTGCACCACAGCGCGCGTATAAACCACACCACCGTCGTACACCGCAACAGCCGCGTGCAACGCAGCGCCAGTGTACACCACAGTGCGCTTGCGTGCGCCACAGCGCCAGGTGTACACCACATCGAATGTGTACACCACAGCAACCATGTGCAACACAGCGCCTGTGTACACCATAGTGCTTGCGTGCGCCGCAGCGCCTGTGCACACCACAGCGCCTGTCTACACCACAACATCCGCGTGCATCGCAGCGCTGGTGTACACCACAGCGCCTGCGTGCATAGGACAGGCAGAAGCAGCATGTAGGTGAGGTTCTGCTGCTGTGCTGATAATAGAATACGACGTTCTTCCCTCCGCCCTCCTCCGCCACTTCCACCTCCTCCTCCTCTTCCTCCTCCTCCTCCGCCTCCTCCTCCTCCTCCTCCTCCCTCACCCGTCCCCCCTGCCATGCGGGTCGGCGCTACAGCGCACGTGCGCATTTCAGCGTGCGCCGCAGAATGGTCAATTGAATCGACCCGCTTGGTTCTCCGACGGCCAATTTTGCTTGAGCCTCCTGGGCGCAGATGGGAGGAGTTAGGATGATGCAAACGGACCCGGGAGGACTCGTAGATTCCAGCGGCGCTCCGTTTTCCATCGGATTCCGTTCCGAATGCTATATACAATACTTGTACTTTTGTGGAGTCCACAAGCCTTTCATTTTGTCATAAGGATTCCTTCTGGAATTATATATGCAACAGTGTGCTCTGTTGCACACGGTTGCTGTGGTGCGCACAGGCGCCGTGGTGTACACAGGCGCTGTAGTGCACGCAGGCATTGTGGTGTACACTGGTGCTGTGTTGCACACGGCTGATGTGGTGTACGCAGGCGCTGTGGTGTACACAAGCGTTAGTTGTGGTGCCCGCAGGCGCTGTGGCACACACTGGCGCTGTGTTGCACGCGGCTGCTGTGGTGTACATAGGCGGCGTGGTGTACATAGGCGCTGCGGTGCACACAGGTTTGGTGTACAAAGGCGCTGTGGTGCATATCGCCACGCACAAGCTGCTGCTACCCGTCCTCGGTCATTTCTAGGCATTCCCAGACGCCGCCGTCGCGAAAGTGACGTCATCGGCCCCCTCCACCCCCATCCCCCGCAATGATTGCCTTAATCGGCCCGGGATAAACAAAAACAAAAAAACAGGCTCCAGCCGCGTCCGCGCGCACGACGACGATGAGTCACGAGCGACTAGCGACGAGCGACGAGGACGAGGTCGAGAACGAGGACGAAGACGAGGACGACGACGAAGACGACGACGACGACTGCGGACCAGACTCCTATGCAGATTTCTATGCGGACACCAATGCGGATCCCGATGCGCACGGCGGCAGTGCCGGGAGCGCATTGGGGAGGGAGGGAGCGTTACGTCATAGGGGGGGAGGGGGGACCGGGGGCCATGACGCCCGTCATGCCCCAAGCAACACTCTCGTACGCGATGGATGGAAACGCATGGCGTAGAAAAGCACGGCAGAGCATAGCATGTCATAGCATGGCGTGGCATTGCGTAGTGAAGCAATTCATCACAAAGCATAGGCCCGCATGACTTGGAAGGTAAATGGCCTGCCTACGAGAAGACAAAGTCTGTCCGAAATGCTGGCCCCATGTCCTCCGCATCCGTGCCTGCACGACATGGGCGCTTTCGAATCCCAAGTGCCGTCCAGAGGCGCGTGAACGAGGCCAGGGCTGCAGGGGGAGCACGATTTTGAATGACCGAAGCGAGGAAATGGGACGGCGCTGCAGCAGGAACACCATGAAGAACCAGAAATAACCGGATCGAAAAACATAGGAAAAACCAACTAATGGAATCCTGAGTGTGCAAAACAATACGCGGAGAGGACGGGACACTCTCTGGACAGAGTCAGGGGAGAGAGGAGAGCAGTATTCGTATTGTGTAAGTGTTCAGAGAAGATTGTGCTAGTGGCCGCCGATGGACGATTGCCAAAATGTGGCGATCGTAGACAATCCCTGGATTACTTGGCTGGCGACTTGAACGTAAGAGCGCACAGGATCGAAATTAACAAAGGTTGAATTGATTTCGTGGGAGGCAGCCTTGGTCTGGACACAGCGGGCACAAGTCGTCATTGAAGCCGACATGGTCGCTGCCGTCGTCGACGCCTCTCTCTTACCCCTACGCAGGCGAAACAATCCACCATTGTCCTGCGCGCCACTTCCAGCGCTCAGCGTCACTCCCCCACCACAGGCACACCAACCACTGCGCAAGTGAGGTAGACTGCGGCCGCCAGAAATGGAGAACATATCACAAATGGAACCACGAGGGCGAATACCCACGCTATCTGCAGGCCCTCCTGCGAGGAGCCACCAGGCTGCGACGACGAGACCCTTGCATGCCAGAAGCACGCGTATGTGTGTTAATCCAAATGTGCAATAATCGCGCCCGTGCCTGGGAGTACGTCCATATTCCCTTTGCTATATGGGAAAACCCCCTCCCCCCCAGGCCGGACCTTCAGGGATCCCTGGCTTCTGGGGCTCCTGGGCGCCCCTGCCGAGGGTCCCATGAGACCTCTGGGCTTCTGGGAGCCCCTGACAAGTCGAGTAAACGAGCTGGCGGTAGCCCCAAGAGGGTCCAACATGGCCTCCTGATGGCCCAAGAGACTTTCCAAACGCCCCAAAGAGCTCCAAGAGGAATCCCCAAGTGGGCCTCCAAATCCAAAACCTGTGCGTTTCCTATACGTTTTGGCATTATTTTGGCATTATCGCTTTTTCGTGCTACCGACGCACTAGGAAGGCCCAAATGGCCCCCAACATCGCCCCAGGACAACCCATGACGGCCCGAGAAGGCTCCAGGACGGGCGAAGATGCCCCCACGATCCCCGAAGAAGGCCCAAAGACGGCTTTCAGACCAGCACCAAGCGCGAGCCCTCCGGCCCTAAAGGACCTGCGAAACTACCAACACTCGCCCAAATGCCCTAACCAGGGTTCACGAGGTCCCCAATAAGACCGAAAATAAACAAAGCGGGCTCCAAATTATCTCCCAAACCATCAACCTTGTTTCCGCGACGATCCCGAGACGCCTCCCCACAGACTGAAACACATCGAAGAGGCCTTTGACGTACGACCCCGCATTGGCGCCCTCGTCCAGCATTTCCACCAAATATGTCAGAATCCAAGTTTCGCGACCTTCCCTCCAAGCGCGTGGGCATGAGGAGGAGGATAGGGATGATGATGATGATGATGATGATGATGATGATGATGATGATGATGATGATGAGGATTATTATGATGGTGATGTTGATGATGCTGATGCTGATGCTTATGCTTATGCTGCTGCTGATGATGATGATGATGCTGCTAATGCTGATGATGATGCTGATGATGATGATTGTGATGATGATAATGATGATGATGATGATGATGATGATGATGATGATGATGATGATGATGATGATAGGGACGGTGATGATGATGATGCTGATGATGATGCTGATGAGGCTGCTGATGATGATGATGATGATGATGATGATGATGATGCGGAGAAGGAGGAGGAGGTGGTGGGGCTTGCGCCGTGGATAAGGTGAGGCCCCGAGGAGGATGAGGAGCATGAGCAGCATGAGGAGGAGGAGGAGGAGGGGGAGGAGGAGAAGGAGGAGGAAAGAGGAGGAGGAGGAGAAGGAGGAGGAGGAGGAGGAGGACGAGGAGGAGGGGGAGGGAGTAGGAGGATCGGGCAATGCCAAGGGGGATCACCACCTGGGGCGGTCACCACTTCCTTCGTGGACCTCAGAACGAAGAAGGGGAAGAGGACACATTAGGGAAGGATAACGAACGGCATCACTATGATGACGACTCGCACAAGACAACGCAGATTCATCGCCACTTTGTATGCTCTACCTTCCTGCCCTTCCGCCGCGACTTCCGCCTGCATGCCAAACTTCAAGGACCAAGGTGCATGGTGCGAAGCGCCAACGCAGTCTTGTATACATCTGTATATACGTAAATATCTGCACTTACCGCCAGCAAGCTCGAGTAATACTCTGAATCAAGCTGGGTGTGTGCGTGTGTCAATGTGCGCATGTTCCAACGATCAAAACCCAATACGCACTATTGTAAACAGCGCGCCCACCCCCAACGCATGGAACGGAATGTTTGAATCCTCCCCCCGCGCCAGCGACAACCGGGCCCATGGCGCAGTGAGTGCACAAACTATGCGCACCAACTCTGCGCCAAAATGCTACGCAACAAGGCCTGTCGAGCTGCGCACGCAGCTGCGAGACTCCCGCCTTCAAAACGAAGCGAGCGCCTCCTAGTGCACGCATGGCGAGCGAGCCGACAACGAGGGGGGCAGAGCGCGGAAAGGAGAAAAACGCCATGGCATGCAAACAGCTCCGAGAGGAAGGCAAGGGACGAAGAGCGTGCGTGACAGCGCAAGGGTCCAACCAGAGCGCCACGAGCTGTGTCCAGCGAGTATTGCCCAGGGACGCTCGCACACAATTGTCAGCTGGCACCAGACAAAGCACGTAACACGGTAGGTCAGTTCGGCAACGCTGCTCGGGGTATGTTTTCACGGCCCATGCCTTTCTCGCAGAACGCGGTCTCCCCCCTTGCGATCCTCACCGTCCTCCCTCTTCCTCCTCCTCCTCCTTCTCCTCCTCCCCTCCTTCTCCCTCTCCCTGCTTCCCTCCCCCTAGCTGAAAAACACGAAATGGACGCATCAACCGTTCGACAGCCCGCGGCGGCGTTAAGCCGGCGCATGATGGCTCCGAGAGTGTTCGGGGATGCTTCGCGAAGTGCACTCCGCGGCAGAAAAGGGACATGGTGGGTACTCGGTGATGCCTCAATCTGCATCCCAATCTCCCAGACGCCCACCCCAGAGATGGTCTTCAATATTCTAAGCCTCTCGAGGCGAAAAGATCTTATGGCCCAGCCCCGGCCGGCTACAACGACGAGGGTCCGAAAGAGCCCCAAGAGGCCACAAGGGGGCCTCTTAAACAAACCCCCAGCATACCATACCAGAGACTCCTTGTATGATACGGGGGCCTTTGTGGGGGAGTCTTCTTTGAGCCCTGTCGGGACGACTCTTGGAGACCTCATGGAACTCTCTTTTGGTCCAACACCGTCATACTGGGTGTCCTTTGGGGCCCGCTTGCGGGTTTCTGTGCTTTCTAAAACTCTTTCGACGGCACTCCTTACCAGCTTGTGGGATGTGTCCGCGGCCTCGGGGATCTATGTACCGGACCAAGCAGACAAGCCCAGACCAGACTAAGTCAGCGAAGCCCGGACCAGACTAAGCAGTTCAACCTGCCTGGACCAAGCAGACAAGCCAAGACCAGACCAAGCAGATCAACCTGACCAAACCAAGTAGACGATCCAGACCAGCCAGTCAGACCAGCCAGACCAGCCAGCCAGGCCAGTCAGACCAGCCAGCCAGACCAGCCAGGCGCCCCTACAGCGCAAAAATGCAGAGAAAACTGCAGTGCAACAGAAAATTGCAATGCAGAGCAAATGTGTTCGTGCCGTGGGCGCCGACATGTGCGCTTCAACCCAGCCTAAGCCTCCCTAGACCGCGTTTGGCTCGGACGCGGAATATTTAGCTGAAGCTCTAGTAGCGCCACTACAGCGCAAAAAAAAACTGCAATGCAGAACAACTGCAAGACAAGACAAACGGTGTTGGTGTGGTGGTCGCCAACATGTGCGCTTCAGCCATCCCTGAACCTGCCCAAACTGCGCGTGGCGTTCAGGCGGGATCCTAAGCTCAAGCTCCAGCAGCGCCACTACAGCCCAAACAACTGCCATGCATACAAAACTGCAATGCAACGAAACATTGTTTTTGTGCCGTCGTCGCTGACATGTACTCTTCACCCCACCTTGAACCTCCCCAAACCACGCTTGGCTCCCGCGCGGAATCCCAAGCTCAAGCCCTAACAACGCCACTATAGCGCAAAACAACTGCAAGGCATAAACGACTGCAATGCAACACAAACCTGACATGCAAAACAACATGCAATGTAACATGACATGACAAACACATGACACACATAACGCAACACAAAGCAGTGCTTTCGTGTGGTGGTCGCCGACCTGCACCTCCCATAGTACGCTTGGCTCGCACGCGGAATCCTAAGCTCTCTAACAGGACCACCACAGCGTAACAAAAACTGCAATGAGAACAGAACAAGCAATGCAACAACTGTTTTCGTGTGGTGGTGGCCGAAATGTGCAATTCAACCCTCCCTAAGCCTCCCAGAAACCGAGTTTGGCTTTCACGCGGAATCCGAAACTCAAACTCGAGCAACACCACTACAATGCAAACAAAAACTGCAATGCAAACGAAGCTGCAATGCAAAACAAACGGCAATGCAAAAAACGGTGTGCGTGTGGTGGTCGCCAGCATGTGCGATTGAATGCTTCCTGAACCTCCCCAAACCACGCGTGGCTCTCACACGGAATCCGAAGCTCAAGCTAGACCAGCGCCTCTATAGCAAAGAAAAATACAATGTAGACAAAGCTACAATGCCCAACACATTGCAATGCAAGCAAAAAACTGTTTTCGTGTGGTATTCGCCGGCATGTGCGCTTCAAACCTCCTGAAGCCTCCCCAAACCACGCTTGGCTTTCACGCGGAATCTCAAGGTCAAGCTCAAGCAGCTGAGGTGAATCTTCAGTCGCTAACTTCAAGCTTGCTCGTTTGAAGCTTGGCGTCCCGCGTGCGCTACAACGGCTCAGCACTCGAGTTTCGTGTGGTCGCTGGTCAAAAACTGCAATGCCAACAAAAACTGCAATGCAAAACAAACTGCATTGTAATGCAATGGTCGCCGACATGTGCACTTTAACCTTCCCCGAACATTCCCAAACCGCGCTTGACTCTCACGCGGGAGCTAAGCTGAAGCTCGAACAGCGCGACTACAACGCAAAAACATGGGATGCAAAAAGGGATACAATACGCATAAACGGTGGCTCTCACGCGGAATCCGAAGCTCAAGCTAACGCAGCACATCTACAGCGAAAAAAAAAATGGAAATCCACTCAAAGCTGCAATGCCCCCAAAACTGTAATGCTAGCAAAAAACTGTTTTCGTGTGGTGGTCGCTTGCATGTGCCCGTCAACCCTCCCTAAACCTCCCCAAACCACGCGTGGCTCTCACCCGGAATCCTAAGCTCAAGCTCGCGCAGCTGAGGTGGACCTTCAGTCGCAAGCTTTAAGGTAGCTCTTTCTAAGCCTGGCTTCCCGCCGTGCGCTACAAAGGCTAGGAACTTTATTGCCCAGGGTGGTCTTCAAGATTGCCTCCATGAACGTCAACGCTGAGTGTTTTAGGCCGTTGCTTCCCCCGAAGCCCTGAAGGCTCCGAGATGGCCCCCACGCCCGCGGTGACTCCACCATCAGGCCGATCATGACCCTCAGAGGCTCCGCTGTTGCCAGAGTCATGCGCAAGATTGCAACAAGATGGACCCCGTGTCTCCAGCCCGTTGGCCCTCAAGCCACAAACCCTCAGCGGGGGTACCAGCGGCGGACGGCGAACCCTTCCAAATGAACTTGGGACACTTGAAGCGCTTCTGGATGGTGTCGAAGAAGCGGTTAGAATATCCGCCGCCGCGCTTGCAGCGGCTGGTGTGCGTCGGGCCTTTTCGGTTTTTCCAAGACAATAATCCGGGCCCCGTCGACGCATCGAGCCTAATATGCGCTTCTTTGAGTGACCAAATCGCTGAATTCTTGGCCTGCTTGGCAAAACATTGTCCCAAATACAGAGCCTGGGGAAAAAGGGGTTCTGTGGCCCCTCCCCCCCCCACCCCCCCACCCCCCATCCCCCAAGGCCCTCTCACCCCCCGCGCCCGCCCGAGCGTGCTGGCGGAATCGCGCGGCAACACAACTGGATCGTGTCAGTGGCACCGCCACAGCGAAGCGTGCCGGCCGAGTAACCCAGCTGAGGCTGACGTAGACAGCCAAATGGTACACGACATACTTCGGGTTCATCCTGCTGGGTCGGAGAAGCAACAGCGCCACGTTCACCGCGACCGGAAGTCGGGCATCGAAACTGATCGGGCTGGCCCCCGTCGCCCTCACGAAGAGGGCCCAGCTGATCGCGAACAGGCCTTACGCCGAATATCTGGAAGACATCCGCCCCACTGCCAGAATCGAGCCTATCCAAGGCTATCCATGACCACCCCATGCTGTCCGAAACTACCCGAGGCTGTCAGCGGCCATCTGGGGCTCTCCGAAGCTGTCCGAGGTCATTTGATAGCCGAAGGACGCAATAATAAGCGGGTCAGAGATGGTCCCCCAGAATTCCCGCGTAACGGGCCGAAGCCGTGCATCGCGGAGACGAACCACAGCGCGCAGAAGTATCCAGGCCCATTTTCCCTCACCGTCTGGAGGGCGCGGCGCGCCCAGGACTGCGCAGCCACGCTGGCCTCACGGCTGGGGGGATGCCAGTTGATCGCCAGAGGATGTCCTGCCCGCCTCCTCCTCCTCCTCCTCCTCCTCCTCCTCCTCATCGTCGTACTCTTCGTTCGCGCTGGCATCGTCGTCGTCCTCGTCCTCCTCCTCCTCCTCCTTCTCCTGTGAAGAGCGGGCTCGAGGGCAGGTCCAAAGAGGGACGAGTGGGTGCCGCGCGGTTGCCACATCGCACGGCTAAACCAGGGCAAGAAGGAGGACGGCATAACCACGAAACACAACACTTGACATGCGGCACCTACGTAAGCGTCTGGAGGTCCGAGAATATCGCTTCGGTCCGCGCTGGACCCCACCTCCTCAGCTGCTTAGAGCGGGCCATGGGCGGCGCCCCCTTGGGGAGGGAGTCCAGCCCCGACCCGGCCGACCAATATGGTATCCGTGACCTCGCGGTCTGCACGACGCGGCGGATCCTACGGATACGCGTTTACGTGGACACACCATGGCCAAGGAGTGCAGACCACGATGCCGTGGATGTGGATACTGGAACCATGCGCGCACACGTCGCGAGCGCTAAGGTTCAACAATCCGTCACTGCATGTCTTGCATCGCTGCATCGCTCACTTCGGGGTAGCCACAAAGGGTACTCAGAAGAGCCCTGGGGAGTCCCAGAACGGCCCCATGGAGCCTCAAACCACAAGATGACTCCAGGGGAGCCTCATCATGTGCCTATCGCGGGGGCTCCTTGGGTAACTGGCTCGAGCCCTGTCTGAGCAACCACGCCACCTGCCCAAAGATCTTCGCCGAGGGCGTACCTCTTGGCCATCTTGGGGCCATCCAGCACTCTCGTACGGCGCCGGGGCGGCGCGAGAACGGCTCCCAAGATGGCCCCAGAGCGTCCCAAGACGGCCCCGCAGCACCCCAAGCGGACCCCAGACCCACAGAAATGGGCAGAAATGGTTCCCGTGAAAATCGAGACGTACTACTCGGGTTCGGGGGACTCGGGTTGGCCTGGCGGGGCCATCATGAAAATGACGAGACCAAATCTGAAACTTGATGCGACCAGCCGCTGCAAGCATCCCACGAAAACCGGCCCGTCGAAAAGCGTCGGCAAACCC
Source organism: Prorocentrum cordatum (assembly GCA_963575745.1). Lineage (NCBI taxonomy): Eukaryota > Dinophyceae > Prorocentrales > Prorocentraceae > Prorocentrum > Prorocentrum cordatum. The sequence goes on along the minus strand of CAUYUJ010014771.1, from coordinate 694,588 downwards.
GAATTCTGGCGTATTAGAGTCTTACGTTCCCCCGGAAAAAATAGATCCATCAAACTTGACGTCTCACTTTCACTTCCGCCGCCTTGCGCCGGCTTCCGCTGGCGGAGCCGCCGCCGCGTGATTTCCGCTGGTCTTCTTCCGCCGAGGGGAAGGATGCGCCGAAAGCGCGTTCCTTGCTGGAACGCGCCATGTACGCGCACGGTGAGGGACTCTTGCGTAGAGGGTCGCGGCGGCGCCTGCAGCCCGCTACGCCATGCGCGCTGATGGCACGTCGCCCTGCCCCGCGTGGACCAGGGCGCTGCGAAAAGCTCGGAACGTTGGCGCGCCGAAGCGTGCATCGCAGATCCCCGACATAATTAATGCTTTTTCCCAACGCGTCGGCTCCCAGAGGCCTCGACCCATTCCCCAGGACCAATGCTTCATGCTGGGTATTTTTGTTGACAGCTCCAGAGGCCTGGTAAGGGATCCCGAAGATAGCGACAAACCTTTCGTCTGATTCTTTTCATGACGTCAGGGGGTCTGGGATCGCGTGCCAGAACCGGCGGCCCCACGCACGCTGTATGCAAGAGTTCCTGATGCGGGCAAGGTTTATAGCCACATCCACTGCGAGTTGTATTTTCTGGGAGCCGCAGTGGATGTGGATAAAACTCTGGCCTCTAGGGGATAGATTTCTGTGCAAATCCACTACGCCTCTAGCTTCTGGGGGTGGGGGGGCAGAGGAAGAAACAATGGCACAAGCATCCGCTTTCGACGGTCCGCGCGGATTTGTTTGGATCTGCTCTGGTGCCCCATCCACATGGCGGGGAGCGCGCCAGGGGGCGCCAGAGCCGGAGGCGCCGCCGAGGAGGGCCCAGCGCAGATGCAAGAAAACCCGCGCGGACCGTCTACATGATATATTTACGCAACAGCATCCTCATCTCGGGGGCGACAGTGGAGGTGAATAGCCCAGGGGAGAGCAATACTACAATACGTCTATCCAGGGGAGCCGATGATCCATGCCTTCGGCGAGGTTCCCGGGCAACTACGTGTAATTCCCTCCCCACGGGCTATTCGCCCCTATCGTCGCCTCCAGTCTTGTAGTTTATGATTATGATGCCGTATTCTCCCGAGCGAGGGAGGGGAACCTGAGGGGCAACGATAGGGGGGCACAGGGGGGGAACATCGACCTGTAATCGGCGATACATCGCCGATACATCGGCGACAGGCCCCCGATAACAAATCTCCACGTGCCTGGGCGGGCTGGGGCCATCGGGCCCCCATCAGCGACGAATGGGCGAATCGGGGTCGATGCACCCCCCCCGTCTATGCCTATCCCCCCCGCGCGTTGCCCCTGAGAGCCCGAAGCTCCATGACGCAGTGGATATGGACACGACTCGTGCCCGCGCCTGGCCGCGCACCCTTCTCGGCGAGGCTCCTGGGCGAATGTGCGCAATGCCCTCCCCTGGGCTATTCGCCCCCGTCTTCGCCTCCGACCTTCGAGGGAGGGGAGCCCGAAACTCCAGGACGCAATAAATGTTGATGCGACTCCTGACCGCGCCCGGCCGCACGCCCCCCCCCCTCCCGCAAGAGCAGGGCCTCGCCGCCTGCCCCAGCACGCCGCGGCGGCGGCCCCCCCGCGCGCCCGGCACCGCGCGCGCTGGGGCTGTGCGCGCCTGGCGCGTCGAGCGGGGGCACGACCGCGCAGAGCGCCGCCGGAGCTGCCAGCGCCTCTCGCGCGCGCCGCGCGCGCGTGCGTGAGGAGGAGGAGGAGGTGGGAGGAGGAGGAGGAGGAGGAGGAGATGGGAAGAAACAGGGGAAGAGGAGGAGGAGGAGGAGGAGGAGGAGGAGGAGGAGGAGGAGGAGGGGGAGGAGGAGGAGGAGGAGGAGGAGGAGGAGGAAGAGAGGAGGAGGAGGAGGAAGGAGAGGAGGAGGAGAGGAGGAGGAGGAGGAGGAGGAGGAGGAGGAGGAGGAGAAGGAGGAGGAGGAGGAGGAGGAGGAGGGAGGAGGAGGAGGAGGAGGAGGAGGAGGAGGAGGAGGAGGAGGAGGAGGAGGAGGAGGAGGAGGAGGAGGAGGAGGAGGAGGAGGAGGAGGAGGAGGAGGAAGAGGAGGAGGAGAGGAGGAGGAGGAGGAGGAGGAGGAGGAGGAGGAGGAGGAGGAGGAGGAGGAGGAGGAGGAGGCGGAGGAGGAGGAGGAGGAGGAGGGGAGGAGGAGGAGGAGGAGAGGAGGAGGAGGAGGAGGAGGAGGAGGAGGAGGAGGAGGAGGAGGAGGAGGAGGAGGAAGGAGGAGGAGGAGGAGGGAGATGAGGAGGAGGAGGAGGAGGGGAGGAGGAGAGGAGGAGGAGGAGGAGGAGGAGGAGGAGGAGGAGGAGGAGGAGGAGGAGGAGGAGGGAGGAGGAGGAGGAGGAGGAGAGGAGGAGGAGGAGGAGGAGGAGGAGGAGGAGGGAGGAGGAGGGAGGAGGAGGAGGGAGGAGGAGGAGGAGGATGAGGAGGAGGAGGAGGAGGAGGAGGAGGAGGAGAGGGGGGGGAGGAGGAGGGGAGGAGGAGGAGGAGAGGAGGAGGAGGAGGAGGAGGAGGAGGAGGAGGAGGAGGAGGAAGAAAAAAGAAGAAGAAAAGGATGAAGAGGAGGAAGAAGAGAAAGAGTAGGGGCGGGGAAGGAGGACGAGGAGGAGGAGGAGGAGGACGAGGAGGAGGAGGAGGAATGCATAGGCCACCATCAAGGAGGCCCTGGCGGCCGTCTGCTAGCAGACGTCCGCCAGGGCCCCAAGTGTCGAGAGGTCCGCTACCCGCGGACGCCCGCGCACCCCGCGCGCGGGCCGCCGTCGCGCCGCCGTCGGCGGCGCCAGAGGCGCGTCCGCCCTCTCCTCGCCGCCGCGCGCAGCCTGGAGGGGGGGGGGGGGGCTGCAGGGCCCCCCCCAGGCAGGGCGGTGGCCCTGCGGGGCGCCGCGCTGGCGGCCCTTCCCCGCTATCTGGCCGCCGAGGCTTCGGCGGCCCTCTCCTCGACCCTGCGCGCCGACTGGCAGGGGCTGCGAGAGCCTCAACTGGCGGCAGGGCCATTCGGGGCGCCGCGCTGGCGGCACATCCCCGACCTCTGGTGGGCGGCGGGCTCCCCACCTGCTGAGCGCCACTCTCCTCGTGGGGCGGTCGCGCGGCTGCCCCTGGCTTGGGGGGAAGGGTCGCGGGGTGCTCAGCGAGCTGCCACCCGCCCCGGCCTGACCGTCCCGCCGCCCCTCATGGCTGCCGAGGCCCAGCCCGCGCCGCCCCTCCAGCTGCGGCGCGCTCTCCCAACCGCGCGCCAGCGGCGCGCGGAAGGCCCGCGGGCACCCCAGCAGCCTCGTCCTCAACCAGCAGGTGGGGGATTGCCCTGCTGCCGCCCACTGTGCGCGCCTGCGGAGTCTTGCCTCGGGGCCGCCCGCGCCTGTCCACGCCCGTGAGCTGCGCCATCAGCTGCGGCTGCGAGCTTGAAAGCGAGGGCGATGGCGGGCCCCGACGGTCAGCACCTCTGGGCGGGGAGCTGCTTCTGGACCTCGCGCGGGCGGCAGGAGGGAACCGCGGCGGCTGCAGCGTGGCGGCCGTGCGCGCTGGGCGGCTACGTCGCCGCGCTTCCTCGCGCAGCTCGCGGGCACGCCGCTGTCTCACGCGCGCGCGCATGGCCCCGACAGGCGCCGTGCCGGCGAAGAGGGCTTGGAAGGGCTCCGTCGCGAGATGCTCGCTCATCTCCTTGACGCAGTGAGCCATCCACGAGTCGTAACGTCCATCTCGCACCGCCATGTCGGGGATCCACTGGCCCGCCAAGTCAGCCAGCCCGTTGAGGAAGCGCCTGAGCCGCTGCTCTGCTTGGCGGGCGTGGTAGTCAACGGCAGCGGTGGGCGGGTCGCTAGCCGTCCGAGCGGGCGCAGGTAGGGCAGCTCCGCGACAACCAAGGGCCCCCCCCCCCACGGCGACGGCCGGCAGCCGCTCGAGCTCTGGTAGATCTCGGGACCAGATGTGGCGCGTGCCCAGCAGGTTGTGGGCGGCTCCGACGAGAGCGAGGGACTCGCCGTAGACATCCTTGATGGGCCTGCCGACGTGATGCGCCCAAAGCCGCCAGCCGCGACCCGCTCTCGCGGCTCCGGCTCCGCGTGGCGACGTCGAGCCTGAGGCACTCCCCACGCTGGGGGCTTCCTTGGGACCTTGCGCCCTGACGCCTCCGGCTCGCCGTGGCGACTGAAGGCGCCCCCCTCAACGGGGGCCCCCCCAGGACTTTGGGCCGCGATCCTGGCGAGGTCGTCACCGGTGTTGGCGTCGAACTGGTCCTACCGCAGCTCCGAAGCGCGCGCGCTGCGATGGCAGTCCCCATGGCTGCCCGATACGTCATGCTCGACGCTACGGAAGCCGACCCGAAGCAGACTTGGCGTCGGCCCACGTGCGCTGCGATGGTAGCCCCCGCGACTCCCCACTACGCCGCGAGCTTCACCTCCTCTGGCCAGGCCGCCCCGTTGCTCTCCAAGAGCCAGCCGAACGCGACCCTGAGGCCGCAGCGGGGGCGGCTGCCCCCCGCGCCCCAGCCGCGCAACGGCCGTCGCAACAGCGGCGCCTCGAGGCGCGGGCCCAGCCAAGAAACCCGACCTTAGGGCCACCATCCGCTCGCGCAGAATTGCAGCCGCCAAGAAGCTCCGATGAGACGGCTTGCGGGCCAAGGGGGGGTGCCCCCAGGGTGCCCGCCGACCCGATGAAGACGCCGCTTCGCTGGCCTTCGAACCACGCTGGCGACGGCGCCTGAAGCCGATCAGCCCCTCGAGGTCTGCGGTGGTCCGCGCTGGCTCAACTTGCCGTCCGCGGAGTAATCCGCCGACCCTGTCGGCGCTCGCGGGGTGTCTGCCCGGCCCCGTCGACGGGGGGCCCCCTGTTGCGCCCCCTTCCCCATCCCCCCCCCCGTCGGGAGAGAGAGAGAGAGAGAGAGAGAGAGAAAGAGAGAGAGAGAGAGAGAAAAAAAACAAACAAAAAATAGAGAGGGAGAGAGAGTGAGAGAGAGAAAGCGCGAGAAATAGAGAGATAGAGAGAGAGAGGAAGAGAGAGAGAGAGAGAGAAAAAGAGAGAGAGAGAGAGAGAAAGAGAGAAAGAAAGAGAGAGAGATGACAAAAACAAAGAGAGAGAGAGAGAACAACCAAAAGAAAAGAGAAAGCGACAGATAAATAAAACTATAAAGAGAAGGATAAATATAAAGAGACACATAAAGAGAAAGCGAAAGAGAAAGAGAAAGAGAAAACGAAAGAAAGAGAAAGAGAAATATAAGGAGAAAGAGAAAGAGAAAGAGAGAGAGAGAGAGAGGGAAAGAGAGAGAGAGAGATAAAGAGAAAGAGAGAGAGAGAGAAAACAAAGAGAGAGAGAGAGAGAGAAAGAGAGAGAGAGAGAGAAAGAGACAGACAGACAGACAGACAGACAGACAGACAGACAGACCAGACCAGACCAGACCAGACCAGACCAGACCAGACCAGACCAGACCAGACCAGACCAGACAGACAGACAGACAGAGAGAGAGAGAGAGAAAGAGAGGGAGGCCTGCGGACCCTGCCACTGGGGCCTTCGGTGGAGTTCCCTATGGGGCCACGAAATGTGTGAGCGGTGTGCCGAAATGGGTGGTGGGGAGGCATGCGGACCCTGCCACTGGGGCCTTCGGTGGAGCTGCCTATGGGGCCACGAAACGTGTGAGGGGTGTGCCGAAATGGGTGGTGGGGAGGCATGCGGACCCTGCCACTGGGGCCTTCGGTGGAGCTCACTATGGGGCCACGAAACGTGTGAGGGGTGTGCTGAAATGGGTGGTGGGGAGGCATGCGAACGCAGCCACTGGGGCCTTCGGTGGAGCTCCCTATGGGGCCACGAAACGTGTGAGGGGTGTGCCGAAATCGGTGATGATGATGATGATGATGATGATGATGATGATGATGATGATGATGATGATGATGATGATGATGATGATGATGATGATGGAGGAGGGAGGGGGGGAGGAGGAGGAGGTGAGGAACGCGGGGCGCCGTCTCTTCAAAACGAGGACCCAACACCACAGGATGGTTGGGAAGTAATGCTTTTATAGCTCGCCATATGAAGAATTCGTTTTAGAATCTTCAACAAAGGAACCCGTGTGAAACCCACCAAAAAACAACCTTTCGATCGAGTGGTAGTGGCATCAAAACATAGTGGGCGGCCAAGCATCGGCCAGAGGCGAACACATTCATTTTCGATTCTTGCTTGCTGTGTAAAAAGCAGAAAACATAGTGTTCCGCTTGAGACCTCGCCATGGTAATTCAATAACGTAAAAGAACAATGAGTGTGCATGGTGTGAAGATGGGGATGGGTCTCAAGCGAACTTGCAACTGACAGTTTTAATCGAGGAACAATGCATGTTGCGTTTGGCATTCGCTCGGCATCTGTAGGCCCAAGGATCTCGCGGCACATACACAGACGCAAAGGGTTACCACCGTGTCTTTGAGTTCTAGGAAGCTAAGACGTTCGTTGCTTGCTGTTCCGCCGCAGAAGAGACTTGCTGTTGTCATTCCCAACACGTGGTCAACTTATACCGCCGCAGTAACAATCCTTTTGCAAGACCGCCGTCAAAGGAATCCGTGTGCAAGGTCACCACACAAAGCATTCCTTCTGTAATCCACCACAAGAGAAACCATGTCACAACGGAATGCCGAACAAGAACAATCAGCCACAGGGGGGCTTTTCTTGCAAGGTCACCAAAAAGGAGCCCCGTTGTAGGGCTAACACAGAACGGACCCTTCCTGTAAACCCATACCAAACGCAAGAAAACATCCTCATACAATCCGCCACGGAAGGGGATCATTCTTGTACATCCGACGCAAGACATGCAATTGCCACCCATAGCACAAGAAACCCTGATGCAATCCGCCACAAGAGGGTTCCAACATACATAATGTAATACATAATGTGACCGCAACTGTCATAATAGTTGTTTTGCAAGGCCGCCGAACAAAAAAACAAATTCTGGAACAAACAGAAATCGCTGTTTTACAAGCCGTGGCAAAAACAATCCTTATATAATCCGCAACAAAGAAGGTTCCATTTGCAAGCCGCCACGGAAAAAAAAAACCTGCAGCAAAAAGAAGCCTCATCTTGCAAACCTCTTTTCGGGGTAGCCCCAGAGAGAAGCGGGATGGAGAGGAAGAGGGGGAAGCCAAGCGGGGCTCTGGGATGGGTTGGGGAAAGTCTGGTGCTGCACCTTCGGGGGTGCTAGCGGGAAGTGTGCTGCCACAGAAGAACAACAAACGCTCCATACACACCACAGACATTCCGAGGTCCGCGCGGATCGAATTGGTTCGGCGCTGGACCCCTCCTTCCCTGTCGCGCAGAGCGCGCGCACCAAGGGCGGCGCCGTCGGCGCCGCCAGGGGTTGGGGGTCCAGCGCCGGCCAGGGAGATATGCGCTGACCTCTGGAAATCTGTGTGTGTTCTGCCCTGCGATGCGCGAGGGGCGACAAACTTCACGCCCCCGCCGCTCTGGCTCAGGCCGCGACGCGTGAAGCGCGACAAACTGCGAGCCCCGGCGGGCGACCCAGATATGCTGCTATCTCGGCTGTTCAAGGATGGGACCCTGAGGGATGGGTCCCCAAGGATGGTCCTCAGGGCCCCATCACTCAAGGCCCTTCGGAGCAGGGCGACTTGAGACACCGGCAGCTCAAAATCGAGCTCGGACCCCTCACAGGAGCCAAACGCAACAATTTCCCGAGCTGCGTCCAGCCGTGGCGACGAGGAGGCCCCACGAAGGCCAATTGCCGGTGTCTCAACTCGCCCTCCTCTGAACCTTTGAATCGCCGATTCCAGATGCCGTTCTCGTTCCGATCGGGGGCGTCCAAGAGGGGGGGTCGCAAATCATGGTCCGAGGCACGTGCGCGGGCCAGGGGGGGCCAAGGGACGCATAGCAAAACGAAGAAGGGTCATGAAATGCAGGGAGACATCACGACCCACCCCCCTAGTCATCGCCCCCCCACATAGGCCTGAGAGGCAACGATAGACGGGGAATGCACAGTCGGGATAAAAAAACATTGAATTTGCGATTGCGAAGATATCTCCCATCCCTCTTAAGATCCCTAACATCATGATGGTGGCGTCATTTGGCGGAGTAGTTTCCGATCCTCCTGATGCGTAAAACTCTGCTATCCCAAAACCAGATCGGGAACTACTCCTCACCACACCCTATAAAATATCGAGCAGGATGCGCCCGCGCGCGGAGTAGTTGGAGTACTTTTACCCCGAACTACTTTGCCCTGCTGCATTATTGGCGAAGGCAGATTGACAGAACCTTTCGTCACGGTGATGCGGTCCAGGGTTGGGGAAGCATCGACCTGGAATCGGCGACGCAACCCCGATGGATCGGCGAAAGTGCCCCGACAGCGAATCCGCATGTTCCTGGGCGGCGGGGGCACGAGGGCCCCTATTCGGTGTCGGGGGTCGACGCGTCCCCCCCCTGAGCCGATCCCTCCTGATCTACCCAGACCCCGACGTCGTTTGTTCATATCGTCGGCCCCCAGAGGTCTCGACCCACTCCCCGGGATCATCCTGTGTCACCCCGAATCAATGTTTGATGTTCCCGGGGTCCAGCCCCCGCAGGCGGAAAATCGAGACACATCTCCCGTCGTGATTTTCCGATGACGTGAGGGAGTCTGGAAATTTCTCAACAGAGGCCCCCGAGATCCTTCCGAAGGGACCCCAAGACACATCCCTGAGGACTCTGGCCCACGTCAGCGTCGTCGTCGTCGCCGCCGCGGTTGTCGTCGTCGTCTCCCTTCAGGGTCGGCGGCGCTGGCCGCAAGGCCACCGCAATATATGAAAAGTCACCCGTCGTGAATCTTTCATGACTCGGGGGAGTCTTGTCCCCGACGTTGATTCCGCACCCCTGGAAATCCCTCGACGAGGCGCAGCTGATGGAAACCGCCTCGATCGATTACGTTCGACAACTGCCGAATGTCTCCCTGGAGCATCTTCCCTCCTATCGTTGCGTATCCCCCTCCCTACCTGGGAGGACATGAAAATACCCCTCACCCTTTGGGAGGGAATTTGAGTTAGGAGGACCAAGAACATTAGGGATAGGGTTTTTGTTGCAGACGTCTCAGACGAACCCACCCACATATTTAGGGATATCCTTCAACACCGTTGACCTAAGCGAGGTCACGAGATCATTGTGTCATTAGGGTCTGGGGTTGCGTGGTGCTTCATGGCCTACCGCTGCCCCTGAGGGCCGCCTGGCCTGCGCACGCGGGCCACACCGCAGCAGAGCCGCGGGCGCACCGCAGGCGCACAGGCTGGCGGCGAGCGGCGCTCGCAGCCGGCGCGGCTGCGGCCCGCGGCGGGGCGCGGCCCGCGGCGCGGGGCGGGCGTGCTCCGCCATGGGGGGCCCTGGAGCGGCTGCTGCTGGCACTGCGAAGGGGAAGCCAGGACACTTCGGAGGCAACTCGTGTTGGCGGCGCGCACAAGAGGGCATGGGAGAGGGGAAAGGCTTGTTAGAAGGGGGCTGCTTCTTAGAAGGCGGGGCCTTACATCTATAGACAAGGACCGCGCGTTCTAAGAAGCATAATGCTTCTAAGACGCCTCCCCCCTCTCCCTGCCCCCCTCTGCGCATGGCTGATTCTAGGAGCCGTCCATACCATCTTGTTGGCTCTTGCGGATCGGCGCTGGTCCGATGCTAATCGACGCTGATCGACACTGGTCGACTCTGAATCGACGCTCATCGACGCCAAATCGGCGCCTTCTCATCAATCACCAGACGCCAGCGCACGCTTGTGCACTCTGAAGACGGAATTGCGACGGCATGCGAGGCTCCCACGATTCGCTACCGAAGGCGGCGGCTGCTGGCAACCAAGCCAGGACAGGGACAAAATCGGTGAGGGAGAAATTCCTTACCCACTCGGGTCAGAAAAAAACACGACGAGAGACATTTTTGCTTTTGTCAATGCTTTCGGCCCGAAAGGCCCTTACCCAGCCCTGGGACCGTCGAAAACGATTCAGGACCTGGTCCCAGGGAATGGGTCGAGACCTTTGGGGGGGGACGTTATGAACAAATCGTGGCGTCGGGGGTCTGGAAAGCCAACCGGGAACAACATTGGTTTTGGATCTAAGTAAGGCTTCTGGGATCCGTCGGTTCCGGAGCGCGTATCGGGCGCCGCGGCCATCTCAAAGCCTGCTGGAACGCTCTGAGAGCGTTCCGGAACGCTCTGGAAAGATGACTCCTTGCCCAGGCCCCGCCCGACACTGGCAGGCCCGGGCCAGATCGCATCGCGAAGCCGTATCTTTTCGGGAACGGATCGGACCGCCAACGACTCGCTCCTAATCGATCGACGTCGGATCGCGGCGCCCGGCTCCAGCTGGCCATGGCCAGTGCCGGTAAATCGGGCCAAATTCCGGCGTCGCTCAAGAGGGGGGCGATCAGTGGGGGGGGAGAAGGGTCAGGCCCCCTTCTTGAAGCCTCAAGGGCCCTTTCAGGGGCCCTAGCCCCAAAAGGCCCCTTTTCTGCAGCCCTCGCTGCCCCCTCATTGATCGTCCCCCCCGTTTACGCGACGCCCTAAAGGCCAAATCGAATCGGAAACGCCGGCACAGTTCACGAAGCGAATCACATCGAGTCGGATCCAGGCGGCCCGCGTGAGCAACACCGCGCGGAGCCTGAGCAGGTTCGTGACGTGCCCGCTTCGGATGTGTTTTCGGTTGTTCAAAGATGGGGTCCTGAAGAATGGGGTCCTAGGAAAAGGGAGGGATCCAAGGATTGATATACATTGTGTGAAGCACCTCGTTCTTAGGAGCCCATGACTTCATCTTGAGCACATCCCTTCATCTTTGAGCCACCGGTGATTTCTCCTGGAATGGGCAGAGGCCCAGGCATCTCTTTTGGTTGTGTGTCCACTGTCCCTGGTGCCATGCACAGGGCGGGCTGGCGGAACTTTCCGTTGATAAAAAATGTGGGCCAGCGAATGTTTGTCTGAGAATGTCCCGATCGAAACGATTTTTTTTCAAATCCTAACCAATAGAATGGAAGGCCAAGTGAGTATTTCGTTTGTTGCAGATATCTCGAGCGGAAGGCTTAATTTGCCGAATTGGTTGAGGATGCGCTTGTTCTGTTTTAGCGGTTGCCCCTTTCCTGGGTCACGACTCCTTCGTGCTTGAAATTTATTCATATAGACTGCCTTCCCTTGGGTTCCAATCCGTCGCGTGTGACATGTACTACTATAGATGGCCTCTCAGCTGGGCCTCGAACCCTTTATGCTATCTACACTTGTTGCGATATATATATATATATATATATATGTGTATATATATATATATATATATCGCTTGTGCTTGCGCTCCACAATGAGTCAAATAGACTATTGAGCAGCAGGCTTGTGCGTTGAGAGGAAGAGTGCCCTTGCAGCACGGGCACTATCCACCGCCACCTCTGGGAGTATCCACTTCCCTGGCGGCAGTTTCGACTGAATGTTGTACAAATGAAAAGCAATGGTGGTGCGTTCCAGCGCTACACGCTGAGGATACTCGTCCGATTCTCCGCTGCAGAGGCCCAGACGAGCAGGAAGCGAGCTCGGCGCAAGTAAGCGCACGTGCCACACCGTGCAGACAGCGTGCGACATGTGAGCGCAGTGCATGTAGTGAGAAATGGAGTCAGATGCATCAGGAACATCACCCTGCTTGCAGCCGAAAACACATGGGCCGCCTGCGCTCTTGTCACGCGAGTGCAGGCGGCGGCCTGTGGCCCATCCCCCCGCCCAAGTCTCGAGGAGGGCGGAGTGAGACGCAGGAGAGAAATCAGACTTGAGCAGCACTTTAAGCGGCTCCCATTCGATCTGTGCTTGCACATATGGCTGCGATTCTGTCGACCAGGAGTTGAGGCGGGCGAGGAAGGTCGAGGGGAGGCGATCAACCAGGAGTGAGGGAACAAGGTGAGAGTGGATGTGCTTCTGCATGCGCAAGCGTGGATTCGGGCGGGCAACCATCAGGCGGGCTTTTTCCGCGCGCCACTCATTCAGTGCCTGGCCACAAACGGTGGCCACCAGCTCGTTCGGGTCGTTCGTGAAGCCGCCAGCTGCCTCCTCCAAGGTGAGGGCAATCGGCGGAGAGCGCCAGTGCGATGGCGCATGCATGCCCAGCGCCAGGTCGTAGAAGGGCAATGCCACCGCCGCCGCCTCCTTGAGCTTGGCTGACCAGTGCGGCCAGTTCTTCACCGAGTCCGTGGCACTGCGCATCAGGGCGGCCCTGTTGCTGACCTCGAGCGAGACCGCCTTCAGCGAGGACGACCAGTCACCAATGCGAAGTAGATCATCTCGTGGCAGCGCTTGAGGAGGAAGGTGCCAGATGCGGTGAAGAGCCCAGTTCTCCTTGCGCTTCATCTTGGGCGGCCACAGGAACAGCTGGCTGAAGTAGGAGATCTTGGTTACCGCCCTCGGGTTGTAGAGCATCAGCGAGGTCGAAGTCGGAGCATTCGTATCCGCTATCAGGTTGGTCGCGCGCTGCCAGCCCGCCACCAGTTTCTGCCAGCGCTTGAGGTTATCCACGCTCGGGCCCATCAGCACCCCGAGGTATTCAGCCATGTCCGTGATCGTCATGCCGCTCCACTTCGGGACCAGCGCCTCGATCTTGGCGCGCACCCTGTCCACGACCGCCGGCGAGAAGGAGCCCGCCAACGGGATGATCTTGCACTTCGCCGTCTTGAGCACCAGGCGCGCCAAGAGCTCCGCCGCGTAGAAGACGCTGGACATGGGGCGCAACATCTTCAGCGCAAGCATCACGCTGCCCACATCACCCGCGCAGACGCCAATGAGAGCGCCCTTGAAACTGCCCGAGCGGGTGTGCATGTCCCTGATCAACGGATCCATGCCGACGGCCCAGAGAGTGCCCGACCACGGACACCCCTGGAGGATACCCGAGGCCAGCGCGCAGAACACCTCAAGCGCGCCTTCAAGGTTGGTGAAGGCAACGGGCAGGAGGTATATCGCGTCGACCATGTTGCGGATGCCCTGCGGGAAACCTGCGATCTCCAGCGCGGTGTTCAGCCAGACCCTGCACGTGGAGGGGGACGCGTCGCCGAAGTCGAAGAGCACCAGGAGCGGGTCCTTCTCCACGGGGTCCGACTGCATGGCCACGATGCGAGCCTGCGCGTCCATCGCTACCACGTGCTCGATGAAGCGCCTCTGCGGTAAGAAGCCCTTCTGCGCCTTGTGCGCGCCTTTGGCTACGATCGGCTTCATCAGCTCATTCCCCATGGCCGCGACGATTTTGCAGTCCGTGCTCTTCAGAGAAAGGGGGCGAATTGCCTTCGCCGTCCTCGTCGCTCCATGCTCGTCAGCAGGCTCCGACCCCTTAGGGGTGAAGATCATCAGCGAGTCATTGAAGGTGAGCGGGACAGGGTAGCCCTGCATGATCTCGATGGTGACGTCGAGCATGAGCTGCGCCGACGAGGGGATCCGCTTCCAGGCCATGTAGGGGATCCCGTCAGGTCCAGGCGCCAAGTTGTTGAGCCTGCTGATCAGGTTCTTCATCTTACCCAAACTGGGGATGTCCATGTCCGTGCAATCATACGGAACGATGTGCTTCTCGAGGTAGCGCTTTACGTGCTGGAGGTGGCTTGGCTTCGCCTGAAAGACTGGGGACCACTGCCGACGGAGCTCCTCGATCATGGCAGCAGGCGTCTGCGTGGTGCTGTGGTCGTGCATCGCCCCGATAGCCTTGAGCTTGAGGGTTTTGCCCGTTGGGGCCCAGAGCTTGCCGCGCTTCTGGATTGCCTTCCTCATCTTGCGGAGCCGCTGCCGCTGCTGGAAGGGCGTGTCAGCGGCGGACTCCCCCTGCAGCAGGGCCTCAGTGCGCTGGTCCTGGCGCGACTTCTGGCGTTGCTCGAAGACGCGGCGAAACGTGCCAGGCTCGATCAGCGCAATGTTGTTCGGGTCAGAGATGTCCAAGAACTGGTCACCGAGCTCAGTGCGCGCCTTTAGCGTGCGTGCGCTCTGCCAGTCATTGCGCCATACCGCCCTCGAGATCGCTCTGCAAGTGGTGAGAGCTGCCGCCGAGCACGGCGCATGCACGTCTGTCAGGTCGTTGCGGGTAAGGCGCGCCGCCTCGCGGATCAGGCGCTTGAGCTCCTGGAGGCGCACACAGGGCGTGTAGCTGTCCAGGTCGGCATGGCTGACCAGCAGGTCAAAGTACTTGATGAAAAGAGGGTGCTCGAAGATATACTGCGGGATCGGCTGCGACTCGCGATCTGCGCGAGCTCGGGCTGAGAGGCGTAGGCGTGCTGGGGCATGATCCGAAATGCCCTTGTCATAGAGCATGTCAGGCGCCATGGGCATGTCGACCTTCGCGCACCATTGTGTCAACAGCCACGGCGGCGAGCTGGTATAGATCTTGTCGATGCGCGCGCACTGCTGGGAGTGCTCAGTGTAGTGCGCGTGGAGCTCGGGGTCCACCTCGACCATGTCGCCCGGCGCCTGCTCCCAGAGAAGCTGATGTTCAGGGTGGACGTTGCGTAGCCTGGGTAGCCCCTTGTTGACGAGCGGGGCCGTCATCTCCAGCGGGGCCTCATCCATGAAATTGAAGTCGCTCATGATCATGGCTGTGATGCGCTCGGGCCGCTGCTCTGCGACGCTGAGCTCCGCCCTAATCGTGCCCACCGTGCGCTGGACCTGATCCTGCGCGAGGTGGAAGTTGTGAACGTTGTAGATCACCGCCATGGACGGCTGAGCGCCCTCGGGTGCACCAGCGAGATCCGACTTGATTTGGAGACGTTGTGCGCGGCCAGGGACAGGTGCGGTGCGACGGAAGCGGTCAGGATCAGCCGCCTCCTCTTGCGAGAGTCCAGGAAGCACAGTCGCCACGCCTCCCGTTCCGCGCTCAGGGATGGAGATGAAGATGGCCGCAGACTTGTGGCCAAGGTGCAGGGTGTGGGCTAGCTCCGTCTCAGAGCCGTGCACCTCCTGCATGGCCAGCACCGACGTGGAGTTGAGCACCTGCAGCATGTGGGTGACCTTCTTCTTGCGCTTGAGCGGGTCCTGGCAGAGGAGCGCTCGCATGTTCCACGTAGTGAAAGTGATGGCGCCATCAGACTGCGCCCTGCGCCAAGGGGCCAGCGTCTTGTTAAAGCTGCCACTGGACGTCCCTCGCGTCCAAGGATGTTTGGAAGACCTCTTCGAACTTCGCGCGGACGTCCTCCCTGTTGATACC
This sequence comes from Prorocentrum cordatum, assembly GCA_963575745.1. Lineage (NCBI taxonomy): Eukaryota > Dinophyceae > Prorocentrales > Prorocentraceae > Prorocentrum > Prorocentrum cordatum. The sequence continues at coordinate 679,419 of CAUYUJ010014771.1, read as the reverse complement.
GTGCGTGAGGCAGCCCTGGTAGTTGAAGAGTAATTTGGTCGGCCCGTCCTTTGTGGAACCCACGGAGATGGAGAGGATGGGCAGGTTGTTGCAATAGATGATCCCTTGCTGGCGGTCGCCTCGCCAGCGCTTCGTGTCATGTTGGGTCTTGCAGATCTGGGTGAGCGTCTTGGTCTGGAACTCTCGCCTCGCTGTCTTGCCGCTGCGATCGAGACCGAGGAAGAGACGTGTGCGCTAACCGTGGACGCTGTTGACCATCGTGTTGAGCCATTCGCCGTCAGCGCCCTTGAGCTTGCTGTAGAAAGTGCGGACACGCCGGGCAGAGGCATTCGCGTCGCCACTGAACTCGATGAGGAATCGTCGCGCTGGACTCTGGCCCACTGCCTCCCACTCGCCGTCGCCGAACTCGCATCTGTCGATGATGGGCTGGATGCTGGCCTTGAACTCGTCGAGCGTGAAGTTCTCCGCGGCCGTGCCCACAATGATGCTGGTGTCTGCTGGTCGGTCCCATTCGATGAGATTCTCGTAATCCTTGATGGGGATCTGTGCCTCCTGCATGTATAGCCGCTGTCGCATTTCTGCAATTTGAACACGTAGTTCTGCTTGTTCGGCCTCGAGCTTCGACGATGTGGCCTGTAGTGACTGGGTCTGACCCGTGAAATGCGCGTTCCGTTGTTGCTGCTGTCCGACCACCGCGCCAAGGGGACCCTTGAGCTGGGTTGCGAACTCGCCGATGATCTCTGCTTTGACCGATGCCAACTTCGAGTCGAGCTGAGCTGTGAGGAAGTCCTGCGAGGCTGCGATGGCGGCGTTGACGGCGTCCATGGGGTCCACGAGCTCAGAGGGGGTTGAGGCATTGGAAGCTGAGGCGTTGGAAGCATCAGCACGGGGCCTCTTGGCTCCTTCAGCAGCACCACGGGATAGAGCGGCCGACTCTCTCCAGGGGTCGTGTTGATGGATTGCATCTGGTTGTCGGTCGCCAGCACCACTCGCGCCAGCACCAGCGGGTTGGAGAGGAGCAGAAGGGCGACCAGAAGCAGCAGCTCCGCTATGAGCCGCCATTCGCGGTGAGCACTGGATGCCTGGGGCGGACCAGGACTTGGGAATATGGATGCCAGGGGTGAACCTGGACTTCTTGATATGGATGCCAGGGGCGGACCTGGGCTTGGGGCTGGTGCCAGGGGCGGACCTGGACTTGGAAGCAGCTGGAACACTGGGTGGGAGCCTACCCCGCGAAGGCAGTTCTGAAGAAATCGCCAATTGGCCTTGAGCCAAAATGGCTACGGAGTGTTGCTATATATATATATATATATATATATATATATATATATATATATAGATGCTAGAACCATCGCGCGCGCTTCGCGCGCGCGTTCAAGTTCTAGCTAGGCTTGATCGGCCAACTCATGTAATCTCATGTTGGTCGCTTCTTGCGCCCAGGGACTCCCTTGGAGGCTCTGCGCAAGACTCGGAAGCGTATAGAAGGGGAAATGCGGAGACGCAGAAATCATTCATTTCCTTCAAGTATTCAACGATTTGGGGCCCTCAAAGGCTTGCTTCCTGAGTTCTTTTTTGGGGAGGTGAGGGGTCTGAATTGTCGCTATTGTGCAAGAGTAGGCCCGGGGCCAAACTTGAAAAAAATATGGAATTGTGGGATTTCCATGTTTTTCCAATTCCTTGGCGCTGTTCGGTGCTGTTTTTTGGGTGTGCCTCGCGGGTTTTGTTAGCCGGGCCCCTCAGGGGTGTGGGATCTTCCGGACCCCCTGGGGTTTCTGGAGGCCTCCTGGGGGCCTGGAGAGCCGTCGGAAGGGTTTCCCGGGCTGCGCGGGAGCGTGTTGGGCCGTTCTTTGCGTTCTGGGGGCTTCTTAGGGTCGTCTTCGGTTGTCTTTGGGCGTCTTGGGGGCCCCCCGGGAAGCCGGGAGGCTTGGTACCGGCCAGATGTCAGGGGATGTGCGGGATCTCCGATTCGGAGTCCCATTTTGAAAAAAGGAAAAAGGAATTCTGGGAATTCTTTTTTCCCGCCCCCCCCTATGGTTGGGTACTCGTTTTGAATAGAGCAGTGTGGTCGCCCCGTCCTCCTCCTCCTCCTCCCCTCTCCTCCCCTCCTCCTTCTCTCAAGTTTCCTGTGTTCCCTTTTCCTCTTCTCTCGTGCCGTCTGCGATCTGCGCAACTGTCGCCACTTTCGTGGGCTCCTGGGAGGCCCAGCGGAGGTACGTCCCACGCGGACCACCTCGGGACCTCGCCGCCCCCTGGGGGGCTTGCGATCTGCGCAACTGTCTCCACTTTCGTGGGTTCCTGGGAGGCCCAGCGGAGGTACGTCCCTCGTTGACCACCTCGGGACCTCGCCGCTCCCTGGGGGGCTTGCGATCTGCGCAACTGTCGCCACTTAGTGGGCTCCTGGGAGGCCCAGCGGAGGTACGTCCCACGCGGACCACCTCGGGACCTCGCCGCCCCCTGGGGGGCTTGCGATTTGCGCAACTGTCGCCACTGTCGTGGGCTCCTGGGAGGCCCAGCGGAGGTACGTCCCACGCGGACCACCTCGGGACCTCGCCGCCCCCTGGGGGGCTTGCGATCTGCGCAACTGTCTCCACTTTCGTGGGCTCCTGGGAGGCCAAGTGGAGGTACGTCCCTCGTTGACCACCTCGGGACCTCGCCGCTCCCTGGGGGGCTTGCGATCTGCGCAACTGTCGCCACTTTTTTGGCTCAAGATTGCCTTGGCTCAAGGGCCCCGTGTGGCTCAAGGGCCAGTTTAGTGTGGTGCTACACAACTTCACAGGCCCCATACTGCTCTTACATTCCTACTGCTCTTACATTCCGATTTAGAAGTGCGCCACTTGCACTCTCACCGAGGATCTTGCATACAGTATGGCTTCTCGTGTTCCCCTCAAGTTGGATGGAGAGTTGGAACAAGCTGCTTCGCCTCCGCCGACGACAAAACAAACTCGCAGAGCCGGCACCCCCGTCAAGGACGTTTTGCAGCCCCCTGCTGGTAGAGCAAAGCAACATCGCATCCACAGTCCACTACATGAGATGGATGGCCTGGACGATCTTCAAGCCGTACCTCAACAACTACCCGACGATGACCTTGCCGCAGCCGCAGGTTCACAATCGGGTAACGATACGGATGGCCTAACAGTTGGGCAATTTAAGCAAATATTGCGAGACCAGCTTCAACCAATCCAGAACGATATTCGTGCGATCAAGCAGCACGGCGTTTCGCAACAAGACCTGCGGAACGCGGTGGAGCCTTTGAAGACAGCTGTCGATGACATCACCGCACGCGTTGCCGTTCTCGAGTCGCTTCCACATCGTCCAGATGCTGGTTCTGCGACTGGTTCCGCACGCAGTCTGGCTTCCACAGTTGAGGCGAAACTCAATGAGATCGAGCGCCAAATGGCGGAACTCACCACAAACAAGCAGTATGAGTGCAATGCTGTCATTGGTGGATTGGGTAACTTCGATACCTTGCGTGACGCGTCTGCATGGATCAATGAACAGGCGCTTCATTTCGGAGCTCCGGAGCCTAAGGAGACCTTCATCAAAGGCGACGCGTTCCAGCAGATCTTCTTCGCAAAGTTTGACACGGCCAGTGCCCGGGACACATTCGTCACAGTCCTGGGGAAAGCTCAATTGAAACATCAAGGAAATGTGATTTGGACGCGTCCAGACCAACCTTTGGAAAAAAAGGTCCCAGAGAGCTTCTTGTTCAGCTTGCGTAAGACATTCTTGGGATGGGGTTATTCCAAAAGCGAGGTACGTGTGGATACTCTGGAAGACAAGCTCAAAATAGCCAAAAAAAACCTGTGTGTCACGTACTTGTCGCCGGGTCCGCTCTCCAGGTTACGTGGTGTGGAGCATGGGCTGCTTGGGGCGATCTTGGCGATCTTACAAACAGCCCGGAGGTGTCTGACCTCACCGATCGCGCTAATGGGGCCCTCCAGCGTGCTAAAGGCAGCGGCAAGGGAAAGAAGGGCAACCACTAGGAAATACGACGGCGCATCGGCACTACAAGTACGACGAGCACGGGCAAATGGGTAGCATTTCCATGTTCGCCAGTACTGTGTGGACGAATTGTCTCCTGGAATGTCGAAGGCATCAGCCCGGAGAAGCCACACAAATTGTACGAGATAATGAAGCACATGCCAGAATTAAATATCGGTGTGTTGTGTCTTCAAGAGACACATTGCCGTGGGTCACAGATTTTGGAACACGAGGGATACTTATTTATTCTTTCTGGGACGGAGCACGACAGCAGAGAATATGCAGGAGTCGGGTTCGTAGTGGCACCTTGAATGAGACACGCTGTCAAAGGTTACCTACAAAAGGACAACAGAATGGCCAGCATTCGGCTCCAGGTATCTGGTGGAATTCTTACGTTGATTACAGTATACGCTTGGACCAACGAGCATCCGTATGATATCCGGCACGATTGTTTCACCGATCTGACGGCATTCGCCACCAGATGCAAATCTTATGGGCCAGCCGTCCTGCTGGGGGACTTCAACGCGAGGCTTCTGCGACGACGTGCCGGAGAAAGGAAAATCATAGGACCTTATCCTTTCGAGAATCTTACCGGGAAGTGGGAGCCAACGTCAAACCGAGAATTACTATTGGAATTGTGTGGTGCCTTGGAAGCGTGCGTTGCGAATACATTTTTCAACGCAGGACTCGAAGCTAAAGCAACTTACCGCGATCTGGGCACCCATCCAGCAGAACCAGTACAACCAGGCCGGTTCGAACAATTGGACCATGTCGTAGTTGAGCGAAGTTGGTTCAGCAGCGTTACGGCTATCTGGAGCGATCGGTGGAGGGCGCTCCAATCGCATCACTTCGTGCAGATAGTGGACCTCGACGTAGACATCCCCAAAAAGGAACGCTCAACAAGAACAGCCACAGCAGATCTGACGACACTACAAAACAAGGACATCGCAGATACATACGCTGATGCCTTTGTTCGCAATTGGGAAAGCAATCCGCCATGTACAGATCTGGAGTCCAGGGCAAAATCCGTGGCTACATGCATGCTGGGATCTGCACAACATGTTCTGCCAACCATCTCCGTGCAGAAGCGCCAGCCGTGGATTACAACGAGAACGCTACATCTTATCGAAGAGCGGAATCGCCGTAGAAATGCCGGGGCGGATGCACAAGTCATGAAAGGCCTCAACAAGCAGATACATCTTTCGGCACGTGCCGACAGGAAAGCGTGGCTGGAAGAAGCAATAACACAAAACGGATGGCAAGCTATTCGATCACTCCGGAAAGGGCGGCCGATGAAATATGGACGTCTACGGGATACCCAGGGTAATCTAGTTGACGCAGAGGAGCGAGCCGAAACGATGGCAAACTATCTGGAAAAAGAACCATGGAAATTATGTCATGAGGCAGAACAGCTTCCCAACCTAGCGGAGGACAGCAGCTTCTTACCCATCGACGTTGGCAGCATCCATTTGGAAGAGGTTCGACGAGCAGTCAAACACTTGAAGGTGCAGAAAGCGGCCGGGAATGATAGAGTACCCCCTGATCTATGGCACGCGCTATGGAGGAACAGCGCGGCCCTAGAGATATTAAGACAGCTGTGTGACGATTGTTGGCGGCAGAAAGACATGCCAGCGCATTGGCGAGAAGCTTCGGTTGTATCAATATTCAAAAAAGGCGACACCTCCGAGCCATCCAACTATAGGCCCATATCCCTGTTAGCGGTGGGCTCTAAAGTTTTGGCCAGTATACTTTTACACCGACTCAAGACTGGAGGCGCGGAAGAAAAACTACGAGAATCTCAATATGGATTCCGGCCTGCCCGGGGCACCAGCGACGCACTATTCTTAGTGCGAAGACTCATTGACGCTGCACTGGAGGACAGAAATGGTAAACTGTTCCTGCTGTTGCTAGACTGGAGCAAAGCTTTTGATCGTATCAGACCAGCGGGGCTACTGTTCGCACTCCGCCACTTCCGAGTACCACCCGCCATGCTTGACATGATTGCCGCGATCTACAAGGCACGCAAGTTTGTCGTCAAAGATGGGGCAACAACATCATCGCAAAAGTGTCAACCAGCTGGAATTGCACAAGGTTGTCCTTTATCTCCTTATCTGTTCGTAATCGTTATGTCGGTGCTTCTCGAGGCCGTCGACAAGGACTTCCACGCGCAGCCGGGCATCTTCAAGAATAAGCCGTATGTGGTTACTAATGACGTGCTCTACGCCGACGACACGCTGCTCGTGGCACAGTGTCCGGAGTCACTTCAGAGGCATTTTCATATCGTGTCAAACATTGGGAAAACTTTTGGGCTCGACCTGAACGCTGGCAAAACATTATTATTGAAAATCAGATCGGATGCTACGGTTTTGGGGCCGAATGGAGAAGAAATCCAATCTAAAGACGACGTTGGTTATCTCGGTGGCCTCTTAAGCGCAGATGGTCGGCCCAAGGCTGAAATAACGCGCCGCCTCGGAGAAGCAAAAGGAGCATTTGACAAATTATGTGCTGTGTGGAACCACGCAAACATGACCAAGCAGCACAAGCTACGAGTACTGCAAGCCTGCGTCTTCTCCAAATTATTGTACGGATTGGAATCTTGTGTATTATCGCAAGCAGACAAGAACAGACTGGATGGATTTCAAGTCAAATGCTACCGCAGAGTACTGAAGATCCAACCGGCATTCCAATCTTTCTTCAACAATCAACGCGTCCTGCTTGAAGCACAATCTCCTCCATTGTCAACTATACTATTGGAGAGGCAGCTTAAATATTACGGTAAATTAGCAAGGGCACCTTCGCAATCGTTGCCGAAAGCAATGGTGTTTCAGCCAGGCGAGGTGCACTCCCTAATGCCACGGGAATGGCGGTCCCTGAAGAATCGAGGCAGACCGCGCTTGCAATGGACCAGTTACATGCACGCCCGTGCGCTGAGAGTCGCAGGAGACGACCCCGACCGCCTGCAGATTTTATTGAATTCTCCTCCAAGGGAATGGGATGCAGCTGTCAAAGAGTATTGTAAACAGTCAGTGTGACTGCGATGAGTTCCCTCGCTCTGCCCATTCGCCTCCCTCCTCCCTGTCCCCTCCCCGCCCCCCCCCCACCCTCTTCAGACGGAGTGTTGCTGCTTACCCTCGCGCGCCATTTGCGCAAAGCTTGCAAGTGGTTGCCGGCCGAGGCCCAGTGACATGTTCCACGTATGCATGTGCACATTTCCTGCCGATGCGCCGTCTGGGCGCGGCTCTTTGTTGTTGGGAGGCCCAGCGGACGTACGCCCCACGCGGACCACCTCGGGACCTCGCCGCCCTCTGGGGGACTTGCGATCTGCGCAACTGTCGGCACTTTCGTGGGCTCCTGGGAGGCCCAGCGGAGGTACGTCCCACGCGGACCACCTCGGGACCTCGCCGCCCCCTGGGGTGCCTGCGATCTGCGCAACTGTCGCCTTTTTCGTGGGCTCCTGGGAGGCCCAGCCGAGGCACGTCCCACGCGGACCACGTCGGGACCTCGCCGCTCCCTGGGGGGCCTGCGATCTGCGCAACTGTCGCCACGTTCGTAAGCTCCTGGGAGGCCCAGCGGAGGCACGTCCCACGCGGACCACCTCGGGACCTCGCAGCCCCCTGGGGGGCTTGCGATCTGCGCAACTGTCGCCACTTAGTGGGCTCCTGGGAGGCCCAGCGGAGGTACGTCCCACGCGGACCACCTCGGGACCTCGCCGCCCCCTGGGGGGCTTGCGACCTGCGCAACTGTCGCTACTTTCGTGGTCTCCTGGGAGGGCCAGCGGAGGCACGTTCCGCGCGGACCACCTCGGGACCTCGCCGCCCCCTGGGGTGACTTGCGATCTGCGCAACTGTCCCCACTTTCGCGGGCTCCTGGGGGGCCCAGCGGAGGCACGTCCCACGCGGACCACCTCGGGACCTTGCCGCCCCATGGAAGGGTTTGCGATCTGCGCAACTGTCACCACTTTCGTGGGCTCCTGGGGGGCCAGCGGAGGTGCGTCCCACGCGGACCACCTCGGGACCTCGCCGCCCCCTGGGGGGGGGGCTTGCGATCTGCGCAACTCTCGCCGCTCTCGTGGGCTCCTGGGAGGCACAGCGGGGCACGTCCCACGCGGATCACCTCGGGACCTCGCCGCCCCCTGGGGTGCCTGCGATCTGCGCAACTGTTCCACTTTCGTTGGCTCCTGGGAGGCCCAGCGGAGGTACGTCCCACGCGGACCACCTCGGGACCTCGCCGCCTCCTGGGGTGCTTGCGATCTGCGCAACTGTTCCACTTTCGTTGGCTCCTGGGAGGGCCAGCGGAGGTACGTCCCACGCGGACCACCTCGGTACCTCGCAGCCCCTGGGGGCTTGCGATCTGCGCAGCTGTCGCCACTTTCGTGGGCTCCTGTGGGCCCAGCGGACGTACGTCCCACGCGGACCACCTCGGGACCTCGCCGCCCCCTGGGGGGGGGGGCTAGCGATCTGTGCAACTGTCGCCTTTTTCGTGGGCTCCTGGGGGGCCCAGCCGAGGCACGTCCCACGCGGACCACCTCGGGACCTCGCCGCCCCCTGGGGTGCTCGCGATCTGCGCAACTGTCGCCACTTTCGTAAGCTCCTGGGAGGCCCAGCGGAGGCACGTCCCACGCGGACCACCTCGGGACCTCGCCGCCCCATGGGGGGGCTTGCGGTTTGCGCAACTGTCGCCACTTTCGTGGGCTCCTAGGGGGCCGAGCGGAGGTACGTCCCACGCAGATCACCTCGGGACCTCGCCGCCCCCTGGGGGGCTTGCGATCTGCGCAACTGTCGCCACTTTTGCTGGCTCCTCGGAGGCCCAGCGGAGGCATGTTCCACGCGAACCACCTCGGGACCTCGCCGCCCCCTGGTGGGCTTGCGATCTGCGCAACTGTCGCCACTGTCGCTGGCTCCTGGGAGGCCCAGCGGAGGCACGTCCCACGCGGACCACCTCGGGACCTCGCCGCTCCCTAGGGAGCTTGCGATCTGCGCAACTGTTGCCACTGTCGTGGGCTCCTGGGAGGCACATCGGAGGTGGGTCCAACGCGGATCACTTCGGGACCTCGCCGCCCCCTGGGGGGCTTGCGACCTGCGCAACTGTCGCCACTTTCGCGGGCTCCTGGGGGGCCCAGCGGAGGCACGTCCCACGCGGACCACCTCGGGACCTTGCCGCCCCATGGAAGGGTTTGCGATCTGCGCAACTGTCACCACTTTCGTGGGCTCCTGGGAGGCCCAGCGGAGGTACGTCCCACGCGGACCACCTCGAGACCTCGCCGCCCCCTGGGGGGCTTGCGATTTGCGCAACTGTCGCCACTTTCGTGGGCTCCTGGGAGGCCCAGCGGAGGTACGTCCCACGTGGATCATTCGGAGGTACGTCATACGCGTTTCTTTCAACGCCCCTGTAGTTCCACTTGGTATAGTTGCCATTCCTCTTCTTGCTGCGATCTTCTGAAATCACTGTTGGGTGCTCTTGTTACGCACTGCGGGTCCTTCAGAATGCCAGTCAGCATTGAGTGGTCCTGAGTAAAATCGCCGCATGTATAGAAAGGGTTGGGTACGTCACAAGGTAATGTCCCAACCCTCCTGCGTTGGGCTTTCGTTTTGAATAGAGCAGTTTGGTCTCCAGCTCCTCCTCCTCTCCTCCTCCTCCTCCTCCTCCTCCTCCTCCTCCTCCTCCTCCTCCTCCTCCTCCTCCTCCTCTCCTCTCCTCCTTCTCTCCTGTTTCCTGTGTTCCCTTCTCCTCTTCTCTCGTGCCGTCTGGTTCCTGATTCCTGCCTCGCCGTCTTGTCTGTTGGGTGGGCGTGCCTAGGGGTTGCGACACTTTCGTGGGCTCCTGGGAGGCCCGGCGGAGGTCAGTCATGCGGAGATCGCCACTATAGCTCGCGGTGCCCTGGGGGGCTGCGATCTGCGCAACTGTCACCACTTTCGTGGGCTCCTGGGAGGCCCAGCGGAGGTACGTCCCACGCGGACCACCTCGAGACCTCGCCGCCCCCCCCTGGGGTGCTTGCGATCTGCGCAACTGCCGCTGCTTTCGTAAGCTCCTGGGAGGCCAGCGGGGTACGTCCCACGCGGACCACCTCGGGACCTCGCCGCCCCCTGGCGGGGTTGCGATCTCCGCAACTGTCGCCACTTTCGTGGGCTCCCGGAACGCCCAGCGGAGGTACGTCCCACGCGGACCACCTCGGGACCTCGCCGCCCCCTGGCGGGGTTGCGATCTCCGCAACTGTCGGCACATTCGAGGGCTCCTGGGAGGCACAGCGGAGGTACGTCCCACGCGGACCACCTCGGGACCTCGCCGCCCCCCTGGGGTGCTTGCGATCTGCGCAACTGTCGCTACTTTCGTAAGCTTCTGGGAGGCCCAGCGGAGGTACGTCCCACGCGGACCATCTCGGGACCTCGCCGTCCTGAGGGGCTTGCATTGAGCGGTCCGGAATTTAATCGCCACATGTGTAGAAGGGGTTGGGTACGTCGCAGGGTATTTTTTCATCCGAAATCCTTGATCTTCGAGGGTTGGAAGCAGGAAAACGTGAGAAGGCGAAACACATTAGAAACAAACCATGGAAAATCAATGATTTGACTCTCTTTGGGCTCTCTCGGGATGGCTCTCGCAGCTCTCTTGGGCTGTTCGTGGGGCCTCGTCGGGATCTTTTTTGGGCCTCTCGGGGATCGGGGGTGTGTTGGGGGCCTCTGGGTGGTCTTGGGGCGGTCTTGAGAGCCTCTTCGGCGCTATTGGACCATTGGAAGCTCGAAAACGCGAGAAGCCAAAAACATGGACAACACAAACGAAAATCAACGATTTTGGCCTCTTCGGGCCGTCCCGGGACGCCTCTAGACCTCTCTTGGGGTCTCTTGGGGGCCGCCTGGGGGCCTCGAGAGCCGTCGGAAGGCTGACTTGGGCTGCTTGGGAGCGTCTTGGATCATCCTTTCGCATTCTGGGGGCTCCTGGGAGGCGTCTTGGGCCGAGAAGACAAGAAAACGAGAAAACGAACCAGGGTCCGAGAAAAGTAAACCGAGACCCAGGGGCCGAGAAAACAAGAAATGAGAACACGAACCAGGGCCAGAGAAAACGAGACCACGACCCAGAGGCAGAGAAAACGAGAAAACAAACCAGGGTCAGAAAAAAAACGAGACCATGACCCAGGGGCAAAGAAAAGTAGAGAAAACGAAGAAACAAGAAAACTAACCATGGCCCGAGAACACCCAACCACGACCCAGGGGCAGAGAAAACGAGAAACGAACCACGAGACCACGACCCAGGAGCCGGGAAGACAACAAAACGAGACAATGAAACGGGGTCCGAGAAAACGAGACCACGACCAAGGGGCAGGGAGAATGCGAAAACGATCAAACAAACCAGGGTCCGAGAAAACTGGACCACGACCAAGGGGCCGAGAAAACAAGAAAACGAGAAAACGAACCAGGGGCTGAGAACGCAAGACCGCGACACAGGGGACGATAAAACAAGAATTCAAGACAACGAACCAGGGTCAAAGAAAACGAGACCACGACCCAGGGGCCGAGAAAACGAGAAAACAAGACAACGAACCAGGGGCCGAGAAAATGAGACAAAAACCCAAGGGCCGAGAAAACCGAGACCACGACCCAATGGCACCTCCCGGTGTCCATCCGACGCGATTTGTCACTCCGACTCCATTCCAAGCGGGCCCGGCGCGCGAAGACGGCCCACTGAGACCGAAAATGCAGGAAAACCTACTGGAACCTCAATGTGCGAAGGCCAGCCCAGTGGCCCGCGCCTACAACGCGCGCCTCGCCGCGCGCGCGCGCGACTCCGATAGCGAGCCCCCGCGTGACCCCGGCTGCAAAGGAAGGGGGAGGGGGGTAGCTTCCGAAGCCCCCCCTCCCCTTTAGAAAGGGGGGCCTGGGCTTACCTCTGGCTCCGAAAAGAAAGGGGGGGTAGCTTCGAAGCCCCCCCCCCCCGCTTTAGCCAGGGCCCCCCCAGCTCAAAAAAGCTTCCGAAAGGGAGGGAGGAAGATGGTAGCTTCGGACCCCCCCCCTCTCCTTTGTAAAGGGGAGCCCGTGCTTACCTCTGGCCCCGAAAAAGGAGGAAGGGGGGGGGGGGGGTAGCTTCCAAGCCCCCCCCCCCCTTTTAGCCAGGGCCCCCCCCAGCTCCAAACTGCTTCCAAAAGGGAGGGGGTAGGGGAGTAGCTTCGGAATCTCCCCCCTTTTCGAAGGAAGGGGGGGAGCTTGAAGCTGGGTCCCCCTTTTAGTATTGAGTTCCATACGGGCGCGTTCTTTCATATGTATATATATATATATAGAGAGAGAGAGAGAGAGAGGTATGTATAGATATGTGTATATGTCTATATTGCCCATGTCCTCAACTCGATTCATGTCGCGTTTTACGCGTATTCGTGTAGATTGCCCGTCTCTGGGGGCTCGGGCCCCTAGTGTTTTTTGTTTTGGAACATGTGCCCCTTAGATTGCCAACTGGAATCATGCGTTTGTACCTGACCCCTGCCCGTTCCGTGGCGCGTCCCTTGGTGCGCTGTCGCTTCTCATGGCGCGTCCCTTGCGACGTCCCCTGACGTGACGCCCCCTGGCACGCCCCCTGTCAGGCCCTTCGGCGCGTCCCGTGGCGCGTCCCCTGGCTCGTCCTCATTCGCGTTCTCTGGCTTGTCCCCTGGCGCCTCCCCTGCCCGTTCCGTTGCGCGTCCCTTGCCATATGCCCTGGCTCGTCTGCCGGCGCATCCCCTTGTGCGCCCCTGGCACATCCCATGGCGCGTTCATGCGCCCTGCGCCCCGTGCGATCTCGTCCCTTGTCGGAACTGAGTCGGATCTTGAGCTCGAGCTGACTGAGCGTCCCACACCTTTAGACTGCAACCAGCTCTGGGCCAGCGATGCGCTCAGTTAGCTCAAGCTCGGTCAGGATTCAGATCAATTCGGCCAGGATTCGGTTGCCAAGGGCGGCTTGATCCACAAGGCAATAGAGCACAACGCAATTCATCGCGGCATGACGCATCTCATGTCAATACGGCACACCATAACACAACATTTGACACGGCTACATCGCGATCCATACCTTCAACCTTGCAATTGTCCGTCGCCCAATCGGGTGTCTTGAAAATGTTTCCATGGCTCGCATTTCTAATCCCTTTCCGAGTTCGTGGGTCGATCATGTTCTTTTTTACATCACGGCGAAGCTAACCCCATGATGAAAGAGTGCCACCGGGGGAAATTGGACTGGGGAATCAACAAGCGGTCATGCCGCAGGACCGTCCTCGACCTTTCCTTCTGGGTGACAGGCGAAGGCGGTACTTCGGCGTTGGTTTCTGACACCGCGTGGATCATTCAACCTTGAGCGGTCGCGGCCTCCCGACGGCGCCGATCGTTCGATATCAACGGATTCCGGGTCACTGGTGGCGGTCACCTCGACCGCCCACGCTGGGGTCGCTGTCGCGTCGAGACGACACGGACCCACCGTAGGCGCGCGACAGTCGCCTCCGCCGTCGGCGCCAAAGCCGCCGCCGCTGCTGCCGTCCTCGATGTCGTCGTCGTCGTTGTCGTCGCGAGCAGTGGCGACGCATGTGAGATACGAAAAGCACACTGTATAAGCATTCGATTTCGGAGGACTGCCGCCGACCCCCCTTCCCCACACCACTGGCGGCGCCTCCGGCGCCGTCGCTGGCGCGCTGCGCGCGCTAGGCAAGGGGTGTGCATGTGTGTGTGTGTGTGTGTGTGTGTGTGTGTGTGTGTGTGTGGGAGGGTCCGCGCAGAGCGTGTTCATGGGATCGGGTATGCATGGAATCGCGTCTCGGTGCCCAGACCGCGGGGCATACATATAGATCAATTCGTCGAGCCGTGACCCATTTTCGAGTGGGAAGGAAAGATGGTACGTAAGGGAATCTACTTTGGTGAGGGGCCATCCTCGGAGGCAGCGGGAATGTCCAGCCAAACGCGGAGATTCGAACTGGACTGCTTAGTACAATTTCCTCGCCCGAGTGAGGCTAAGCCCAGTTGGAGGCCCGCCAAATGAAGGCTCCGACCGCTCCTCCTCCAGCCATACTTTGCGCCTCCCGAGCCCGGAAAAGCTCCGAAGGAATTTCCGGCTGAAGGCCCCTCTGGCTTGTTTTGGCCCGCGACTGACTCGCCCAGCACCCATGAGGGCGTGCCTCAGCGGACTTCGCGCGCCCGGCGGCGTCGATGAGCGCGGACGCAGCAGGCCAAACCAGCCGTGCACATCCGCCGGGGGCTGCGACAAGGGCAGGTTAACCAGGGATGGAGCATCGCGTGCTCGCGGGTTCCGATCGCTCAATTCACCTGCTCGAAGTCGCTCGAACACGAGTCTACGTCCAGTCGTCACGTACGATAAAAAACCTGGCTACAAGGAATCTGAGGCCACCTTTGTCGTCGAGCCTTTGGCTTCCTGAGGAGCCTCAGGACTTCTTTAGGCCCCCCAGGCTACTGGGGGATAAAAAACTTTGCGGGGAACCTGCTGGCAGGCCAACTTCTTATTCGAAATGCCTACCTCGAACATATCGAAAAACTGCAACATCGCGAAACATCACGACCGGAGCCCGAGATACAATCTCCTTGCATATGCAGCTGCGAGTGCCGCAAAACAGATGGAAACTAAAGGAGAGAACTTGGAAATGGACCAAGTCGCACGTGGGAAAGATGGGGGGACGTTGCTGATACTGTCGCAGGGGTCGGCGATAACGGGTTACATCTGAAGGTAACCCATTACGGCTGATCAGCTAAACGTGTGATGGGTGAGTCAAAGTGGGCGTGGTCACGCATGCGACTCCTGCCACTGGGGCTTTCAGGTGGAGCTCCCTTTGGGGCCACGAAGCGTGTGAGGGTTGCGCCGACATGGGCGCGGTCACGCATGCGATTCCTGCCTCTGGGGCCTTCAGGTGGAACTCCCTTTGGGGCCACGAAGCGTGTAACGGGTGTGCCGAAGTTGGCACGGTCAACCATGCGATTCCTGCAACTGAGGCCTTCGGTGGAGCCCCTGTGGGGCAACGAAGCGCGTGATGGGTGCGCCGAAATGACGTGGAGAAGGCGCGCGAAAGCAGCCACTGGGGCCTTCGGTGGAGGCCCCTTATGGAGCCACGAAACATGTGATGGGTGCGTCGACATGGTGTGGAGAAGGCATGCGAACTCAGCCAGTGGGACCGTCGGTGGAGCTCCCCGTGCGGCCACGCAGCGTGTGATGGGGTGCGCCCGAATGGTGGAGGTCCCTATGGGGCCACCAAGCGTGTGATGGGTGTACCGACATGTACACGCGGAGGGCAGAGGCAGGGAGGAGGAGAGATCTGAGAGAGGACGAAGGGAGGTAGGGAGGAAGCAGGGACTGTCTCTTCAAAACGAAGGCCCAAGACCACATCACGCTTGGGGGAAATTGCAAAGCCCGAGTCTGAGGGAATGTCGCGTACTGCGAAGTGCTCCCCCCTGGCAACATCGCACCTGCCGCAGCCTCCAATGTCCAGGGCTACCACACGAGGTGGAAGCTCCGCGGCGAGACATCGCTGGCGCACAAGCGTGACAGCCACTCGCGGCGCAGCAGCCGCGATACTACAGCGGGGGGTGGCGCCTAGGGCCCCACACCGGGGGTCTGTGCGGAAGGGGGGGGGCCCACCGCTTTGCTTATCCACCTCTGCCTGCCCAATCTACAATTACACAATCTGAATACTATCCTCCTCTCTCCCCTGATGACATCCGGAAGATATCTGGCCCTCCTCCGCGTACTGCTTTTTTTCACACACACACACACACACACACACACACACACACACACACACACACACACACACACACACACACACACACACACACACACGATTCCTGGGAAATGCGTTTTCGCTTGCGTTCTTCTCAAACATCCTGTGGTGTTGGGTCCTCGTTTTGAAGAGACGGTCCCCGCGTTCCTCCTCTCCTCTCTCCTTCTCCTCCCCCTCCTCCCTCCTCCGCAGTTCTCGTGCGTCCCCCCCCGCCCAGTACAGCGTTTCGTGGCCCCAGAGGGACCTCCGCCGAAGAGCCCGGTGGCGCAGTCCGCATGCGGTTCCCCCACCCAGTACAACGTTTCGTGGCCCGCTAGGGAGAGCTCACTGGCGCAGTCCGCATGCGGCTCCCACGCACAATACAATATTGCGTGGCCCCTGAGGGAGCTCAACCGAAGGTCCCAGTGGCGCAGTACGCATGCGTCCCCCCCGCCCCGTACAGCGTTTCGCGGTCCTAAATGGAGCTCCTCCGAAGGTCCCGGTGGCGTAGTTCGCATGCGTGCCACCCCGCAGTACATCTTTTCGTGGCCCCCTAGGGAGCTCCATCAAAGGTCCCAGTGGCGGAACTCGCATGCGGTTCCTGCGCCCAATGCAGCGCTTCGTGGCCCCATAGAGAGCTCCACCGAAGGTCTCAGTGGCGCAGTTCGCATGCGTCGCCCCCGCCCCGTATAGCGTTTCGCGGCCCGCTAAGGGCCTCCACCGAAGGTCCCAGTGGCGGAACTCGCATGCGGTTCCTGCGACCAGTGCAGCGCTTCGTGGCCCCACAGGGAGCTCCACCTAAGGTCCCAGTGGCGGAACTCGCATGCGGTTCCTGCGCCCAGTACAGCGCTTCGTGGCCCCATAGGGAGCTCCACCGAAGGTCCCAGTGGCGCAGTTCGCATGCGGTTCCCCCGCCCAGTACAGCATTGGCCCCATAGGGAGCTCCACGGAAGACGATACCCCTAATTGCGGTACTCACATCTGCATATGGTTGGGTTCTTCGCCAGGATAATTTTCAAAATGTAGCTGCCGCTGAAGCGCTGGCCACATGTTCGGGCTTCCGCTCGTTCCGAATCGTGCTTCCGCTGCAACGCCAATCTCATTTCCGCGCTTCCAATCGTTCCGAATCGTGCTCCCGCTGCAACGCTGGCCTCATTTCCGCGCTTCCGCTCGTCCCGAATCGTGCTCCCGCTGCAACGCTGGCGTCATTATTTCCAGTGCAATGCCACGGCATAGTTTTCGGTCCATCCAAACAAGCCTTAACATCAAGAAAATATCCGCCCAACAAAAAACAACATCGGAAATGATCACACATTCGGTGTCGATTTGCTGTTTGGGCCGCAGAAACCCGCACTTTTGGGCGTCGCCACACCATGCTATGTCATGCTACGCGTTGAACTTCAACACCATGCTATGCAATGTAATGCTATGCCATGCTACGACATCCGACTGTGCGAATATAGAGAAGTCATCTACGCCATGGCAAGGGACGAGAGGGAGGGGTAGGACGTCAGATATGACGCGAGCGCACCTAGCTTGTCTCCTCCCCCTCCTTCTTCTCACCCCATCTCCATCTCGCATCCTCCGATTCCTCCTCATCCTCCTCCTGCTCCTCCTCATCTGCCTCCTCCGAGCCCTTCGCCTCCTCACTCCTTACCTCCCTGTCCATCTTGTCCTCGTCATTCTCCTCCTCCTCCTCCTCCTCCTCCTCCTCCTCCTGCGGCACATTCGTGCTGAACTCCTTACCTCCCTGTCCATCTCGTCCTCGTCATTATCATCCTCCTCCTCCTCCTCCTCCTCGTTCGGCACGTTTGTGCTGAACGAAAACCGACGGAAATTCTCCTCCTCCTCATCCTGTGCCTTGTCACACCTATTCCCGCAAGCCATTCCGGGAACCACTCGGCCAGCTGGAAGACCTGGCGCCGCCCCCTGGCACACAGAATATTGCGCCTGCGGCGAAGGATCGAGGAGAACTCCCGTCTCCAAGATCTGCAGTTGATCCCTCCGCCTCTACGGACCTCCCAGCACACGCATAAGAGGGCATCGTGCAAGAGACTTGAACGACGAGGAAAGAAGCACGGCCCCAGAGGCCCCGGAAAGAGCTACGACCCCAGAGGCCTGCTCTTGGCCAGAACCTCTGTCTGAGTCCAGTCCACACGCCCATAAAACACCACAACTTAAACAATCACTCTCCGACCCGCCCGATCTCTTTTTATTCTGCGGCACTCTCCTGCTCGCTCCTTCCCTGCCAACCCCTAATAATCTATATAATCCTGCTCTAGGCGATCCACTTTCCTGCGGAGTCCGCGAACAGGAGAGTCGCGTCAGCATTTCATGCAGCACTTCTGGGAGCCAATGAGTTGGTATCACGTTTTGCGCCAATCCCAAGCCTGAAACGGATGTGACCCTCCTCGTTTGATCAGGCGGCGATGCAAACACAGGCGCAATGCAAACTCCTCTGGTGCGCCATGCTTTGTCCCGGAAACCTCTCAGACGCATGCGGCTCCAGGTTGCTGGTCGGGCCTGCGCACTTACTCTGAAGTCCTGATGCTGGTGCGTCCGTCCCCTGCCGTGACATCCACCGGCAATCCTCCACGCTAGACGTCTGCTGCATGCTGACCTCGAACGGTGCCCACAACTCTATGCAACCATCAACCAACTAAACCAGACTCACACTTGACTTGCGAGGGAGCCTGGCCGACACAAGAAGCCAACACAAACACACTCACTGCGTCGTGCGATCTAATCGGGATCGTGTTCCGTAGCACGAAAACGTACGTCCCGTTTCAAACAAAGTAAAGCACGTTCCTTGTACTTCTTGCCCGAGCCGCAGCTGCAGGTATCGTTAGGCTTCAACTTCGGCTCTGACTTCACTGTAGTCTTGTCCCCCTTGACGACAGATTTGAAAGTCTGGTCTTTGTGCAACTTGAAGGAATGATCAGCAGGGTTCGTGCTCAACACCTTGAGATTTGGTATTGTTGAAACATCAATCTCGGGATTATTTGGTGTGCCTGAGCTGGGAGACGCGACGCTGCGCCGATGTGCAATGATCATGAGCTGGGGATATTTCATGGGCACACACACACGGCGGCTGCAAACAGCAGCATGCGTCATTGTCAGCAACAAAGACGGTAAACTCAACCACTGTCGAACGACTCATCCGAAATTGATGGCCTTGGGCATTATCTACAACAGACTGCAGGGCAGCTTCCCGCTGAACAATACGAACTCGTGCTCATGCATCCATCTATCAACATGCTCTCTCCTCCAAGTACCACGCAGTTACCGTCCTATCCTCCACCTTCTCTTCCTTCGACGCTTTGTCGTCGTAGTCATTACCCTTCTCCTCCTCCTCCTCCTCCATTCCTTCGCCTTATAAATAACTTCCCTCTGTCGCACCCCGAGGCCAGTTTTTAGGGCGGGCCGGTCGTTTCGCCTGAGACTTCCTCACCACTTGTGACCCTGAAGCTTTAAAAGTGGCAACTGTTTCGCAGATGGAAGGCAGGTGGTTTTCAAAATGTGGCTCTCGCCTGGACGCCGCGCATTCTGGCAAACACTTTGCAAGAGGTTCACGGATTGAGGGCGGATCGTTTTCAAAATGTGGCTCCCGCCTTCGCGATGCGCACATTAGTTGTGAAATTTCTCAAAAGTTTCACGGGCTGAAGGCGGGTGGTTTTCAAAATGTGGCTCCCGCCTTAGCGCCGCGCGCATCCGTTTTAACACATTGTAAGAGTTTCACGGATTGAAGGCGGGTGGTTTTCAAACTATGGTTCTCGCCTTAGCGCCGCGCACATCCGTGTAACAAATTGTTAGAGCTTCACGGATTGAGGGCGGGTCGTTTTCAAACTGTGGCTTCCGCATAAGCGCCGCGCGCATCCTTTTGTAAACATTGGCACGAACTTCGCGGATTGAGGGCGGCTCATTTTCAAGATGTGGCTCTCGCCTTAGCGCCGCGCACATTCGTTTCAACCATTTGCAAGAGTTTCGCGGATTCCCATGATCAGCGTACCAGAAATTGTGTGCTGGAAGGGTTTAGGACTACGCAAGCGCAACAATTTATGTTGATTCGCTGTGTTGAAGTCCCGAAAATTACGTTCTGACGCGATTCTGGATCGTCAAGACGCAAAGTCAGGTTGATACGTGGCGTTGAAATCCCGAGAACAATGTTTTGGCACGTTTCAGGATCTTCAAACTGTTGCCTTCCAACGAGGCAATTCCCTCAATGGACATGAACCGTTGTAGGGGCCTATGAAAAGGGAGCTTGGAGGGAGGGTTAATTCCAACATCGTTGATGACTCTTGGGCTTCCACTGGTCCTCCTCCTCCTCCTCCTCTTCCTCCTCCTCCTCTCCTCCTCCCCACCCGGCTCCTCTTTCTTCTCCTCCGCTGATACCCTCTCTCCTCCACTGCCGATTCCTCCTCAACTTCCTCCTGCTCCTCCTCACCTGCAAAAGGGCGCCTGCATGCTAAGCTTGTTCGGCATCACACCGTCGCCGCCTGCCCACGCGTCGTAGCAGCTCTCACAGATGTCGTGCGCCGAACACGACTTGCAGAGGCCCGCCCGTCCCTCTCGAGGGTTCCGGTGGGCAGGAAAGACGACGGCGACGACGAGGGAGCAGAGAGATGAGGAGAAGGTGGAGGATGGGGGGGAGAGAAGAGGACGACGGGAAGTATGATGCAGGGGCATGAAGTGGAGGGCGTCGCAGAAGGAGACCTCCTCCCAATCCGAATCGGAGAAAAACGTCATAAACATAAACTTGTGGGGGTCCGCGCTGATTTTTTGGATCTGCGCCAGACCTGCCTCCCTGGCGCGCGGAGCGCGCTGCGGGCGGCACCGGAGGCGCCGCCGAAGGTTTCCAGCGCATAACCAAGATCCCCGCGCGGGGCTCCAACAGTTTAGGCTTGCGCCGTGAATCCTGCATGAATCGCGAGGAAGTCTCGAGTCTCAAGCGATAGCGCGATCCCCCAGTGAATCGTGAAACAAAGCGATAGCGTGATTCCTGAGCGTCGGGGGCGCGGCTTCTGAGTAAGTTGTGAGGAAGCCCCGACGCGAGAGCGCGATTTCTGCATACATTGTGAAGACTCCTGCGCGAGAACCAATTCTGTAATACACTGGACGGACGTATCAAACGGGAGCCGTTGCTGTTGATGTTGTTGTTGTTGCTGTTGTTGTAGTTGTTGCTGTTGCTGTTATTTTAAACGGGGAAACCATTTTCGCAGTTTGGTGGCATCACACCTCCCCTTATACAAAACAGGGTGCGAGCGCTGGGAGGGGCATTTCATTTAAAAGGGACAATGGATACCCGAGGGGGGATCAACAATCCTTTTTCTTCCGAAATGAAGCCTCAACGGGAACAACAACAATCATTGTAAGACGGTTGGCTCTTATCTGCTCGTGGGTCCCTCAGCACTTACATCCCAAAAACTCGATGCCCGCCCTCTTCGCACTCGACCGTACCCCCTTGGGGTCTATACCTTTCTTACATGCAACGTGTATTTCGCTCGTGCAATCCCTGAGGCAGGGGAAGAGAGGACGGATGGAAGGAATGGGCACAGGGGAGGGAGGAGGATGGAGCACGAGAGAGAAACTAGGAGGAGGGGGGGCTAGGAGCAAACAACACGTGGCAGAACCAGACGGGCACATCGAGCGGGTAGACCCTAACGGGCGGATCGGGAAGGCGAGCCCAGGCGGCCAGGTCGAGCAGGCAAATTGCTGAAGCGTGCGTGCCGCATGAACCGCGAGGAAGCCTCGAGCGATAGCGCAATTTCCAAATACATCGCCAGGACATCCACAACGAAAGCGTGATTCCTGAGTGTGGGCAGCGCGGCGTGTGAATAAATGGCGATGAAGTCGCTTCCTGCGTAAAGTGTGGGAAAATCCCGCGCGACAGCGCCATTGGGAATACATTGTGAGAGAATATCAAGCGGGAGCCGCTGTTGATCTAGTTCGGGGCCCAGGTTTTCCATCGCTTTCCCATGTAAAAATGAATCGCTCAAGTCGGCCCAAGAGGGCTCCAAGACGGTCCCGAGAGTGAACCGAACGCTCGATATTTGTGGCCCGAGAAGCCCCCAGGCGGCCCCACGAGGCCGCCAAGAGGCCCCAGGAGGCCCCAAGAGGCGCCCAAGAGGCCCAAAAGATACCCCACGAGGCCCCCAGGAGGCGCTCAAACCGCCTCCAAGAGGCCCCCGACAAGCCCCCCACGACACCCCACCACATGTACAAGAGGCCTCATGCCAACAACCCAAGCGCGGTGGCGTGATGGGCCGAAGGCCACTAAGATCCGCCGCCCCCTGTTGGCTTACCACCGGGGTGCCCGGCGTGCTCAACCCTTTCGGTTTTTGGTTATTTCAAAACTCCCCTGGGGTTTCGGCCCGTCCCGCCGGCGCGGAATGAAGGCCCGTGAACTCTCCAGGTCGTGGGCCTTCCCGCGCCAGGCGGCCCCGCGATGGCCTCCGAGACGGCCAAGATGGTTTCCAAGATAGCCACGACGGCCCCAAAAGAACCCAAGATGGCTTGCACGCGTTTACAAGACGGCCCAAGACGCACCCCAAGACGGCCCAAGATGGTGTCAAAATGGCCCAGGCCGGCCCAAACGGCCTCCAAGAGGTCCCCCAGAAGGCATCTTTGGGCGATCTTGGGGTGGCCGTGGGGGCCACTTGGGCCCTCGGAGAGCCGAAGGAGCGCAAATGCCCAAATCCTTCAGAAAACAAGCCGAAAATCAATGATTTTGTCTCTGGGCCCCGCTCTCTTTTCAACTCAGCGAAACGTGTCTCAAAGAACTCGGCACGGGCGGATACCTCGCCCTGCTCGGGCCAGCGGGCAAAGAAAGCGCACAGGTCAGCACGGTCAAAAAAACTAGCCATTGAACAGAGCACTCGGTTCACAAAACAGCTTAAAAGAATTCAAGCGCGAGCGCGCCGGA
This sequence comes from Prorocentrum cordatum, assembly GCA_963575745.1. Classification (NCBI taxonomy): domain Eukaryota; class Dinophyceae; order Prorocentrales; family Prorocentraceae; genus Prorocentrum; species Prorocentrum cordatum. The sequence continues at coordinate 656,809 of CAUYUJ010014771.1, read as the reverse complement.
GGGCAGGCCGCGGGTGCATTTGAGCGATGGAAGCCGCGGGATACGGGACACATGCGTGACAAGCACTCCCATGTCTCTGGGGGGGGGGGCGCTCTTTTTTCAGCTCAGCGAAACGTGTCTCAAAGAACTCGGCGCGGGCGGATACCTCGCCCCGCTCGGACCAGCCGGCAAAGAAAGCGCGCAGGTCAGCGTGGTAAAAAAACATACCATTGAACAGAGCACTCGGTCACAAGACAGCTTCCCATATCGAACCCCGAATCATGATTGCGATCTCTCTCTCTCTCTCTCTCTCTCTCCTCTCTCTCTCTCTCAGCAATGTAAATCACGGCGGCTAGATCTCTGCGCGAGCCTCTGGGATATGGCTCCGCGACTTTGGCCCAAGAAATGCATCTAGTGGGGAGGGGCCCAGACAACCCAATGCGCGGCCTGCCCGAGTGTAAGCGCACGCCTCTGCCGCAACGCAGCCGATTCTGACGCCGACAAGTGTGCTCACGTTTTACATTGCCGAACAGGAAATGTGCCCGCTTGCGCCAGCGGGTGCCGCGGCTGCACAAATATCAAGAGATTTGGGAAGTGATCGGAGCGAGCGCCCGTCGTCTTAAAGCGGGCATCTACCACGCCATGCTGCCGCGCGGGTTCTGAGGGAACCAAGGAACCTGACAACTGTCTAGAACTCTGATCACATGGAGCGTTGCCTTCAACGACCGATTTCCACGATTTAAAGCCTTGCGAACATTTTCAGTGAAACTACTTCGGTCGGTGGCGCCCCTTGGTTCGTTTGCAATGCGAACGAAACGGGCCCTCATGCGCGCGATTGAGAAGCTGGCGCATTCTGTGGATCGGTCAGCCCTCAAGATAAGCACACGGCGAGCATCCGACTCAATCAACCTCATAACATCACAACGAGTGAAACCAGACTGGTCACCATAGCGCGTGTCTCACAGACGAGCACGCTGGCCGAAGAACGAAAATGCTCCCCCGACGCCACCGTCGCCGCAGAAATCAGCAAAGCAAGGGCGCCTCTCTACAGCGGAACGAAAGGTCTGGCCGCCACGCGCCCGAAGAAGGTCCTCGAGCTCGACGTCGGCCATCTTGAACTGCGCCGCTCGCCACGGGAGCAACTTCGAGGCCGAGAGGCTCATCCGCGCGGCGATCTCGTGCCCCTTCAGGGGCGACTCGCCTTGCCAGCCGCCCCGCTCCTTTAGCTCCATGCGGTCACGGTGGCGGCCCTGCAGGTCCAGGGGCGCCCCCGAGTGTCTGCGCTGGCGCTGCGCGGGGCGGCCGAGTTGCAGCCTCTCCCTGGTTTTGTCGAGCTCCGCGACAAGCTCTGGGTAGCTGCTGCGCGGGGAGAGGCGGCTCTCGGGGGGCCCTTGGCGATGTGCGAAATTATCCTGGGCAGCCGCGGGTGGATTCTGCTCGCGCGGCAGCCCGGGGGAAGCGGCGCAAGACCAACTTCTCATATTGAGGCTGAAAGTGCATCGGGGCTGAGATCAGCGCGTCCACGGTTGGAGTTCTGACCTGCTTCGCAGCGCGCGAGAGCAGCGCCCGCCTCGCTGGCCGCGACGAGCGGGCCTCCGCCCGCGGCGGCGGTGAAGATCTCCAGCTCTCGGCGGCGCCGCAGCTCCGCACCCCCCCTCGCGGCCGAGCGCCCCAGCAGCGTCGAGCCCGCCAGCGTCGGGGCGCGAAAGCCCGCGAAACCGCTGCAGCCCGATGTCTGGAAGCGCGTCGGAGCTGGCGAGTGCAAGCGGCCTCCTTCTCGTCGGCCGCCGCGGTCGTGGCGTCGCTCTCTCCGCTGTCCGCGCTCTGGCCGCCTCCGAACGTCTCGAGCTCCTGGGGGCTCTCCAGAGAGCGCGGAGGCGTTGGGCCCAGCAGCCTCTCGCCAGCATCCTGGGGCGGCCCCAGCGCGCGACGCCGCCTCGGCAGCGACTGGGGCTCGCTGGACAGCGCAGTCACCGCTGGCAGCCCGGGCGAACAGGGCCCGCGAGCGCTGGGCAGGCTGCCCTGCCTCGGCCGGCGCGGCCTCGGGGTCCCCGATTCCGGGGCGGCGGCGAAGGCCCGCGCGGGGCCTCCTCGCGAGCCAACGCAGCAGGAGTACCGGAGGATGGCGGTTTAGCAGGGAGGGCTCTCGGGGCCGTCGAAGCTGTCGGCCAGGGGGCTCTCGAAGTCCACGCGGGGGCCCACCCGGGGCTGACGTGCTCCATGTCCGAGGCCCTGTGGGATCCCAGTAGGAGCTGCGCTGGGCCTGGTAGAGATACACGCGGTTGTTTGCCAGCTAGTTGCCGTCGCCATGTTGGTCGCGGTATCGAGCTTGTTGCTAGTGTCCTTGCTCACCTGCTTGATGCGCTTGTTATGTTTGCTCTGCTCCGGTTTACGTCTTTGCGAAATTGGTCACCATTGAATTAAATCTCACGTTGTTTCACTGTGTCTTGTCGAAGTCTGCGATTTACGGCACCTGCATCATCCTCGGCGAGACCCCCCCCAAGAGTTCATCAGGGTCTTTTTCGGGCCATACTCCGGGTCAAAGAGACGGGAACCCTCATCGCTAGGATTAAAATTTGCTCGGAACCCACCTCATGTGAAGCCGTTTGTTGAGGGCAAGGCAGAGGGCGATAGCCCGTCAGGTGCAAGAAATAACCACAAATTTGCCGGCTCGCTGCCTCTCCATGCAAAATACTGCGAGTCAATTATCGCTCATGGCGGCCCGAAGCCCGCACAGCTGCGGCGATAAACTGCACTCAATCTCCGCCGCTCGCAGTAGGGCGCGCGGCACGTGACGCGTGCACCAAAATATCCCCCACCGCGTTTCGCCGCCCTGTGGCGACGAGCTCCGCCTGGCGGGATCTCGAGAAGATCGCCGCGCCCATCTCCTTGAATCTGAGATCCACTCCCCACTCGGCCTGGTGAATGGTGTCATCACCCTCCTCGAGCTCCTCTGCAGACTTCAGAACGCCCACGCCAGAGGAAATGTGCTCGGGCCGAATGGCCCCCCCAGCGACGGAAACGAGGGCGCTCCTGCGCGCGCCCGATGCCCCCCGCGGCCTCCAGCTCGAGGGGCGAGGCGCGCGCCGCGTAGCCGTGCTCGGGCGCGTCCGAGAGGCAGACCAGCGGGGGCCAGGGCAGCGCCCGGCCCCCCGCCGCAGCGGCATCAAGCCGCGGAAGGCGACCAGCTCCGCTCGGACGGCGGGCCACAGCGCGGCGCCCAGGTGGTAGTTTGCCGCGATGAACTTGTAGATGGCGCTGATGGTTGGCAGCGAGTCTCGGTTGCGCATCGCGCAGTAAGCGCAGTGGCCGAGGGTGGTCTCCCAGGCCCAACCAGGGAGCGCGCGGCAGCTGAGAGCCCAGCTGAGTCCCTGCCGCGCCCGCCAATAGCGTTTGGCGGTCAGACTCGTGCACGGCGTCCTGCCGCCCAGCACGCAGCCCATCGCCTCGCCCCCCCCGGCCTCGTGGTCCGTCTCGCGGGCCCGCAGGCTGGCCGCGTCGAAGAGCTCGGCGGCCGCCGCCGGCCAGTCCGCCGCTGGCTCGCGGCAGAAGCCGAGCGCTCCCAGGTTGTCCACGCAAGTACACTGGGCGCCGCCGCCCTCGGCGAGCGCCGCGGCCGGCCTCGGCGCCGCGGTGGGCCCGCGGTCGCTCGCGCGGCGGGCGCCCGCCAGCTCTGGCGCCATACTCGCGACGGCCTCGCCCACTTCCTGGCAGAAGTAGAGCGCCTAGGTGAAGCCCATGCGCAGCGCGGCGCAGGCAGGCGCTGGGCGGCGGCCAGACGCCACCGGACGGCCGCCCACCGCGGCACCCGCCATCCCGACCTCCGCGGCCAGGACGCTCCGCAGGCAATAGAAAATCGAGAGCCCCCCGTCGATCCTGAAACGGTGGAAGGCGTCGCTGATGTCGGAGGTGCCCAGCGTGAAGTCCAGCGTCGCGCCGAGCTCCGCGTCGAACCCTCGCCCCCCACCTCGACGCGGGCCAGGCCCTCGGCTGTGGCCGGGGGTGCTCCTGGGGGCGAGGTGGCATGGAGGTTGCTTCTTCTGGCGTCGATGACCGATCGAAGCTGGTCGCTCTTCTTGGCTGCGAAGAACATGCCAACCTCCTGTCGACGCTCTGACCCATCGAGGTAGACCAGCGCCCCCTCGGAGTAAATCAGCTTGATCAAGCGAATGTACAGCCTGCGGTTGCGAGCCAGAGAAAGGCCCCAGTGGAGAATGATATCACAACGATCCAAACGATGACAAAGCGCTTCCTCATCAAGAAGCATCCGAGATAAGCAGCCCTCGAGAAAATCTCTAGCAGCCGCGGCCCTCCCCACCGCGGTCTTGGGTGAAGATGCCAGCCCCGCATTGCGAAGACGTCCGACGTTCCGTCTGGGCGACTCGTCGTAGGCACTGCGGCCGCGCAACAGCTCTGCGAAGGATGCTCGCGGGGGGGTCGCGGTCTCCAGGGGCGGCGTGCTCTCGGCGACGCAGTCCAGGATCCGCGCGCGCACCCTCATCTGATCAAAATTTGGCTTCGCGCCTGTGGATGTCCGGTCCACCAACCACTTCAAAACATCGATGGCGTCATTGAGATTGCGACGGGCCCGCCCAGCGAGCCGAGCAGCCCCGCGACCCTGGAGCTGCAGCTACTCCCTCAGGCCCTCTCATAATCACCCAGCCTCGGCAGGGGGAAGAGCGACGGCAAGTCCACCCCGACTTCGCGCTCGGGCTGTGCGCAACCGACGGGGCGCCCGCCCCCGTCGGCGGCGGCGGTCGCGCCGCCTCGGGCGCGGCGAGCTCGCCACCGCGCCCAGCCGCCCCGCGCCCGCCGCCGGCTCCAAGGCCGCCCCGCCCAGCACCCGCAGCGTCGCCGCCTCGCCCGCCTCCGCGCCCTCGACCGCGACCTGCTCCAGCCCCAGCAGCGGCCGCAGGAGCCCTTCGCCCGCCTCCGGCGCCGGGGGGCCGGGCACGGGCGAGTCTGCGGAGCGGCTCTTCCAGCTCCCCACCCCCGCCTCTTCTTTATTGCGCCGGAAGACTGCTGTGCGAAGGGCTGGGTCGATCGCGCCCATCGGCCCCGGCGCGCCCGCGCAGTGTCGCAGGCCGCCCCATTTCGGAAGCTTCGTCGGGCCACCTGCGTGGGCCTCCACGATCTGCGACACACTGCGGCGCAGCGCTTCGACGCATGCCGCGCAAGCCAGGTTCAGCTGGTCGTGAGTCCCCGCGTAAGAGATCGAGCTGAGTAGGCGCTTCATCTCGATGCACGTCCGATCCGATGAGCCCAGCATGCGGTCGCGCGCCCAGAGCTCTAGTTAGAGAAGAGGTGACCCGCCACTCTGGTCCCACTTCTTGAACATGTGCTTTACCGTGGAGTGGCCATCCTCCAGCGGCCACTTGAAGCTGAACCTCTGATATTCTCGGGCGACGTCCCTCCACGGCTTGTGTCGCTCTCCATGCTCGTCATGCTGTACCCAGAGAGTCCTCGCGTCCTCTCCGCCGTCGGGCCCAGGGCGCGCCTCGGCGGGCGGCGCGCCGAGCCGCTCGCGAATGCCACGGCCGCCCGTCGACTCGCGGTCGGCGCCCCCGACGGCCGCGCCACCAACGGCTGGCCCCTCCGCAGCGCCCGCGTCCGCGGCATCGCTGTGACCCAGCCCGGCCTCCAGCGTCTTCATCAGCTCCTTCGCCCTCCTCACACGGTAGTCGTCCAGGCGCTCGATCCGAACAGCCTCTGCGATCTGCCACTCCTCGCCATCCTGGAACGTCGCGCGCCGCTCGCCAGGACCACCTCGCGGCCCAGAGGCAGTGAACCCCACGTCGAGACCAACCAGGCGTTTCCTTCGGGCGGCCCCGATTCGGCGGCCACGCCGAGCGGGGGAGGGACGCCAGACTCCACGATGGCCCCCCCGTCGGGTGGCGTCGCCGCGCCGCCCACTGCGCCAGCTCCGTCAGACTCGCAGAGAGGGAGGCGGCGGCGCAGCTCCGAGAAAGGCACCAGCGCGCTCTTCCAGGTGCAGACGTCGGCGGGGTCCTCGACGCCCTCCGCGCCAGCATGCCCTTGCTGCGCGGTCCGCGCCCACACCACCTCGGACCGCAAGCGCGCGAAGGGCACGGGATCCGCGAACCTGTAGAAAGAGCCGTGAGCAACGCCTGGAGCAACATCACTGAGGCTGCACGCGAAAGCCCTGTTGCAGCCGTCACCGACCACGCCCGCAACGTTTTTCACGTAGGTGAGTGTCACCGTCCGGCGTCATCACCCACCAATAGGTACCCTCTGCGGGGAACAGGAGCAGCCTTTCGTGCTACACAGTATCCCGCGGACACAAGAGCCCGAGACGCAGGCCAGGGCGCAGCTCAGCGGACCACTCCGCCACCTCGGCGACGGACCGGCTCGGCCAGAGCACGCTCGTCCCGCGACGTCGGCGGCGACCCGCGAGCATCGCGACGGGACTTCGCGACCGCGCAGCAGCCGATCAGCACCACGAGCTCCACGCCAACCACGCTCCATGCCACGGCGATGGCTCGGCGTGATCCCGTTGCCCAGGTCGGGCCAGCCACGGGCGGCTCAGCGGCGGACGGGGGGCCCACAGGCCCCATGGCAGACGGTAGCCTCTCCAGCACCGCCTCGGCCAGCGCCTCCGGCGAAGGGCAGACCTCTGGGGCCGGCGAGGCGTTCGCCAGCCAAGGGACCAGCTCGGCCGCCACCGCCGCGGCGAGCCCCTCAGCGCCAGGCCCAGCGGGCGGCGGCGATGGGGGCGGCGGGGAAGGCCACGCGGGCGGGTGGCAGACACAGGCGGGGCAGGTGGTGGAGGCCGCCACCGCTGCCGCCAGCCACCCGCCCGCCAGCCGCAGGCCCGCCAAGGCCCCCGGGACACCCACCGCGGCGCTCACCGCAAAGTTGGTGCCGCCCGTGGCCATGGCCCGGCCCACGCTCATGCACTTGAGCGATGGAGTCCGCGGGACACGAGACAAATACGTGACAAGCGCTCCCATCACATCTTCGGGCCTTCCTGGAGGACCTCTTGGAGGCCTCTTGGGCCGTCTTGGAGGCCTCTTGGGAGCCTGTTGGGCCGTCTTGGGCCATCTTGAGACGTCTTGGGTGCATGTTGGGCCGTCTTGGAGGCATCTTGGGGCCATCTTAGCCGCATTCGAAGCCATCGTGGCCGCCTTGGAAGCATCGTGGAAGCCATCTTGGGCCATCTTGGCCGTCTTGGAAGCCATATTGGAAGCCATATTGACCCGTCATGGGGTATGTTTTTCGGGCTTTTTCCTGGACGTTGCGCACGTTTGCGCAGCCTTGTGCGACCTTCCTGGGCGCCCCTGGCTCGCCTGACGCCGTCGGAAACCGTCTTGGGGGCCTCAAGAAGCCTCCAAGAGACCCCCAGGAAGTTCCCAGGAGGCCCCAAGGGGGCCCCAAGAATCTTCCTGCGTTTTTGGCGAATCACTGCAAGAGCCCCCCAAGAGGCCCCCAAGAGGCCTCCAAGACTTCCTCCAGGAAGGCCCGAAAGGGCACAGATCATTGTTTTTCCGTAGGTTTGTGAAGGACTTTGGCATTTTCTTCTTATCAGCTCTCCGACGGCCCAAGACGGCCCAAGAGGCTCCCAACATCGTCCCAAGAGCGCACAAGAGGCCTCCAAGATGGCGCCATGACAGCGCAAAAGGCCCCCAATAGGGCCCCAAGAAGAGCCACAGAGGGCCCAAGATGGCGCCGAAGACGCCGAAAATGGCCTCCAAGACGGCCAAGATGGTCTCCAAGATGCCTCCAAGACAACCAAGAAGGCCTCCAAGACAGCGAAGATGGCCCCGAAATGCACTTACGACGTCCCCAGATGGCATCAAAATGGCCTTAGACTGCCCAAAAGGCCCGCAAGAGACCTCCAAGACGGCCCAAGAACCCTTCAAGACGTCCTCCAGGAAGGCCCGAAAGCTCGGAAACCACCTGATCCGATAGCTCGCCCGACTCCGTGTTCCCCGAAAGCTTTCGAAACCCACCCGGGGAACGCGCCCAATAGCTTGGCCAAGCTCAAACCCAACTTTCGGCCACGCAGGCGCTTCCAAAAAGGCAGGGGGCGGCGGTGATTCGCCGTGGACCCCAAACTGCACATGTTAATGCCTTTCATGCCCAAGATGGCCCCAAATGGACGCCAAGATGGCCCCAAGACGAGCAAGATGACCAAGATGGCTTCCAAGTCCGCCTAAGATGGTCCAAGATGGCTTCCAAGACGGTCCAAGAGGGTCCAAGATGTCTCCAAGACGGCCCAAGAAGCCTCCAAGAGGTCCTCCACGATGGCCCGCAGAGGCCAACATCATTGGTTGTCCTAAGGTTTTTAAAGAATTTTGGTATTTGCTTCTTTTCGGCCTTCCGACAGCCCATAACGGCCCAAGAGGTCCCCAAGATCGCCCAAGAGGCCTCCAAGATGGCCCCATGACGGCCCAAGAGGCCTCCGAGACGACTTCAAGAGGCCCCGAAGACGGCCAAAGAGGCATCCAAGACTCCCAAGATGGCCTCCAAGACGGCCCAAGATGTCTCCAAAACAACCAAGATGACCCAATAGAGCTCAAGAGTGCCTCAAGAGGCTCTCAAAAGGCCTCCTCCTCCCTCTCCTTTTTCCTCCCCCTCCTCCTCCTCCTCCTCCCCCACGTGTTCCCCGAAGGCTTTCCAAACCGACTCGGGGAACAGATGGTCCGATAGCTTGGCCAAGCTCTAACCCAACGTTCTGCCACATAGGCGTTTCCAGAAAGGCAGGGGGCGGCGGTGATTCGCCGTAGACGTCTTCGATCCGCCGCCCCTTGCTGGCTTGCCACAGGGGTGACTGGCGTGCTGGATCCTTTCGGCTTTGGTCTTGGTTCTTTGTCCAAAAACCCTTTCCCCTGGGGCTCCGGCCCAACCCGCCGGCCACCCGAAAGCCTCTTTCGGATGTGGCTCCAAACGGTTTTCCCGCTCCAGATGGCTCCCAGATGGCCCCAGATGGCGTCCAAGATGGCCAAGATGGCCTCCAAGTTCGCCCAAGATGGTCCACGATGACCTCCAAGACGGCCCAAGAGAGTCCAAGATGCCTCCAAATTCGCCCAAGAAACCTTCAAGACGGCTCAAGACGGCTCCAAGAGACCTCGAAGACGGCCCAAGAGGCTTCCAAGAAGTTCTCCAGGAGTGCCCGAAGAGGCCAAAATCATTGATATTCCTTAGGTTTTGGAAGGATTTTGACATTTGCTTCTTTTCGGCAGTCTGACGGTCCAAGACGGCCCAAAAGGCCGCCCCAAGAGTGCCCAAGAGGCCTCCAAGATGGCCACAGGACGGCCCAAGAGGCCCCCAAGACGGGCCCAAGAGGGCCCAAATACGGCCCAAGAGGCCTCCAGAGAGGCCCCCAAGACGGCTTCCGACGGCGTCAGACGGGCCAGGAGCCCACCAACCCAAGACGGGCCTCCAAGAGGGCCTCCAGGAAGGCCCAAAGAGGCCCAAACCCTTGTTTTCCCATTAGGTTTTTGAAGGATTTGGGCATTTGCTTCTTTTCGGCCTTCCGACGGCCCGAGATGGCCCAAGAGCTCCCAAAGATCGCCCCAAGATCGCCCAGGAGGCCTCCAAGATGGTTCCAGAATAACCCAAGAGGCCCACAAGACGGTCGCTCCAAAGCGTGATGGGCCAGAGCGACGCGCTATCCAAACGTTCCCGACCGTAGGGGAGAGGGGGGGAAACGATTGAGGATCGGCCGCCATCGTCCTCGTCCTCCTCGTCCTTGCTCTACTCCTCCTCCTCCTCCTCCTCCTCCTCCTCCTCCTCCTCCTCCTCCTCCTCCCGACGACGCCAGGGCAGGGCAAAGTAACGCTACAATGCCCAGGGATATCTTCACCGCGCATTATGCCGACATCGAGCTTGTCCTCAAGAAGGAGAGAGAGATGATGAGGGAGGGACCGGCGAAAGCTTGGAAGGGATCGGCCCGAGAAAACCGAGAGGGCATGCCTTCGGGGTGGGCACGCAGGCAGACTAAACCAGCAGATTTCTGGAAACACACGTTCCTGCAGGCCCTCCTTCCCTCGGCAAAGCCCTCGGCCATGCTTGAAATGGAAGCCAAGCGATTAGAAGGCATCTCGGAGTTCAAAGCTATTCCAGCAACTCCTTGAGGCCGACCCAGCAGGTGCTTAGCAGCTTCCAAGATGCTTTCCCACAAGACCAATCAAACTTGGGATGGTTTCCACCCGAGACACTACGGGCTACTAGAACCAGATCGTGGTTACAATCAGGCCTTTTCAATTACATGAGACAGTGGGAAAGATGCGAAATGTGGTGGTTGTTTTATGCACCACCCTCATCCCCACACACAAGCTGGATGATCGCGGCCCGAGCTTTCGAAGCATCGGTTGCCTTCCCAATGCTGGTCCAACATACGGCAACATGTCTGTAGATCATGGGAGGCGCGGAACTGGGACCCCCACGTGGCCCACCAATCCGGCAGAAGCATCTACTTGCAATCAGAAAACGGCTGTCATGCCCAAGACCTTGCTCTCGGTTTCCTGCGTATGAGTCCTCAGCATCTACTACGAGCACGTCTGTATAGGACTTGGCTGGTCTAGGGCCGAGAAGTCACAAGTCTCCCTCACAATACTAGCGATTGTGCTCAATCCATACGGGTCCAAGAGGTTGTTTGGCTTCATGGGCCTTGCAGTAGAACTCCAATATCTTCGCTTCGGGATCACAGTAGGTTGCTCATTTGTTACTTTCATCATGCAGGTGCATTCCTTGCCTCCGCTCAATTACTGCGACTATGTTTATCGATGACCTGCACGGCAACAGCACAAGCAGCAGTGGGCAGAATGAGGTCAATCGTTGAACGGCAGTTGCGGCAAACTTGTACAACATGATCCAGTACGAGATTAGAATGCCAAATCGCCCAACGTAAGCCTGTGATTGTGTCTTCCTGCCCGAGGCTAACAGGAACATTGGAAACCAGTTTAGAGAAATACGCCGGCAAAGCCCTCCCATCCACTTCCAACCTAGGAGTAGATGATTTCTGCGGGGCCAAGAGAGCCACGACATCCAAGATTCTAGCGAAGCGTGTTCCGAAATTCTAGAAAATCATATCCACATTGAGAGCTCTGAAGAACACTGGGGCCCCTTCGAAGATGCTGTGTGCGTCAGGTATGTAGGCTTCGGGCTATTACGATGCAGAGGTCGTGGTGAAAACTGCCCCAGAACTCACCGCAGCCCAGACGCAGTACGTCTCCCTCGTTGGCTGTTCCTGCAAGCGCCGATCCAGCAGCATCTCTCTTGCAGTCTCGGATGACCCACTGTGGGGACCAGGGCTGGGTCCAGCTATGCAGTGGGCCTCGGTTGCATGGCAGTCAGTGAGTCATGGGAGGCTCAGATCTATTAGCCTTCTCTCAGAGCTGGGGCGTCTATTTCGTGAAGTCCTTCATCAACCTCCAGCCAACTGGGGGGGAGTGAGGCCAGCAGGTGCGGCAACCCTGAGCCCGAAGCAAACGGATTGGCATGTCGTACCCCCATTCGAATTAGTAACCCATCTTGGACTTCGATACGCTCTGACCGATACCATTCCTAAGATGGTCCACGAGCTGATGCGTGCGGCTTGGATTCGATGAGCGAACATATTCACCTCCGAAAAACAAAAAAACTACAGATCTGACAGGCTCGATCCGTCAGTCACCCGATTCCTGTAGGGTCATCGGAGTTTTTTGCTCCACACAGAAATTTACTGAGTGCTTTCTCTTGCCAGATAATACGGGCGAAGCAAAGACTTCAATGCCATGAGTATGATACTGATACATGATGTCTCTACGGTTGCGTGCGCGACGATCTTCACTATCGATTGTTTACGCGCCCCCTTACCCAGTATGTGCGTGACGAGTTCCTGTCAACTGAAAATCTGGATATCCTCACTCCTCACGTTACCAGGTGACGTATCTTATGCCTTGTTGAGACTTCAGGTGTGTCCTCCCTTCCAGACAGCCCCCCTCAGAGAATCTGGCATGAAGAATACGAATGGTGGTCTGCAGACGGGTCTCCTCCGGAAGTGGCGCTGAGGAGAATGGTCTTCTCGAACGGTTCGGCTTTAAGGCTGGGCACGGTTTCTTAGACCAGGCGGGTTGGGGACTCGTTTAAAGTGCTTTGTCGGGGTGAAATTATCGCCGGGATGCGTGGCAGAGTCGGTAACCTTTTGTCCTAGAGCAGCCCGGCAGCTGAGCATGTCGCAATGCTGGCACCCGTAACATATCCAACGCGCGTAACAGAAATTATACCAGATTGCAAGGGAGCGGGTGACTTGCACTCCCATTCCCAAAACAAACTCCTGTATAGGAAATCGTTGTATGCAGGCATTCAGATGCGCATGGTTGGACTTTCTACTGATGGTGTCTCCTGCTCGAAGGTGGCTGCCCACGTAGATCTATCATCGCTCCTGGAAGGCCCAGCTGAACGGTTCAAAGCCGTTGGGAATGACGAAGCCGATAGACTGGTCAAGCTAGGTGCCAAGTTGAATTGCCAATCATCGAACAGCGAGGTGGAGGAGCAGGCACGGACTACCAACGCATTGGAATCCTATCTCAAATTCGCCGCTAGAGCTCCAAAGATTTTCCTAGCTCCACCCAGGCCCCGTGGCCAGCACGGGTGTCGCTCCAGACTCAAGAGAGCGGGACCGCGTTGGGAGGGCAGGGCAGAATACAGCTACCGCAACGAAATCTTGGGCCTGAATAGACCAGCTGCGACTGGTACGGCGCTGGGGAACGGCGTCACTGCGACTGGCGGGTGTGGTTCTTCCTCCTCCGCCCCACCGCATCCCAACGTCCCCCGCCGCCGCGCCCGTGTTGCTGGTCCTCCGATGGCATACGTATGACAGCCTCTTCTGTCCCCCCCCGCTCAGACATAGCTTCGGGAGTAGCCCCACATCAGTGGGAGTTTATCCAGCCAAACTTCTGGAGCTGTAAAGTGTGCTGTAAGCGTAATTACGCTGAGGAGCCTTCTTCTACGGATGTCAACACTGACCATCATGCCGTGTTCAACACTATTGTCGCAAACCTTCGCACACATAGAATTAATACAGCTTGCCACGACTCCGATAGCTTGATATTTGTATGCGGCGCATGTGGTCGCATATGCAAGAACGAGCGCGCCCATGGCCTTTCGAAAGACTGTGGTGGTACTGTTGAGAGCACCCACGTCAGAAGCAACTGGCAGCGCAGGTTCAAGACACTGCAACCTGACCCCGCTAACGGCGACGCCAAGATGCTATATTAACCTTTTCCGCTGTCCATCTTTTTCTAGTTTAATGAATGTAGATGCCTGCAGCTAGCATGCATAATGATCGAACTCACTAAGTGGGCTAACAATTGTTTTACCTTTGTCCCCCACAGCGGTGAGAACCCCCAGCCGGCCGGGTACACAACCGCATGTGTAATTTTCTTATCGGTCCTACTCTCGAACCCAACGCTGCAAGCGTGTCCAATCCAACCCAATCCTCCTCCCCGACTGTCGTGCCCACACGGCGCTGCACTCGCCAGGCACGCAGGGAACTTGACCCTTCCTTCGTTGAAGGCCGATCCGTCGGGCGTTGCTTCGTGGGCGAAGCACAGGGGGGGAGAAACGTGCACTTTCCGTACCCCTTGTGGGCCCCAAGGGACTCCTTTAGGCCACGAAAGGTGGAAGGTTCTTCGCCCCCCCCCCCCCCATGTATCGCCACCTCATGAATCAACGCCCGAATTCGACCGTTCCTCCTACCTCCCGTGAGGTCGTCGCAGCCAGCGCAAAGCGCCCTTGTGATACCGGTATCCGAAGATGGGCACGGTGGCGCAGGCGTCGCAGTGGATGCCCGCGTGCTGTCGGGGCGGGCGGCGGCGGGGGGCGGTCTGCTCTGATGCCAGCTGCCCTGCAAGAAAAGGGCGGAAGGGGATGGAGGGCGGAGGGGCGGGAGGCGGAATGAGGAGACGGAGGAGGACGACGACCATAACGAAAGCAGGATGCACCACCAGTGCTGCAATACACTCTTCCATTCCATGTCCCTTCTTCCATATGTATATAAAAAGGGTTTGGGCAGCATGGACCCCAAACATTGAGTGATTGCACTGTGGATGTGCGAGCTATAGAATGGAAGCTCTACGGTGAGAGCTTTGTAGTGTAGGTTATGTGGCGCGAGCTGAAGAAGTGACAACTATGCGGTACAAGCTACGTGGCGTCAGGTAGGCGGTGTGAACTGGAGGTGAAGGCTATGGGGTCTAAGGTACGTAATGCAAACCATGTTGTGTAATAGATGAGGACAAGCCGTGTGGTGGAAGTTACGTGGTGAAAGCTATGTCATGTAGGCTCAGAGCCCGGGGCGCTCACGAGGCGCCCACGAGGCGGCACGGGCGGCAACGTGGCGAAACCTCGGCATAACCACACAGCGCACGAGGCGGCAACGATGCGGCAACGTGGCGAGTCCAGCGTACCACCACAAGCGGCAACGGGCGGCAACGGGCGGCAACGTGGTGCACCCTCGACGTATGGATCCAATTTCTCAATAACCCAGATGAGAACGTCTAAATGCAAACGCTTTCTGGGGAATCTCAAGCGAGGGGTATCCTGTAGAAGGAACCGCCCTCCATCCGTGCAGCCGTTGGGCACTTCAATCCTGATCTGCGCAACACAGAGCCAGGACCGCAGTCAACATGGTTCGCCCTCCGTCAGCGTAACTGTTGGGCCCTTCCATCTTCAAAATGTCCAACACTGTGAGGATGTCTCAAAAGAAACGCCCCGCACTACAGACACGTATGGTGAGAAGCCGAGGAGTTCGTTGCAAGGAAGAATGCGGGAGGCGGCGGGACAGCAGGATGCCAAGCGTCAAGTGTGTATGTTGATCCAAAACATTTAATGCGTGGCACTGGGGCGGTCGGCGGCTGCCACAGGTGTCCGTTGAAGCCCCTCGAGGCCACCTCTCCTTCGCTCTGCCAGAGGCTGCGGGCTACAAATTCCCAGAAACTAATTGGACGCGTGCGGGCTCCTAAAAGCAGACATTCCAGTGAGGAAGCCTGACGTGGGACGCAGGGGGACATACCAGTAGCATGTGCTGATAAAGGAGGCGCACGTCCGACACGAACATATCCGCCACCGTGCCGCTGGGCACTGAATGGACGTGTCGTCCTCAAGCAGTTTGCCTAGTCCCCTGGGCCTCAGCCCTCGATCCAAAGGATTCGAGCGGCCCAGGCTCCAAATTCACAAATCTCCTTGGGCTTGGCGCGTGCCCCCTGGGTGTGCCCAGCGGCTTGTCGCGTGACTTTTCGGGCCCAAGACGGCCCCAAGGCGGGCTAATAGGACTCCAAGAGGCCCCGGAGACGGTCCAAGATGGCCCCGAGTCGCCGAACGATCGCTTCAAGACGCTCAATGTGGCCCCCAGACGGCCCAAGAGGCCTCCAAGACGCCCTAAGCAGCTTCCAAAAGGCTTCAAGAGACCCAAATCATTGCTTTTGCGTAGGTTTTTGACCCTTGGCCCCGAGGGGCCTCCGAGAGATCCCATGACATCCCCACGAGGCCCCCAAGAGGCTTCAAGAGGCCCCCAAGAGGACCCGAGGGGCCCCCAAGAGGCCCGCAAGGGGCTCCCAAGAGGCCCCACAACTGCCCCAACGAGGCCCCCGAGAGCGCTCCGAAGACAAGAAGCATTCCTCAGAACTCTGACCCACAATCCAGGCACGGTGGCGGGATGGGCAGAAGGTTATTGGATAGTGCACGAATCTGGTAGCATCTCGTTACCCGAATAGAATGGCCAGAAAGCGCCCGCCACGGAGCTTGTACTTCAAGATTTCTACGTGTGCGTCGCCCTTGCGGGGCCGACGCGCACACAAAATACGTATGTATGGGTGGTGCCGATGACGGAGTCTCCTGCTCGAGCGGGAGCTGCGGACTCCCAAGCTCCCCTCTCCACGTCTCGCATGCCCATGGTCGTGGGGCTGGCCGTCGCGACCAAAGCGTGCAGCGCGGCTGCTGTCGCACCCTCCAGCCTCCAGCTCCGCGCACGGGTCCGAGTGCCGCCAGCGCCACTCTGTGGCGCAGCGGTCGTGGACTTCGGTGACATCCCAGACAACCAGACAGCCAGAGATCTGTGCGTTGCATTCTGTTCACAATGGGCGTTTTTGCCCGGGCGCCCCGCAGATCGATCCAACTCGAAGGATGACGCAGAAAGATGGGGTCTGGGGCTCCGGTCGTGATCTTCTGCTATGTTGAAATTACTGCAACGTCAGATCTAAGGGGCCGTCGCCTAAGATGCACCCCAACGGCACGCGCCACGAGGTCAGGCAGGCACAAGCCTGCTCAACAAGGTAGCCGGACTGCCAAGCCGCAAGCTCGCGGCCCCCCGGCCCCCCCCCACGCCTGTCCACTTGCCCAAGGGCGGAAGCTCTTGCCCTGCTCGATGCATCATGTCGAAGACCGCAGGCGGCCACAAGATAGCCCCAGGCTGGCCCAAGGGGGTACGGCCAAACCTAGGACAGAATAACATCCTTCAAGAACATGATGTCCTCCGCCGGCAAGGGTAGCCTCCCCGCAGGATGCACAAGAAAATCCACCGAACACGAAAAACATTAGGGCACCCTCCTTGAATCGACTTCGATCTTATACCTCGGTCCAGCCGAATCCGAGGGACCCAAGACGACCTCGGAGGGCCCTGAGACAGCCCGAGGAGGCCCGAAGAAAGCCGCACGAAGGCCCCAAGAGACCCTTCTGGCAGCCAGGGGAGCCCAAAACATATGAATATGGCCCAAAGACGGTCCAAGAGGGCCGCAAGTCAAGACGGCCCCAAAGGGCCCCAAGACGGCCCGACAGGAGCCCAGAACAGCCCAAAGACGACCCAACTAGTCCCCATGAGAGCTCCTCCATCAGCGGAGACGAGAGGTGTCACATGTGACGGCCTCTTCGACAATTGGTAGGTCAAGAAGAGATCCCCTATGCCGAACAATCCCCGCACATATGCCATCCCAGGCGTATGATGTATTTTGTCCCCCCCCGTCGCCAGTGTTGACATAGACGCTGCGCGCATCTTCGCTGTGTCCCAACACTGTCTGGGAATGCTGGTGGGATATCATCAGGGCCTGCCGACTTCAAAAGTCTCAATCTCTTGACTGCCACCTGGAATTCTTGGCGGGGAATGGTCGACATCTTCACTGCTCTAGTTCTGGGCCCGACGGCTCAACGCTTGTAAGGTGGATGTCGATTTCCATTGCACATGCGCAGAATAGTTGGCCAGGGTGTCTGGCCTGGTCGCAATGTGGGTCACATTGCCTCCTGAGTCCTTTGGCATATGCCGCCCGTGACTTGCATACTGTCCTCCCCAGACTCCCTAACACATGAGTTCGAGCCGATCAAAAGTGATCGATAATATCGCCCAACTTGCCTGTTGCCTGGCTGTACGTCGGAATACACCAAGATTAGCCGTAGGTGCGCGGGACATTGAAAACCTGCGGGCGTTGTGACTGGTCAATGCGCAGACGGCGCAATGGCGCATAACAGTATATAGACCTGGGAGAATAAATCAGGCGGCATTGCCTGGCCAGGCTTTTCTCCTAAACTCTGGTATGGAGAATTATCCTCGTATTCGAACTCGGGGCGTGCACGCGAGACAAGCATATCGCTGCCGAGGCACCACTTCATACTTCCATCAGCAACTGGCGATCCGTAGCCTGTTTGGTACTTCGTGTCGTGTGGTGTTGTGCGGCGCCATGTCAACCCATAGTGCATCCGCCGCCTGAAACTCTGCATCACAACTTCGCGTTGTAGCCCCCTCAACTGCGGCAGTATGGCTCTGCTGCGTTGTCGGCTTGATGTGCTGGACGGTGTCGCGATGCTTGCACAGAAAGCCGACCACCCTTTTGCAGCACGCCCCAATGTGGGAACTATGTGCAGTTATGGTCATCAACCTGCCTCTGACTTCGGCTTTGTGTTGCGCCAGTGTCTGACCTATTGCGTAGGAAATCACGACGCCAGTGAACGCCGACAGTGATATGCCAAGCCCAACTCCTGCACCTGGTATTCCTTCCATGTTGGTTTCGCCAGGGCCCCCTTCGCTTCGCAATGAAGACCCGGCAGAACGCTTCCACCCACATTCTTCGGTCTCCAGAGGCTCGCTTTGGGCCCAGGGACCGTACAGACTGGTATAGACTGGCTAAGGATGAAGAGCTGGCCCCGCAGAATGGGTCGAGACCTCCAGGGGTCCGCACTGAAAAAATCACGAAGCCTTGGGTCTGGGACTGCCGAGGCAGACGGGCCACATCGGGTCACTCCCGCCCCCGCCCCCCAAAGCACTTGGGGCTGGGTGTTCTGGCGGCAAGTGTCCATCCCTCCCTCGCCACGGCGCTTCTTGTCCCCTAGGCCTGCCGCCACGGATGGAACCGAGCAGCGGGAAAGGGTGATATTAAGTACCGCTCAAGATCCCACGGAGACAGAGTACTGGAGGAGATCAAGGACGCCAGCGCGACGATCAGAAGGCGCACTTCACGGCCAGCTCACGATCCAGAGCCTGAGCGGCACCATGTCGAAACATTCCTGGAGCCCGTCATGGTCACAAGAGAAATTCAATAACAACTCAGGGACGGGCGGCGCACCAGAGGAAGCCGCTCGCGCCACTGCATTGGGCGCGAGGTCGCCACCCACAGGGCAGGCCACAGAACGCGCACCGAGCAGCACCGCCCAACCAGAAAAGCGCAGCAAGCTTCGACAGAAGAAGCTGACAAATTCTAACCAACCTCGAGCTCACCCCTACCCCGAAAGTCGGCAACCCCAAGGCGATGGCAAATTAGGGATGTGCCCTCAGAAACTGAGGGAATCCTTCAGATCGGCACCGAGGAAGGTGATGTCAAACATAGGGATAAGGGGTGTGTACGAAGCTGATCACACTCTGCTCCCGCGCTTCCCCTGACTGTTCTTCGGCGCCACGTGCGCGCGACCCCAACGCGAGCGGGGCCTCTGGCGCGCGCGCCGCCACGGGGGGCCGAACCCAAGCGGGCAGGCCGCGTCTGGCCAGCGCTGGAGGGACCCCCTGTGGGTACGCACCACAGGCCACTCTGGCGACGGTTGATCGGAGACGCACTGGCACAGGGTCCATGCAAACGCGGAGCGGTCAGGCCCTGCAGGATCCTGCAAGATCCTGCACGCTAGCCCGGGTCCATGCACTCCGGGCTCTGCAAGAACCTGCAAGATCCAGCGCTCTGGCTGAACCCCGTTTGCACCCACCCCTGTCTCGAGGCCCCCGAAATGAGCAAGGACCGACCGTCCCGGCATTCCTTTATGCCTACACCCGAAATATTCTTAGAACGAACCGTGTTGTAATACTGAGATCAGTGTTCTTAGAATATAAAGGGATCGGTGAAAGCAAGACTGCCTGAGCCAGAATTGTTCTCAGAACACTCCGTGCAACCCACAGAGGGTTCGTAGAGAGTTCTTTGGTGGGCCTGGAGGCGAGTCAGCACGCTCCGCCACTGCTTGAGAAGGGTCACTCTTGCGCGAAGCCGAGCCTTCCCGCAGGGAAAGCATGAAGACTGGCGGGCGTGGCCCTCGGCAGGCGGGGGAACTGGAGGCGCGGGGGTCTGGGCGAGCTCGATGATGATGATAATGATGATGAGGAGGAGGAGGAGGACGATGATGATGATGATGATGATGATGATGATGATGATGATCCCCACGTCTGAAGGGGTCAGGAGCTCCTAGCTCGTACTGATGATGATGATGATGATGATGATGATGATGATGATGATGATGATGATGATGATGATGATGATGATGATGATGACGATCATCAACATCATCATCATCATCATCATCATCCTCATCCTCATCATCTCATCATCATCATCATCATCATCATCATCATCATCATCATCATCATCATCATCATCATCATCATCATCATCATCATCATCATCGGGGCATCGGGGCGGGAACGGGGACGCGGCGAAAAAACGCGAGAGCGGAAGCATTCTCCGCGCGAGAGCAGAGGAGGCAGGGATCTAGCGGAAGCAGGGCGAGAAAGCAGAGGAGGAGGAGGAGGAGGAGGAGGAGGAGGAGGAGGAGGAGGAGGAGGAGGAGGAGGAGGGTGGTGGGGGGGCGAGGGCGTAGAATGAGGAAGAGGGCGGGCCAGTGGAGGGGGAAGGGGACGAGAAGGAAGAGGCACGCGGGCTAGGAGGGAGACGGTGGAGGACCTTCTCCCGTCTCCCTCGTCGCTCCACCGTCCTCCACCACCTCCTCTCCGCCTGCTCCTCTCCACTTCTCGCCCTCCTTTTCCTTATGCCCCGTCCTCGTCCCTCCTTCCTCATCGATCCACCGTCCTCGCCCACCGTTCCTACTTCGCTCCTCGCTGCTCCTCTCTCTCTCTCCCCCTCCTATGTACTCGCTGATCGCTCCTCCTGCTGCATCGTCCTCCGTCATCCCTTCTCCATCTGATTTATATCTGCCCCGTTTAGTGCACTTCCCCCAGCAGCAGCCATTGATGCTTTCTGGACGTCGCGGAAGCTCCACCAAGGGGCGGACACCTCGGACAGCATCCCCTCCCAGCTAGCAGTCTACCCCCCTATCATCCTCTTCGTCCTTATCCTCGACCTTCTCTTCCCCTCCTTTTCCTTCCTCCTCCACCTTCCGCGCCCTGCCCCTCCAAGAACCCCCCAACCTTGGACCCTGCACCCCCTCCCATCCAGGGATCTTGGGAGCCCGCTCCCGTCAGCACCTCGCTCCCGAGCTTCTGCCAAGTCGCGGCGGGGAGACGCAATCGTGCCGTCACCCAGAGAGTGCCGCCTTTAGGGCTGGTGTGTGAGTCTGCTTCGCCGCCGCCGTCCCGGTGTGCGTCGCTCTGCTTTGGACTTGCTTCCTCCTTAGTGCAGGTCGACCAACTTTCCGCGAAACCGAAAATTCGCTCGCTTCTTAACCCCTGTGGGTATGCTCAAGATCGGCCCCACGTTCGAACCTCGCTTCACCCCCCCAAGCCGGGCCTCCCCAAAGTACGCCGTGCCCTTCTCGGCGATCTCCTGGATTTGCGCAACCACACATGTACATACGCGCATCATGCATGCATGTATAACTTAAATACAAGTGTAGAAATCAGTATCCGCCACCGCGCATGCAGCGGTTGGAGAATGTTGGGCTTTTCCGTTTTCACATGTTGCTTCTTGCGAAGCAATTGCTACGCTCCTCCCCCCGACGCATGACACCCAACACGCAATCATTATAGGATGCATGCCCCTGCGTTTTGTTTACCTCCCAAACAGAAAATGTGTCCAAATACTGAGTAAACGGACGCACTGGTCCGTGGATTCCGCCCGCTCCCAGGCGCCTAGCCGCCCGCTCCCCTTTCCTCGTTTTCCCATGGCGACGCGTCTTGCCCGTCAGTCAAACAAGGTGGTCCCCACCCCAGCTCTACGTTTCATCGAAAACTGTCACCATGGAGTTCTATGAGCGCCCGAAAAGGCAACAAGACGCTTCGCAGGACACCTGCGAGAAGCAAAACCAATCAAACACGTACTGCATTGCTTGCACATGGTAAATGCCCTCGCCTTGATCGTCTTCACAACGTTCACGACGACCCCAAAGGTCCCTCGACAGTTCCAAGACGGCACAAAAGGCCCCCGCGACGCCTCGACGAGGCCCCACAGAGGCACCCGAGAAACCCGAAGAGGCCCCAAAGGAGCTCCCAAGAAGTCAACAAGAAGCTCCACGAAGCTTTCCAAGAAACCCTGGGAGCCCGAGGGCATCCCCACGAGGCCTCACGAAGCCCCTGCGACGCTCCCGAGAAGCCCCCAAGATGCTCCAAGAAGCCGCCGAGAGCCTCCCAAAAGACCCCGAAGAGGCCCTCAAGAGGCCCCAGAGAGGCGCCAGGCATCGACGCACGCAGCAAGCAACGCCGACGAAGGCGGCACTTCATGTTGATGCCCATTGCATGCCCACCTTCACCAACTCAGGCTGGATTTCATGTTGAGGTCCCAGCCTTGTAAACCTTTCTTGTAAATGACCCCACTTCATGCTGAGTCTGTCAGCTCGTGATTTCAAGCGGCTCGGCCTTGGCCAGAGCAATTAAAAGTCAAAACGGAGGGGGATCGTCATCCCCTCACGTGGGCCCAAAACAACTCATGATGATCCTGCAGGAGACCCAAGATCGAATCGATAAGTCGGATCGGCGATACAAATGAATCGGACCAACGGAAACCGACAGCCAAGCTGGGAGAAATCGAATATTTCGAAATCGGCAGGCTGTTAGGCCTCCGTCGGAATCCAAATCGGAATCCGAAACTCAATCGAATCGGAATCGGAAAACATCGACATCGAATCGAATCGAATCGGTGGAGTCGAAATGAGCCCTGCATTGTGATCCTGTCCCAGCCTCGTCCACTTGGATCGGCGCATGGACAAAAAGACTTCATGACCTCGCACTGGCCCGAAACGTGTGAGCGGTGTGTCGAAATGGGTGTGGGTGACGCATGCGGGCGGTGGCACCGGGGCCTTCGTTGGAGCTCCATATGCGGCCACGAAGCGTGTGAGGGGTGTGCCGAAATTGGTGGGTGACGCATGCGGGCGGTGGCACTGGGGCCTTCGATGGAACTCCATATGGGCCACGAAACGTGTGAGGGGTGTGCCGAAATGGGTGTGGGTGATGCATGCGGGCGGTGGCAGTGGGGCCTTCGGTGGAATTCCCTATGGGGCCACGAAGCGTTGTACTGGGTGGGCGAAACGCAGGGAGGAAGGAGGAAGGGGTGGCGGGGGAGGAGGTGGCGGAGGAGTGAGTGGGAGGAGTGGGAGGAGGAGTGAGTGAGTGACGCGTGGCGCTTTCTTTTTCAAAACGAGGACCCAACACCACAGGATGGTTGGGAAAAAGGGGGTGGCGCAGGCGCACGAGCAAGAGCAAACAAATGGCACGTGTGCCATGGCTCCTGCACAAAAAGGAAGGGGGGAGGAGGAGGTGGAGGAGGAGGAGGGAAGAGGGGGCAAGACATCGCCCCTCCGGGCCCAGCAACGGGGCCCAAATCCCAGGTGGGGAGAAGGGGGGGAGGTGGCGTGCGTCGCGGTGCGGAATAAAGTGCTCGGAGCGGAAGGGGCACGGGGCGGAGGTCCGACTGGGGCGCTGGGGGCGCGGAGAGGAGGGGGGGGAGGCACTGTGCGTCGCGACGCAGAATAAAATGGTCGGGGCGGAGGGGGCATTGGGCGGGGCTTGGGGCAAAGGGCCACGGGGCGGGGGTCCAAGTGGGGCGCTGGGGACGGGGGGGGGAGGTGGTGTGCGTCGCGACGCGGAATAAAATTGTCGGGGCGGAGGGGGCACAGGGCGGAGCCCTCACTGGGGCGCTGGAGGTGTGGGGGGGGGGCGCGTCGCGACGCGGAATAAAACGTTCGTGGCGGAGGGGGCCGTGGGCGGGGTTCCCGCTGGGGCGCTGGCGACGCGGGGGGCCTCGGGGCAGAGAGCCACGGCGCGGGGGTCCCACTCTGACGCTGGGGAAGCGGGGGGACGGGGTGTGTGCGACGGTGAATAAAGCGTTCGTGGCGGAGGGGGCAATGGGCGGGCCCCCCGCTGGGGCGCTGGGGACGCGGGGGGGGCTCGGGGCATGCAGAGGGCCACGGCGCGGGGGTCCCACTCTGGCGCTGGGGACGCGGGGCGGGGGGGGATGTGCGACGAGGAATACGTTCGTGGACGAGGGGGCGGTGGGCGGGGCTCCCGCTGGGGCGCTGGGGCGGGGGAGCTCGGGGCAGAGAGCCACGGCGCGGGAGCCCCACTCTGGCGCTGGGGACGCGGGGAGGGTGTGTGTGTGCGACGCGGAATAAAATGGTCGGAACTCTAGACACCCCGTGCAAGAGGATAAAGGACACGTGAGGGAACCTGAAAGAACCGGCCAAACTTGAAAGGCTACATACAATGACGCCAGGTGCCACCAGATGCGAAGCTTTAATGACCAAGGCGCGTGGCGCGAAGCGCCAACGCAATCGTGCGCACATGTGTGCATATGTATACATACACATATATATATATATATATATATATATATATAAATATATACATACATACATACATACTTACATACATACATACATACATACCGGCACTGTAGATGTATGTATGTGTGCGTGTACGTCTAGATCGAAGACGCCTACGGCGTTCCGCTAGCAGAGGCGTTCCCTGGCGTCGCCGTTCCCGACACCCCCGACACGCCCTCGGATGATGGGTTGATTTGGAGCGTGCGTGTCACCGAAAAAAACACCAGATACTCAGCCGACAACCTGATCGAGGAAGAGGGGTGGATAGGCGGTGGGCGAGCTAATCATGCAAGAGTTGCTGGCCGTTTTCAATATTAGCATCGCTGAGCAGACAATGCTTTATCATTGCGTTTACTGATTTTGCTTTTTGATTGCGTAGAACTCCTCGACAGCATTGCCATTTGTCATTTGCGCAATTCGCTAGGTATTTGCTCATATCTCATAGACCCACACGTTCGACCTCGCGCGTGCTCGGGGCCGAAGGGTCGATCTCTCCCGCGGGCGAGGCGAGGGGGGAAGGCGAGGCGGAAGGAGGTAAAGGGAGGAGGGCGGACAGGGGGCGGAGGATGAGGAAGTGGAGAGCAGGGAAGAGGCAGGAGAAATGAAGGGGGGAAGGGGGGGGTGGGGGGTCGCCAACCTGGCCCCAGATATTTGCAGCTATGTGTTCGCAAAGGCCCATGGTGCCTCGCGCGCAGTGGAACTCCCGAGGAACAGATATTTTCGGGCACTGCATGGTTCTCAGAAGGGCCAGCCCGCGGAAGAGCACTGGAGACTGACAGAGAACCGCATCGTTCCATGGCGACCTAGTTTGCCGAGGGGGAAGCGGGGAATGTGATCGCATGAAGCCCCATGCTGTTTTGGGGCCCACAGCGTGCCCAAATGGCATCCCAGACTCGCCCGGGCGCGGCAGGCGCCCCTGCACCCGGCAGGCTGACGTCGAATCTGAAATCTGCTAGCTGACGGCGAGCACTCAAAGCAGCCCCCGAATAGCTTCAACCCGCGCGCGCAAGACAAGGAACATGGTGGCGCCGATCAGTGGGACTGGCATAGCGTTGCCCACGCCAACGTCCACCCCTGGATCGGTCAGCGCTTCAAGTGAGCCTGGAACCAACCATCCTGCATGTCTCTGCGCGGCTGAGCAAACGGCCTTTAGCACCACAGGTGCCCACCAATGAACTCGACGGTAAGATGCAGAGGTGAGAACAACTCGTCCTCAACGTTTTAGTGCCACCCACTGTGTAGCAACCCTCTGTTCTCCCGAGCGGGCCCCGCGGCCCCGTCGACTATTGCGACATACCTGCCTTCGCCCACCTCCTGTTGGAACTGAGCCAGGTGCTCGAGCGCGTACACTTGTTGCATCGGGCTCAGATCGGGGAAATCCTGAGCAGAAGCCGTCGGGCCCAGAAAGTGAATGATGTCGACTTGCGGGCGTTCGGCACATCCTGCATTCAAGACACGTCGCTGCAAAGCCGCCCCCCTCGACCTAGGGGGTGCCCCAATGAACAACAGACGGGGGCCGATACTGAGGTCGGTCGCAGTGGGCGCTGTTGAACTCCACGGCGTCTACCTTCCAGCCGGCGGGCATGGCTGACATCATTTCACGAACGAACCAATCAGCAAACGATTCGGAATCACCTCGGCGCCGCTTGCGGATGCCACGCACGTTCTCGATGATCCACCAGAGCAGCTTGCCGTGCTTGACCTTTTGTATGATCCAAAGCGCCACTGTCACACATGCTGTTGAACGTGGGTCCATCTCCAACAGGCGTTGTCCCATGGTAGAATATGGAGGGCAAGGTGGGCCCGAAACAAAGCCATCCGCCTCCAAATCCAATGCGTCGAAGGGGGCCTGTGAGATGTCTCCCAGCCTCTTGCCGAGGTGGATAGTGCTCGTGCCCTTTGCCAACAGTTCCAGCGTTGACTGCAGAGCTATGTTCACTTCGTAGTCACCCGCGCCTTCCCATGGCATGCCCATCTCTAGCGCCGCGCGAGCGGGGGCGTTCGCTCCAACGCAGGGCGAGATCACTCGGACTCGCCTGATGGCCCCCGCCAGATGGGCGCGAAAGGCAGCAGCCCATGGGCGATCTGGGAAAACGTTGGAGTCACATTGAAGCGGCGGCGGGTGGAATGACCTCGACAGCGCCACAGCGCAACAACCTGATCTCACTGATGGCTGTGGCCGAGGGAGGCCCATCACACACAGTCGGGGCGGGTTGAAGAGGGCGCGCGAGAGGGCGCGAGACTCTCCCGATGGGCCACAGTGCCATACGAACGTAGAAGCATGGGTCGCGGGGCACAGGGCGCACGGGCACCCTTTGATTTGGAGGGGTCGACCTACTAATCCAGCTCGGCTGTGGGGCAGCATCAGCAGTTGGGGAGCGCGCGCGAGAGCCGAATGGGGAACGCGGTAAGAGCAGAGGAGCAGCGAGCAGGAGCAGCGGCAAGGGCAGAACGAGCGGGGGGGGAATGAGGAGGGGCATGGACAGGCACCCATCGAGACTTCCCTGAGGCCCCCAAGAGGGCCCACATAAGATCACGATGGCCTTCCAGGGTGGATCCAAGCAACCCACCCTGCAAGCATAAGTTGGAGGAGGAGGATGCGGATATCGCCAAAACCCTCGACGCCCCAAGAGCCCGCCGAGAACGCAGTGGAAACAACCCAAGACGGGGTCGCGCAACGATCCCGAGGCGACGTCGCCGCAGGGACCAGAAGAAGCACGCGCACGCACGGGCGCGTCACGCCCCAAGACCCCAGACCCTCCCAAGCACCCAGACACGCGGCGCAATCCTCGCGGGATGGCATGGCGGCAGCCTGAGAACGGGAATGCGCGTGCTGGCACCAGGACCTGACTGCCCCTGAACCATATGAAGGCGAGGGCGGCTGACAGCCGCGTCCATGGAGAGTCTGCCTGGTCTCTGGGCCGCTGAGCAGGCTGAGCAACGCAGAGCTAGGCGCAGGTCGAAGTCCTTCCCAACCGCTCGTTTTGCCCCTGCCCTCCTCCTCCCCATCTCCTCCATATGTCACTGGAGTCGCTCCTCCGACGCACTTCCTCCCTCTCGCCCTTTTCCTCCCCCGCCCCGTCCAATGCGGCGCCGACGACGACGGCGGCGATCTAAGAGCTACCCGCTGAGACCCATCAGGGCTGCAGGACCTCGGAAACCTTAGAAGGACCTCGCAGCACCGCCGAAGGGACTCCGCAAGCCCACTGAGATCTTAATGCCCTCCACGGCGGGCCGATTTAGAGTTCGCTGGATAATCCAAAATGATTTTGCCCAAAATCGCGCGCGACCTCTTCGTCGGGTTTTCGGGCCCAGGGGCAGCCCGGGAGCGACCCGGGGGCCGATCTGAGCCTTCTTACATAATCAATCAATATAGTCGGGGGCCACCCGGGAGCGCCCGGGAACCTCGTACTCAAGGGAAAAACTACAATTCCGAGCCTTAGATTTCATTCTCGTCGAGGGGCCCCAAGCAGCCAGGCCGCTGCGAATCGTCGCAGATGAGGGCGGCGGACGATGAGGAGGAGGAAGAAGGCGAGGAGGAGGCAAATAAGCGGGGGGCGGGGTGAGGAGGGGGGGGGGGGGGATTGCAAGCGCCGGCGAGACCATGCGTGCTGCCTTTAAGTAAGCTCTGCAACGATGTCTCTGAAAGCTGCCGCCTGCTCCTCTGACGGGCGGGACTGCTCGTGACCGTTCTTAGCGCAGTTCTCGCCCTGATGTCGGGCATGGTCTGCCAATGCCATGAGCCGCGCGCTGGATTAATCGCGCGATGGGAACTGGTCGACCTGAGACCATTTGGAACAAGCCGAGAGCCAAGAAGGGCATTTGACGCGAGCCCTCAATGTGCCGGTCGAGTGGCTGAAGTTGTCAAAATGAACGACGTACCTCATGCCGCCCATGACCCCAGCACAAGAAGACCAGAGGTCTGGGCACTCGCCCGCGCTGCCTCTCAACGCAGCAGCTGCGGCACGCTGCGTAGATTGAAGGTCGGCTTTACCATGGGAGGCTTCATCCATCAATGGTGCAAGAACCGCATCTGCTCTGCGCTCCTCATCAACCTCCTCCTCATCACACCACCCATCGCTTCAGGAAGCCTCTTGTCTGCAATTGCAGACGCATCGGAGGCGATCGCGATCGCGTCCTCCAATTCAGCCAGGTCTTGTGGTGTGTTGAGATGAAGCAGCGCCCTGTAGCACGAGTCCGGTAAGCCATGATACATACGCGGCACCGCTTCCAAACTAGAAAGCTTGTCCATGATCGGGGCGCACCGCGCAAATGCGAAGAAATCATTCCTGGACTTGGTAGCTTTGAAGTCCAAATACTTCCGCGATACATTCAACATAGGACTCCGGAAGACCATCATCCACGCTGCATTGTTGCCACCCTGATCGCCGTAACATCATTATGAGGGCCAGCTTGCAGCGGTGATGCGGTTGGTCAGCAATCGCATGATGCAAAAGATTGCGGCTCCCCTCGGAGACCTGCGAAGTGCCTTGCCAAGCGATGGCGCCCATGTCAAAGACGCGACAAGCTCGCCAAACTCCGAATCCGAGCGACGAAGGATTCCAACTTGCACCATACTGAGGACTTGTTCAAGGGGCACATCGATATGCACGGAACCATCGCAAGATACCAGGCGACCAGAATTTACATCGCAATATGATCCTGACGCGTGATTCGTCTCAGATGTGGAAGGGGGATCCAGCATTCGCAAGACCATTTCCTCCCACTGCTCGTACGTCCACCTGAAAGGTCGGGCAATGGGCCCCCCCCCCTTCATCCCCTCTCCCCTCTTCTCCCCTCTCTCGCTCCTCATCGCCATCCTCATCCTGCAGTCGGGGCGGGTTGAAGAGGACGCGCGAGAGGGCGCGAGACTCTTCCGAAGGCCACATTGCCATGTGAACGTAGAAGCATGGGTCGCGAGGCACACGTCGCAAGGGTACCCTGTATTTGGCAGGGTCGACCTACTAATCCACCTCGACTCTACTCCCTCGTCGGTATCCTCCTTCTCTAGGTGCGGCGTCGGGTTTAGTGGGGGGGGGGGGTCAATGGGGGCGGGGGGCCGGGGCCCCGACGCTAGTAGTAGGGGCCACGGACGCCCTCGCCACCCACGCACGCAAACACACACACACACACACGCACGCACACGCGCAGGACCAGGACCAACGCCCAGAACCAGCACGCAGTTGTGGGCACGACCAGGGCCATCGCGGTGATCTTAATGGCACCATGCCTCTTTTTATCCCCTGGCATCATCATCAGATGCATCTTTTGAGCAACCCACCACGGCATGATGGAACCATTGCTGATCGCCGAGCCACTTGGCATGCTCAGGTGCGAGCCATTCCCAAGAGCAGGCACTGATAAGGAAAGCGACGATAATGACGGCGACCTCCAAACAACATGTGCGTCCATGAAGGTGGTGAAGCCGACGATCTCAATCAAATCCACGAGGTCCAACGTGAGGAGTGGTGACTCTGTCGAACTCGCATTTGAAAAGGCACCAGCGTCGACTGAGTGCGCGTGCAGGACCAACTCAATCATTGATATGCTGCATGATCTTCGCCCATCGTCATGTTGGACCTTCCTACTGGCCAAATTGATTTTCAGCACTTTGAAGAGCCTGCGTTGGTTGAACTCGGCGATTGAGTTCAAGGGGGCGCCGTCCATGTGGGCCGCCACCAACGCCAAAGCATCGTCGACGACGGCCAAAGGGTTGAACGGCTCGGCCGCTAGCGCCAGCACCCCGCCACCATCGTCGACTGGAGGGCTAGGGTCCAAGAGTCCTGCTGGAATGCTGAAGATGCTGCAGGAAGGAAGTCGCTCTTCGCAGAATTCGATCGCCAATCACACTGGTCCAGGAATGTTTTACCGCCCGCGGCTTGATGGCACCTTGAACCTTGGCGCACAAAACCTTGTCCACGTTCGCAGGCTCGAGGAGCTGACTAGGCACGCAGTGGCATATATCTTTGGTGGCATGAGTGGTAAGAGCATTGTTGCAGGCATATGGCGGCATCACTGCGCTACAAACTTGGCG
Organism: Prorocentrum cordatum; assembly: GCA_963575745.1. Classification (NCBI taxonomy): domain Eukaryota; class Dinophyceae; order Prorocentrales; family Prorocentraceae; genus Prorocentrum; species Prorocentrum cordatum. The sequence continues at coordinate 626,844 of CAUYUJ010014771.1, read as the reverse complement.
CGCCATCCCCCTGCCCTTCCACGCGTGGATGACGAAAAGCCGCATGCGCCAATCCAACAGCTGCCCCAAAACTTCTGGGCGTCGCAAGCGCGCGTGAAGGGTGGGTCCAGATTCCGACCGACAGAAGCGCTCAGTGCATATACCCTCGCATGTACTTTGTCAGTCCTCTGCTCGCTCGCTGCGGCCATGTTCATGTCTTGCACCTCTGCCTCCAGATTTGGATGCATATCACATGTTGTGGCCAGCTGGTCAATCAGGTTTGGGAATGGCGTGCTGCTGTCTCGGTGCAGGCAGCGGGTGCAGGCAACGGTGTGCGACACGATGGCATTTCATCTCGTCCTCGGCCCCCATGACTTCATTCCAAGTGCAAACAGCTTGGGGCGCGATCTCCCTGGAAGTAATATCGCGAGGGTACATCCCAAGAAAAGGGTGCGCCAATTGGTCCCAATACTTCTATTTAGCAGTCAGTTCCTCGCACCACGAATACGTCATCTTTTCCAAGGACTCGAGAAATCTCTTCCTTTGGGCCGCAAGGAACTCGCCAAACGTCGATGAAACTGTTCTGAGTCCGCCGTCTGGCGTCGTTGATCAGATCCTTCCACTTTCCTCAGGCAAGCTCGGAGCCTCGTCGGCCTCGCCAGATACGCTCCTTCACACACTTCGGAGAAATCTCGCGAACTTCGTTGCGTCGGTACTGTGATCGCTCCAGATGTGGTCGTGACAGCGGCAACCAGTAAACCGCCTTGCAGGTTGGCCACACGCCGTGCTGCAGATATTGAAGGCTTCGCTTTGAGCTTCCAGCTCTCGGACTCGAGGTTGGGCGGTGTTGATTGCACTTGACATATTCGACTAAGTCTCTTCGTTGCCAACGGCAACTTCCATCTTCTGTATATCGAAAAACTCAAGGAAGATGCCCACTGATGCAGATACCGTCTTGAAGGCCTCTTCCATGTACTCCCACTTCCAGTCGACAATGATGTCTCCAAATGGTGAACAAGCCCATCTTCCAAGGATCAGCGTCTGCCGGAACGCAAAGCTCACCAAACCTTTCGCGGATGCCTTTATTCCCCAGGAGCGCGAGCATGTTTTTCAAGAACGCTTTGAACTCTAACCAATATTCGCTCGCTTCGGCTGCAGCCTGGAATGCGTTTCAAACTTGGTGGAACGGGCCTGCCACCCAGATAGCGAGGGTGGAAAGAAGCTCTCGGGTCGGGCGGCCAAGAGCTGCAGGCGACCATCTCGAATATCTGCAAGAACACTTACAAGTGCATCTGGAGTCTCCACATTTGGGCCCTTCGCACAAGGCCTTCTCGGTGCCTTCATCTCTGCACATACCTCTGATGCAGTACCTCAATGCTTCGAGTTGATCAGGGCTGCCAGTAACTAGTCTGCCGACATGAATTGCCAACCGCATTTTGTGGGCCACGTCCCACTCACCATACCCAATCACAGAAAGCGGGAACAATGATCGCTCGAAGGATGCTGAGAACTCTGCCCGCAACCTCTCATTCGTCGAAGCATTCGGAGGAATCACTGGAGCATCTTATCGTTGGCCCAACTAATTGTAATGGCTTTAAATGGAAGCGTCGGCCTGCCACGATCCAGCCACGCGCTGGCCCTTTCGCCAGCAATGCCGGTCCCAGAGCAAAAATATCAAATCCAACATCAACAAACTGCGCTCCAGGGTCTTGCGGGTTGGGATGCGCTTCGCGAACACGACGGCGTCGACGCCTAGCAGCTCGCCGGCAATCTCCAGGGCTCTGCGCATCGAGCTAGAGAGTTCCTCAGCAGGGCGGCCAACTCTATGTGCAAGGGCATTTCTGTGGCAGGGTGCTGATGAAACTGGCCTGGCCCAGCGCGACGAGGGCCGTCTGACTCGAAACCCTAAGGCATAGTCATCGTCGCCATCGTCGGGGTCCATCCTTGCAGTCAACTTGTGGAAGCCCAGCTTGGCATCTGGAATTCGGAAACCGATGCGCGGGGCTTCGAAGGGAAACATTGACCAGTCGAAACTCAAAACATCGTTCACGTATTCTGCGGGTCTGGGCAAGAGCTGCTGGCGCATCCATACCATGTGATGTTTGAAACCTAATCCCAAAGCCTCCCTGATTGATTCGCCACTGTGACAGATCGCCGAGTCCTTTGCATCTCGTGAAATATAGAACCATTCGGGAGCTCACTCATCTGGACATGTGGTTTTAATGCGACGGAAAGTGGATCTGACAACCAGGCCGAGGCTGAAATCTGGGCAAAGATCGGCACCTCATAGTTGCCGACGTTTTGGAACTGGTGGCATCTGCGAAGCACAGGTGGATGGGGGAGAGAGCGAAAGAGAGAGTGAGACAGGGATAAGACGGAGGAGGACGAGGAAAAGGACGAGGAGGATAGGGGGGGGGCAGCCGTCACGGGGTGGACGATTTGCGGATGGTTGGAAGCGGGCCAGGAGGAGGGAGAGGGCGGGGGGGCGGCGAAGATGGGGGGGGAGGCTATGAATAGGTTTGAGTTGGGCGTTGGGGTCCCCAGAACCTGGTTGCGCCCATCTGATCAAGGAGCTTGCGCTCTGATGGGATAGGAGCGTCCTCGATCGGTCTGAAGCCCTGTATCTCCACGAAGCCCCGTAGGACCCATCGACGTGCTGCGACATCAAGGTCTGGTGCGAATACTAGTTTGGATGTTTCAATTTTTGTTACGTTGGCAGGTCTCTGAATGGCCTGAGGGATGCCGAACATAGCTAGAATTGAAAATGGCCGTCGGGAGTTCGAATGACCCCCCCCCCTCCAAAAAAAAGCTCCTTCATGGACTCCCCCATAAGCCCCCCCAATAAGTTCCCCCATGGGCCCCGCCATTCGCCCCTCAGGAGGTTCCGCCGAAGGCCATAGGCTCGCCCCCAGGCCCCCCCATTGTCAGCTCCCCCCCCAAGACGGAGAAACGGCATCAACCAATACATCTTGTTTTGAAACGCGCCAATCTGCAACGATGTGAACGTGCAAATCCTGCGAGCGCCACGGGCTCGCAGTCAAGGTCGCTTCGGCTTCTTAGCCGGCGCCTCGAAAACAATGCCGGACTTGGACGGACTGCTGGCGACACTGTCGGTGAAACGCGAATCAAGGACCTCGACGCTTGGAGGTTCATGGGTTTCAGCCTCGCTGTGCTTATCAGCCTCCATCTCTGTCTTGTTCGTTTGTTTCTCCGCTGGCTCTTTTTCGTGCGACCAGGAAAGGCATCGGAAAGGATGGGTCTAGAATCCTGCTTATCTTGATTGTCAAGAATTCGCCTCCCCCCACTTCGGCGGCATCAGGAACTTGGGGTCGAGCGCATCCGACAATGCGTACATCTGCCACGAATGCTGATGCATCTCGCCGGCCATGTGAATGCGTTGAACACTGATGGGATGGGGTCTACTGCGCGAGATGCGCAGACCTGCGGGGCGTCTTAAATGACTGGTTCGGGCCCAGCACGGTCGCGGGAGAGGAAGCGCGACAGGGGGGGTCGACTGGGGAGGAGGAGGGAGGAGTTAAGAATGCATAACTCGCACGGTTCGCGGCCCCATAGGAAGCTCGCCCGAAGCCCCAGCGGCGGTGCCCACACGCGTGCCCGCCACTCCTTTTGGCACATCTCTCACACGGTTCGTGGCCCCACAATGTCCACCGAGGGCCCCAGTGGAGGTGCCCGCATGCGTCCCCGCCACCCATGTCGGGGCACCCCTCGCACGGTTCGTGGCCCCCCAAGGAGTTCCATCGAAGAACCCAGCGGCTGGCCCACGGGACACCGCCGCCCCGTGTTTGGAAGGCATCAAGCGTGATCCGCGGACTCCGCCCGGGATCCCCAGGCGCGCGAGTCGCCGACGCGCGCTTTTAAGCGCGGGCCACCGGGCGCGCGGGAGTGATCCGCGGACTCCGATCGGGATCCCCAGGCGCGTGACTCGCCGACCCGCGCCTTCAAGCGCCGGCCACCAAGCGCGCGGGCGTGATCCGCGGACTCCGCTCGGGACCCCCAGGCGCGTGAGTCGCCGACCCTCGCTTCTAAGCGCGAGCCACCAAGCGCGGGCGTGATCCGCGGACTTCGCCCGGGATCCCCAAGCGCGCGAGTCGCCGACCCGCGCTTTTACGCGCGGGCCACCAGGCGCGCGGGCGTGATCCGCGGACTCCGATCGGGATCCCCAGGCGCGCGAATCGCCGACCCGCGCTGTTAAGCGCGGGCCGCCAGGCGCGTGAGACTGAGAGCATATTGCACGCAATGCGCGCGGCGCGTGATTGGGCCCACCGCGAAAGCGATCATATCCAGCTCGCGTTGTTTCGCGTCGAACTGTCTGTCGCGACGTAGTCACTTGCAGTGTGCCCAGAAGCGCGAGGGCGAAACCGTAGTTGATTAACTCGCATAGTTTGCTGCGTTCGTTGAGCGTCGCCGGCTCGTCCAAAAGTGAAGTTGGTCGCGCGTGCTGTTGCAGGCTTCATCTTTCAAGAGTGCTGATCGCGCTGATGCGCTCTTGGCACTTCTGTTGTAAGTTTCTTGATGTGTCGAAAGCGCGCGGGCCCAGCAAGTTTTTCTGAATGCTGAGAAGATTGCCTGCACATAATATTGAAACGAAGGTTTTCTGGGGGCCTAGAGGCCGGTCAAGCTGACCCAATCCAGGCCCGCGTATGCGCGCGAGGCGATGAGGGTCCGCGCGGGGGGCGCGGTGCCCCAGACGGGCGCTTCGTGCTCCGACCAGCGTGTCTCCTGTAGCAGGGTGCACTGGCCGTTGGCCGAAATTTGCGTGATGATCGCATGCTTGATCTGATTCTTGCGTGCGGAAGTGCTGCGGCGATATCGAACGCTCCATGGGACGATCGTGGGGCGCCCAGGCGAGCTGGAGGCAGCCAACCTTGCACATGCGTCCTCAATGGTGAAGTCAGGAGGGGTTCTGCCAGGGGGCGTTGTGCAAGAGAGCCCAGAGGGCACGCGGGGCATTTACAGGGGGGGCGTGCCTCTCGGCAAGGAGGGGGTCGAGATGCTGGACCGCGGCCTTCCAGCGTCGAGTGAACCGGGAGGGGGCGAGAAAGGTGCGGGGAGGTGACCCCGGGAGACAGGGGGTCTAGTGGCGCGGCGACCTCTGGGGTTGTTGTGCTCTTGGTAGGCCCCCCAGCCGCTCGCAGCTGGAGCACGATGTCCCCCGGGAAAGGGGCTGGCGCAAGAGGGGCGAGCGGCGCGTGGAGACGCGCGTGCGCGTGCGCCTCCTGGAATGCCTCCAGTGGGGCGGCCTCGTCGGGGGGGCGCGGCCGTGGGATTTGGGCGGAGCGCGGGCGCCCGAAAGGGCCGCGGCTCAGGGGCTGCCCCGCCCAGGTCAGTGCCGCACCTGGCAGGCGTTGCTGAAGCGACCTGGGGTCGAAGTGGGTGCCCGCAGCGTCGTGCAGCACCCTCCCTTGCAATCCGAGGTCGTTATAGCATCGGCTGAGTCCGACTGCTCGGGCCCGTTCCTCCCGGGTGGGTGGCCGCAGCCCGCGCTGTCTGCCTTCGGCCATGAGCCATCTCCCCCAGGCGCGCGCCCTCTCCTCAGCTCCGCGGCCTCTACGCTCCCGTCCCTGCATGACCAGCTGTAAACCCTCCACGCACCCCAGGAATCGGGTGTTGGCGACGGTTTTGGCAAGGATTGCCCGGGCCCTGTCCCTGGCGTTTGTCATGGAGCAGAGGAACCATCTGGCGCCAGAGTCCTCGTTGTAGCAGAGGCATGCCAGGTGCGTCTGGCACCTGCGCGGGGGGACTTCTTCGGGGGAGTCGCCCCGTGACTGAGTCCAGGTGGGGATCCGGCCGTCTGGGCGGAACGCCCATCTGGATTCCCGTGGGGGCGGGAATCGGGGGAAACTGAGGAAGGTCGACGAATGGGGAAAGGTTGCCACCCGCGTGCGGCAGCGGGGGCTGGCTACCCAGTCGCCCGCGTTGACGCGGCAGGCCCACTCCTCGGGGCACCTCCGAGCGCGCGGCGCATTACGGTTCTATGGGCGTTCTGTATCGGGGAGACATTTTCAGCAATGACTATCACCTGGATGTCTGGCCGGTGCCTGACGGCCTTTAGCCATGCCATGGGGATGGCGAAGAAGTGGACCGAGCGATGGCCTGCCAGGCCATCTGAGCCTCCGTGGGCCCCGGCTGCGGACAGGTTGTTGCGGGGACCCCCCACAACGATCAACAAAATGCTTCCCGCGGGGAGAGTGTCAAGGCATCTGGCCCACATTGAATGGCTGGAGTCGGCGGGGCGGAAGAGGTCCCACGCGTCGGCCGAGAGTTGCGTGCGGGGGGGGGGCCCATCCACGATGCGGGGGGAACCGCGGCCCCTGTAGTGGCCCGCCCGTTGGGCTGCCTCGGCGTTGAATTCGGAGAAGGCTGAGAAGGCGAAGCGGCGTGATAGTCCCATCCTGCTGACGAGGTCGCCAACGGCGTATCTGACCAGCCCCCATCCGTCAAACAGGGAGACGTTGCGGAGAGTTTGTCCGCCCGAGGTGTCGGAGGGGATGGGCCGCGGGGCGGCCGCGGCAATTGGGGCGCCCCGCTATTGCCACCTCCGCGAGCTGCGCGAGGTCCAAGTCCCCGTTCCGCTGTACTACGACAGAGCCTGCCACGCCCCAGGGAGCGCCACCCAGAAGCTGAGCTGCCACCCCTTGTTGCTCGAGTGCTCGTGCAGTGTCAATGATTTGGGAGTTTCCCAGGCCCGCAACCTGGTATGCCGCGAGGATGGGGTCAGCGGGTGCGATCAGGGAGGTGCCAGTGTCGTCCTGCCTGTGCCGCTCCCACAACTGCTGTGGGACGTCAGTGGCCGCCGGTTGGGAGGTGGGCTCGTCTGGGTGGGGCTCTCTTTCACGCCCCCTCCCGCGTTGGGCTCTGCTGTTCTCCCGTGGGCTTGGGGCGGCACGCCTGACGCCCCTCCGAGGGTTCGCCTGCCCCGTTGCTTGAGGGGGCCCCGGAGCCGGCGCAGGGTCGGGGTGCCTGTTCGAAGCGCGGGGCCGATGTCTGGCTGATCCAGGAAGGCGTGCTGCTGCTCCTCGGAGGAAGTCGGTGATTGTGGACCCTCTGGCAGCTTCCTTAATGGGATTGCTTGGAGGGGGGGCGCCTGGGGCCTCCTGTGGCTCAGGGGCGGGCTGCTGTATCGTCTGCTGCGGGGAGGCGTTGGGGGCCTCGGCTGGCATCCCCGTGACTGCGGGGGCGTGCCCCTGAGAGTAAGGATCACCAGGGGGGATGGTGCCTCCTTGGTGGGCTCCAGGAGTGGTCGTGGGCCTGTGCTCTGTGGGGCGGGCGTCTTCTAGGCCGCCTCGGATCAGCCCGCGGCTGGAGACAGCAGCTCCTGCTGCGGCGATGCCGAGGGGCTACCTCCAGCGCCCGCCAGGATGATTTGGTCGAGGAGGTTGTTCGATAGCAGCGAGAAGGGGGCGTGGGACATCCGATCTGACCCCCCTGTCTGCGAGGAAAGCGCTCGGAGATCCGCGCGCGCCGCATCAAGTGAGATGGCCGCGTGCCTGGCGACCGCTGGTCTGCGCGCGGCATTCCCGGAGCCTGGGTGAGGACGGCTGTTCCAGAAATTCCCGAGTAGGTTGGGCGGGTAGGCAGGGGCGTCGCGGTTGGAGAAAACGCGCCAGAGGCGCGCATCTAGATGGGGGAGGCTGGCGCGCCAGGCGACGTCGCTCAGCGGCCGTTGCCATCCGTCGCGGTTCGCAGGGTCGCGGAGCTGAGCCGACAGTGCTTCCTCTGAGGCCGCGGCGGCGTTGGCAAGGGTGGCTGCTGTCCTCCTGAGGGCAGAATCGCACTCTCACCCCGCGCAGGCTAGAAGCGCCGCCCCCAGGGGGGGGGGGCGTCTCCCCGGGCGAGAGGGTCTCCCGCTGAACGAGTGCTAACTGAATCTGGCTGGGTGCGCGGGGGGCCTCCACGACTTCGCCTGTGGCAGCGTGGAAGGCTGGGCATGCCTGCGCGCTGCCGATGGGGGCGTCGCCGATCCCGGGGGGGGGGGGGGGGGCGCCGGGGTGCAGGGTGTGACGGCAGGCTGGCTTTTAGGTCTGGTCGACCTGCTCCGCCCAGAAGCCCTCGAGCTTCTTCCTGGGTCTGTCCTCTGGCGGTCGCCCCAGCGTCGCTGAGCCGCTCTCTCTCTCTCTCTCTCTCTCTCTCTCTCTCTCTCTCTCTTGCCGCCCCAGGAGCAGGCGGTCTGTGCCCAGCCCAAAAGTGAGGGAGGTGCCTCCCTCCACATCCGCCCCGCGCGATCCAGGTACCTCCAGCTGGTGCGCGTGCGCAGTGCACGTCGGGCCCGGTTGAAGGGCTAGCAAGCCATTGGGCAAAGGGGGGCTGTCTGAGGACTTCTTCCCGTATTCCAAGTTCACCGATGAGCTGTTAGACGCGATCGCGGTCCAGCCGTGCTGGGTTAGTGAATTGCAGTAGCCACATGGCTGCGAAGATGCCCCAGCTGTATCGTGCGATTGGCCTTCCCTGGCTTTGTCTGTCCATCTCGTAGTTGAGTCGGGCCTGGGCGCCCCTCGCGAACTCATTGACTTGAGAAGTTGTGAGGCAGGCAGCGTATCTTCCCAGCGTGCCCCGGGCTGCTGCATGTGCGTCCATGGGGGGGGGGGGTCGGGCCGCCGCCTGGGTCCGCCGCCCGGAGAAGGCGGTTGACCCGCACGAGGGTTTCGGTGAGGTCTGGGAAGCGGGTGGGTCTCGCTGGCCCGGGCCTGGGCGCGCTGAGGCGGAGGGCCTGGGTGGCTGAGGAATGGGGCCCGGTCGGGCCGTCATAAGTCCGACGTCAGCCGGAGACGGAACGGGCGGCAATCGAGTGGGCTGCCCGGCTACGCACACGCTTCCGCAGACAAGCTGCATCCGGAGACGGACGCGGGGTCGCCCTTCGCCCCGCATGGCAGCTCGGAGATTTGATGACTGTGGCCCACGTGGGTATAGCGTGGCATGCAGGAGGGCAGTCCCCCCGTCCGCATGAATACTGATTGCTCCTCCAGCGGCGATGGCGGCAATCATGCGTTCTCCCGGAAAGAGGGCCAGGTCTACGTTACGAAGGCCACTCGGGGGGTGTACGGCGTCAAACTGGGGGGCAGTCCGCTCCGAAGGGGCGTCCTGACTGAACCCTTCGGCGTGGCTGGCTATCCATTCTGGGGTGAGGGGGGGGGGGGGGGGGGGGGCGCTGGCTGCGCGATGAGCTGTGCCCCAAGTGGCAGGGGCCAAACACGAATGCAAGTTCGAGCCCCTACTGCGCCGATTGGCGCCGAGAACAGCCGCAGTGCCTGGCGCCCTGGGATCCATGTGTCTGGGCGCAAGTGTCTGGCTTGAGGGCCCTTTGCAGGGTCTCCGGAGGCGCCCCGCGCGCTTGCCTCGAGCGCGCGCGCGTGGGGGGCTGCTCTGGGCCCCCCCCCCCCGGACTTCTGCGCGAGCGACCTCGTCCAAGTGCGCGCGCGCCTGCGCGGGGGTGCTCGGCAGAGTGCGCCCTGCGTCTCTGGTGGGCGTGGCGGGGAATACGCGCGCAGCCTGAGTGCCGACGTCTACGCAGCTTGCGCCTGAGAAGGCTGCCGCCATGATGTCGGCCACTTGTGGCGTGACGCTGACTTGGGGCATCTGCCGGTACTCCGCTGCATCTGGGAACAGGCGAAAATGGAAAGGATCTGGCCCGCGGTTCTGGCGCCAGCGGTGGCCTCTTTTGCTTCCACGAGCCTTTCCGGGGGCAGCTGTCCGAGACCCGCCAGGTTCCATCGGAGGTGGAATCCGAGCTCGGGGTCTGCGAGCCGCATGGAAGTGGGGCCACCGTTCCATGGGCCTTCCATGAATATCTTCCGCAGGGACGTGACGGCGCGCTCTCTTTCGCGACCTAAGACGCAGGGTGCGGCGTCGCGGAGGTGCCGTATGATGGGGGCCGCGGTTCTCTCGGATGCCTGCAGCAGAAGCAACCCTGCGTTGCGTACTCCTACGCGGCATCCCAGACATCGCGCTGCCAGGGCTGCGATGCGGTGCGCGAGGTCGATGGCCAATGTAGAAAGGCGGATGTGCACTGAATCGCTGGACTCCTGCATCCCCCGCGTCTATGCGGTGGGAGCGGCTATCAAGGCCATTACATAACGGCTTGCAAGGCGCTCAGCGGGGAGCGATGTGGGTGGTGGCGCTGGGCGGGGAACGCGTGGTTGAGTCGTATGACGTGGTGGAGTAACGGCTCTAGTTCTGCCCTCAGGAGGCAGGCGTGGTTGGGAAGGGATATCTTGACTGTGATCCATTGTACATGGGCGTGGCTGTTGGCTTCAGTGTCCCTTCTCCATCGGAGGATTTCAGCCGCGACAGCTTCGTTCGAAGACTGGGGATCCATCGGGGTCCGTCCACGTCGATCTGGGGCCTGCTGGGGGGGGGCTCTGGAGCTCCAGGCGGGCCCGCACAGGGGGGCTGAGCTCCGGGAGGGGACCTCCTGAAACTGGGGGGAGACCTGGAGGGGAACCCAACTCCTCACGGCGGTCAGCCGCCTGCTGGACCTGCCGATGCTTGGTTGGGGTGCGGCTAACAGCCGCGGGATGGTAGGAAATGGCATCGCCTGTCTGGGAGAAGACGTCGGTATTGAGGGCTCGATCCGATCTAGACCCAGATGGGGTGCGGCTAACAGCCGCGGGAACGGTGAAGTGACCAGGATCTGATTCTGGGGGCGCGACCGATCTGCGGGACCGGTCCTCATCGCCACGATTGGGGTCCACCTCTCGCTCCACCCCAGTGCAGCTAACAGCCGCAGCGGCGTGGGGCGAGCGTGGGCTGATCTGGCTACCGGAGTCCGAAGGCCGATCGGTGTCGGGTGCCTGTTCGACCGGAAACGCGAGCTGCTGACCCTCGGTCCTCGGTCCGACCAACGGCATCGCGCGGTGTTTGGTCGTCGGTCCCGCGGGGCCCCTGAACAGAGCGGTTTCCTGGCAGCGTCGAGGCCCCCAGGCCCTGCACCCGCTCTGGGTAATCACCTGGTCCAGAAACCCCGGGGGGACGATCGTCCATCCGCTGAGGCAGTCGCAGCGGGGGGGGCGCGGCGAGACGTCAGCGCAAGGGAGGCCGATGGCGGCGCGGCGGCCGCGGTCTGGGGGGGGTGGCGCAGCGTCATGCGCCCCCTCGAAAGAGTGGTGGGGATATTTTTTTTTATACAGCCGCAGGCGGAAGCGCCAGCGGCGGAAGGTCGCGAACGGGCCGCGGACGCGACTAAATTACGTAACGCGCGCAGGGCCGCGGATCAGGCGGCTGACGACAGCGTCCAAGGAAATGCTGGGGATACGCGAAGCGTCAAGAATTGTTCGTGTTGTTGGTGTTGTTGAAATCTCACATCAAACGAACAACTATTACTTTCAGTTCTCAATTCTAAGAATACGAATTACTGTTGATCACCCCCTTCAGGTGCACCATGTGTTTTTTTAATTGTACTGCCACTCTTGCGACTCGCACCTTGTTTTCCCATCCATCATGTGGTGTTTGGTCCTCGCTTTGAATCAGCAGCGCCTGGCGTCCCGGTTCTCCTGGACCTCCTCCCTCTCCTCCCTCCTGCCCCTGCCCTGGCACACCCCTGCCGCGCATTTCAAGCCCCAAGCTCAACAGAACGCCAAAATGAAGTCCGCGTGCAGTCATAAGCTCATTTCGCTCGCCCTTGCTACGCTTCCCAAGCCCCATGGGAGCACCACACGAATACCAACATGAAAAAGTCCGCATGCAGTCGCGTGCTCATGTCGCTCGCCCCTGCCACCCCTTTCAAGCCCATAAAAGGCTCCACAGGAGGCTGGCAAAAAAAACAATCCGCCTGCAGTCGCGGGCTGATTTCGCTCGCCCCTGCCGCGCTTTCCAAGCCCAGTAGGAGCCCCACATAAGGCAAACAAGAAAATGTCTGCATGCAGTGATGGGCTCATTTCACTCGCCCATACCAAGCTTTTCAAGTCCCATAGGAGCTCCACAGAAGACCGAAATTAATCAGCCTGGCGAAAGATCCAACCATATGTAGTTGTGAATGCTGCAAGGCAGGTGGGCCGAAGAAGGGGGCGCTCCCTGTGGGGCCACGACGCGTGTGAGGGGTGTACGGACTTGGACGAAGAGCAAGCCTTGAAACACATGGCAAGGGCGATCTTTTCAATTTCGGCCGCCTGTGATGCTCCCTGTGGAGCCTGAAAAACGTAGGGGCCCGGGAACTGAGCGTGGTCAGGGCGAGCGAAATGATGAACTCAGCCAACGACTGCATACCGATTTGTAAATATCGGCCGCGTGTGGAGCTCCTACGGGGCTTGAAACAGGCTTGAACAGCGTGCAAAATGCAAACTGAAGAAATCCGCCAGCAGTCGCGGGCTCATTTCGCTCGCCCCTGCCTCGCTGTTTAAGCCCCATCGGCGCTCCACGGAAGGCCAAACTCAAAGAGTCCACGTGCAGTTATGGGTTCATTTCGTTTGCTCTATCACGGATTTCCAAGCACCCCAGGAGCTCCACAAAAAGCCAACATGAAAAAGTTCGCATGCAGTCGTGGGCTCATGTCGCTCGAGTCGAAAGTGAGCCTGGTAGCTCAAATATGGCATATAGCCTGGCAAATTGCATCCATCGCTCTGCTGTGGAGGTACAGTATGAGGGGTGGATGAGTAAGATAGGATAAGATCGATGGAATGATCTTTCCAGCACATAGCGAACACTCGCGGTGTCCGGGCAAATAGGGCGCGCGTGCCTTGGGCCAAAGGCAACGGCGCGCGAGCTATGCTCCCGATGCTGTAACATCTCCCAAAGAGCTACCCTTAAAGTCGGGAGGGGAGGAGACGGAGAGCATAGTCGCACGCAAAGATCGCGCGCACGACTGTTTGCAAAGAAAAGAAAACAGTGCGTACAGTCTGGTCAAACACCAGACTGTAAGGCGAGTTTCCTCGCAAAGTATTTCACGCAAATACAGGACAGCCCCTTCAAACAATGAAGGGCTATCGGCTCAGTTAGAGGTAAGCCAAAATTAGGCCATACCTCACCAAGCAAATGTGTATTAAGGCAAAGAGCCTGAGTTGTACGAAGCCGGCTCGTTGCCAGGCGTGAAATATAAGGCTCGTTTCCGAGCAGCTAAAGGGGCGCCTTTATAGTAGGCGCCCGTGCTGGCAAACTGGACCGCGAGGGCAACAAGGACAGACTAAAATTGATTAGACTTAGGTTTGTCTCTGTCCTCGGGACCCCGAAAGGGAACAAATTGCTTCACGTCATACTTAAATGACTGAGTGCCTGACATCACTTCCAGAAGCAGCTCCCGATCGATGCTTCCCTTTGTATGCCCATCTGCGGTCATATCCCTAGTATCACACCATTGCACATTATGTACTATACCTATATCCATGAGCTCACGTATCCAGCTGATATGTCAAGCAGAGTCCGTTCTGTAGGTATTTTGAGATCCCTGCTTGATAAAGATTTGTAGACAGACTCGGCGTCTATGGTAAGAGAGACTTTGATAGCAAGGCCTCCAACTTCACGCATGTCTCGTAGTTGTCGTGGAGTCAAAGCCCCTGCCTTAAGCTCGTGGAGAGTAATGAGCGTAGGGTAACATCATCAAGGTTATGTGCGGCTGCAAGTGCCTCCGCAAATAACTGGACCTCACCTGTAATCGGTGTGATTTGCATAGTCCGTCACAGAGGTGAACGACGGACTTGCCTTGGGGCGAGTTTCCTCGCCGTAGTACGTTGGCCCCGCGTATGCCGTAGCCCTTGGTCTCGTCATCCTCCTCCCCGGTAAGCTTCCGATACCCCGAATCGCTATGGATGTCAACTTCATTCGTCGGCTTCATCCGAGGGAAGGTGATACGTTTCGGACTGCTGATCAGCTTTCGCGTCACAGCATTCAAACGTCTGACTTGCAAATTGGTGGGCTCTTGAATTTTCTGAAGAGAGACCACATATACCATAAGCCAGATTTGGGTAAGAAGGGCATAGGCGAGGGCTCCTCGCAGGCTGACGAACATGTCGGCAATGAGTTTCGTGGCTTTGGCGTCGGCCGCCGCTCCTGTAAGTTCTGGGTGTGTGATAGGACGTAGTTGTTTAATATACTCGTCCTGGTCCATGATCACATCTCCCTGATCATTCTTAGTGTAGCGAACGGCGCAGTTCGTATATGTGTGCTTGTTGAGCTTGCATTTGCCAAATACCTTTTCGACACGTTGTACATAGTCGTCTATATTTTTCTCTAGACCTGTCATGTTAATATCATCGACATGTTTTGCCGTCAGAAGGTCTTGGCTGAATTCAAATTCAGGATCGTAGCTGGTCGGTGCAAGTCCTATAGCTCGTGTGGTCGTACGAAGTTTGAGAGAGAACGCTCTTGGAGCGTCCTTAGTACCCGTTCCTGGTTTGAGGCATCTAAGACAGCGTCGACTTTCGTCGTAGGATGAGAAGCCGGGTAAGGTACGAAGTACCTGAGCGCTTCCTGGTGGAAGAGTAAAGCAAACCATGCGAGTTTCCTCGCCGGTGGCATGGGCAAGTTCCTCATAGGTCAAACCTTTTAGGAACGCCTTATCGATATCCATGGATGCTAAGATCCACTCTGGATGACATGCCGCTTCACTTGCCAGGAGTCGTTGGGACTGCCTTCGGGCGGTTCCCGAGAATGTTTCCACATCAAAAGCCTCAGTATCCATAAATCCACGAAGGACCAGTCTGAGACGAATGGTTTTAACGTTCTCGGTACCCATCTTTACGAACTTCCACTTGTATACGTATCTGGATGTCATGATGTTGGAAGCTTTGGATAAATCGTACATCTCAAAGCATCGGTTATCAATCCAGATTTTGAGCTCAGTATATAAGGCTTCACTAACCTCCTTTGGATGTGCTGCTATGTCGGCTTTGGTCAGTAGATCATCTTCTGTGACGACCACAGCACGTTTAGCAGCAGAGGATACATATACTCTCATCGTTGCGACCATATCGGTATCGAGCTGTGCAAGTTGAGTCTGATCCAACACTATTTTTGACATTTCTGATGTAAAGCATACTTCAACGTAAGGACCGTATTCATCACTGTCTAGAGAGTAGCTCTCGTCGGTTGTGTTCGAACAAAGAGATACTAGACAGGGCTCACATGATTTCGGCTCGTCTCCGAGCATATCTGATGATGTAATATCATCTTCGTCCGCAAATGCTGAAACCAAAACACATTGGTCGGGCAGCATAGTTGTTGGGACGCAATAAAGATAATCATCGGTAATCGTCGTAGGATGAAGGTCCATACGTAGCTCGTCGTACCACTCTTCTAGCATCATAGCTTCGATATTGTGTTCCTCATTTTCCTCATAGATTGTCGACAGACGGCCTTCGCTCGGCGATGCAGCATCTGGTGTGTCTGGAGAAGGCCTGTTTCCAGGCGACTCGTGTTCTCCAGACGTGTTGCTTGGATGCTGATATTTAGCCAAATCGTCGTGAAATCCTAAGGAAGGGACACGTGAAGTCAAGCATTGAATAAGTCTGGAGTGAGTGCTACCAGTGATCTGAGAAATGTTTAAGCCAGTGCCCACACATTCGTAATAGTGGAACGCCGGGCTGATGTCGTTGTCATAGTGGATCAGCGTAGACCCGGTGGCGTACTTTACTGCAGGTAGGCTTGACACACTCTTAGCCAATCGAACTGCTACTACATGTTCTACTCGGAAGTAATTTCGTACGAGATACTGTAGTGCTAAGTGTACGCGCGGGTGAAACTTGCTGTCGTCTGACAGATTAAGGTTTCCCTTGTAATCGGGGATATACCCGAAAACTTTGGCAGGTTTCCCTGCGCTGAGGTGTGCCACATAAGCAAGGACGGTTTGCATGGCCATATTATCCATGCCAAGTTCCCGTGTGAGGAGACATTCGATGTATAGTGTGTGACGAGCATCAGGATACATCACAATTACCTCACGAGATCCTGCCTTGACAACAATATGTCCTCTTTCAGGCACATTTCGGATCACCGGGAATGGGCCATTCCAGCCTCCATGGTCGTCCTTGGTGGCAGTAGGTCGGTGGTAGTCGACCAAATCCCCTGATGAGTAGAGGCGAGCACCATCAGGAGTCGTCTTAGCCCTAAGGGCCCGATTTGTCTTGGCCACAGCAGTAGCCTGAGTTATAGCTTCTAGGCTGACTTCCCTTACACGACGTTCTCGTTCGTGTCCTGAAGTCTCGGGTCCCTTGGGAAAGTCAAGGGTATCGAGATCAGGAAGGAAGGAGGGCTGACGTCCTGTGTGTGCCTGATATGGCGATACTCCGTTATAAAACGTAAACGCATTAGTAACGAAGATGCCTTCCGCCAATACTCTAGTGAATACAACAGGGATGTTGTGTCTATTCAATTCTTCCTCAATCATGTGGAAGACGCCACTGAGAATGCCGTTTCGTGACTCAATTGAAGTCGCGTGTTGGCCAGGTGCTCGGATACGAAGTTCCGTGCCCTTATTGGCCATCATGGTTTTAGCGGCATCGTTATTCAGGGCGCCTTCTCCGTCTGAGTATAAAACTTTGAAGGGTCCGTGATAGGCAATCCAGCAATAGTGGTAGGCGTCGATGATAGCGTCACGTTCTCTGTCGGAAATTTCTAGGCCTGCTGCCAGGCGAATACAACGATCCATAATATGAAATATGGTCCGTTTCTTGTAAAACATGAAGTCCATTTCCCCTTCATCGAGCCAGTTACCAGGAAGGCTCACCGATGGTAGCGTTGAGTTTCCTGGACGTTCCCATGCTCTACATTCCCGACAGGTATCACAGACTTCCTTGATCATGTTCAGTCGAACGTTATCAAGCCCCACCTTTTCGAGGATTAGCCTCATCTTTGGCTCCTTCGCATGATGCCATCGCAGATGCAGTTTTCGGAGTTCCTTTTTCACGACATGAGGTTCGTGACTACGGAGACTCTGTAGACTGTGTTGGATGTCGAATCTCGTCCAGTCGGGTAGTCGTGGAGCCCCAGAGCCGGTGGAGGCAAGAGGGTTCCTTGTAGCTCTCCGTAGTTGGTCCCCTGTGTTAACTGCGTCTGGAGGTGGTGGTACGCCTTGTAGACGGCCGCGGCGGGCCGCTACCTGTGGCACTTCGCTAGAAGACGCAGAAGGCGTGTTTCCACGCTCGGGGGCGTCTCGTAGCATGTCGTAGCTGCTAGCACCGGATGTCGGATCGACGTTGCCGAAGGATCGTGGTCGCGGTGGCCTGGCATGTGCGCCTTGACGGCCACCTGAAGCTGAAGCTTGGCCCTCACCAGGTTTAGGTAAGGGTTTCCACCAAGCTGGCACAGTTTTGCCTTCGGGGTCGTGGTCGTCTGGTAGTTTAAATGGTTCAGCAAAACGACATTTACCAGGTTCGGTATCGAGGTGGTTCTTAACACCCTTGCTTCTCGTAAGATCCCTCTGACATGCTGGACATGGCCAATATACAGAGATGGAATCATGATATTTACACTGCGTAGGGTCTCGGTTATGGCTCGGACTGTCCTTTCGGACATTGTCGATGCATGCCGGGCAAGTAGCCACCTTTGGGATGATACGATCACCGATGCGTCTCATACCTTCGCCTGGTTCAGCTTGATCGGGAAGGTCTGTAGGATAAGCATGTGCGGTACTTATAGGCGCGTTTCCGCGCGTGGTGTCAATGGCTTTCGCCAGATATACAGCTTCCACGAAGGCTGACTGCAGTCGTCGGGTGTATTTTTGCGCCAGTGAAAGCTCGATATTGCACGGTTGTGCGTGCACATGCTGACCGTTACACTTGAGTCGCTCAAAGGGTTTAAGAATTGTCTCGTCGTTGCTGGTGATATTTGTCGGCTTCTTAATATAGTCACCAGTCGTGTCTTTAAGTCCCGTAGCGCATTGGTCAATGTGCACGGTTGTAATGTGTGGTCGGTTGGCAAGCTTCTTCCATGGAGAAATATCATCTACCCATGTTCCTGTAGGTTGTTCGCGTATAAACCACCTCTGAGAGTCATCTTGGGTTACAGCAATTTTACCACAATAAGTTATGTGTGGTAAGTCTTCTTTATGGTGCTGTTCCCAAGTGTTGTAGTTGACTTTGTAGTTGTAGTAGGATGGTGGTCCTGTGGTGCGACAGCTGGGTTGCAGTATGGCAACTCGTACGTAGCATATAGCAAAGTAATGGTCTATAACCTGCTGCACCGAGGGGTCTCCCAGGTCGACATATGTAGTCTTGTCCAAGTTGCCGCCTGAGGAAAGTCCCCTTGAGAAGGCAAGCTCTGAGATGCCACCCTCACCGCCACAAAGCTCCAACATATCCACGCAGTTGTTATGGCCATAGCATAGTGTAGCAACTATGCTGTATATGTTAGCGTGTGTGTCGGGCATAGATGTGGGGAGGGTAAGGGACAGGTCATCGTCCTCGTCGGAGCTTATCAGCTCAACAGGGACGTCAGTACTCCAGGTTGCCATAAGATCCTGTCCGAGTCCTGACAAGTCGTCGCCGCAATCGTCGTTTCCGTCTTCAACGTGCTTTTTAATGCGGCGAGGCTTGATGCCTGCTTCCTTTTCGGCTTTGAGGCCTCTCCTTCTGTTTTATACGCGATTCAGTGGGTAAAGCTTGCTCGTCTTGTTCGTCGGTCTGTGTACTCATTGTCGTGGTTGAATGGGTACATGCGTCAATCGCCAGAGTCGGGAGGGGGAGAGAACAGTCATCTATGATGACGCGTCGATGTTTCTGTGGTGATTGAGTCGGCTCGTTTCCGAGCAAGACCGGTTCCTCGGGTTGCCAATACAACCGAGTACTGATGTTGGCAACCCCTGCAGGTAATGGTGCATGCCAATCATATCCTGTTGGTTGATCGGTAACTGAGATATCCTGAATAACCGCATTGGTATCCAGGTTGATTGTTACACGTCGGATGACTTCAGACCATTTTGGTCCTCCTTTATTAGTCGTCACGTAGTGACGGATGTTATGGTCTGTACGTGTATACGTATTTAAGTATACGGGCACGTTTCCGTGCGTGGTGGTGCTCCCCAGGATGTTGTCGTTCAAGTGACGGATGAGTGTAGTACGTGTCTGAGCTCGCCATTCAGCATGCCGTACTGTATGGCCGTACCAATCCAACACATGTTGTGGTATTGCCTGCTTACAGGTACATGCCCACAGCTTCGAGCTAATCGGTATTGATGATGCTACCTGCATATAAGTACCGCTTGGTGTACTGTCTTGCATATTGAACCGAATACCGAAATCACACAAACGCATCCGCATTACTGACAACTTTAGATCTTCCAGAGTATCACGTACTGGAGATAACTTCCAAACATATCCTGGGGGACCAAATATTATGATCTTCATGCGGAGTTTCTTGGCTTTTATCAATAGGTTCTGGATACGTGACCAATGTGGGGCCACTCTCTTTCCTGGAGTTCTTACGTACCAGTCACCCGGAGTACTGATCCATATGAGAGTGTAATCTCCACTGATCACCGCACCTAGGTAGTTTGTGCCCACGCTTGTCATAAGTTCGTTGTGGGAAATACGATCACAAATATAACCTCGTGTGCGGAGGTCGGCACATGCCTCCCTCGTATCTTCAATGACAAAAGCCCTCTTACTAAGGCAGGTTACCCCGCTGTCCTTGTTACCCCCCGGCTTTTCAGCCAACAGGCAAGACGACGAGGGGGCGACGTCGCCCTGCCATCTTCAAGATGAAGAAGATGTGCCTACAATATCTGCCAGCATCTGGGCTTCCCTCAGATGCTGGAGCTCAGCACTGCAGCGCGCCGTGGCCTCAGAGGCGGATTGCTCCGCAAATGCTGTCAGCATCGATGGATTATCCATCAGCTGTTTCAGCACGCCTTTGGACCTAGCGTCGCTGACCGTATGCAATTCACGATTAGTGTATCCCATCACTATTTTACGGCGGGACTGTACAGCGTCCATGGGTACACTACCACCATGCAGGGCCAGTGTCCTGGCAACAAAACAATCGAACGTCTCGAGATCGTCGATGTTGTCGCCTCGCATGGTGGCCTTGGCGAGCGTCTCCATCAACCCCTGGGGCAGGTTTCCCTGCAATTGATTGCGCTCCTGCGCTGGGGTCGGCTCGCCTGTCAGCACTGTCTGGAAGGACGTGCTGCTTGAGCTCGAGGCGGGTTGCCCCGCAGCTCCAAAACAATCACACCTGATCGACAGATGCCCTGACGGCAACTTTGTCGTCGGCATGATTTTGGAGCCTTCTGGGAGCTCCATTTTGACCTGCCCCTTACCAGGGAATATCAGCTTTTCCTGGCCTCGTTCAAGCACGATGATCGTGCGTTTGTCCTGCATACTATCGAGACCTAGGATGGCTGGCAGGTCCTTGCCACAGCCTGACACAATGTTCGTCTTGTATGAATCGAGTTGGGCCGACCCCTGGTACTCGCAGGCAATACTGAATGTGCCTACGGTATCCGCTGGGGCCGACCCTTCTCCCACTCCGTTGATATTCAAACGAGAGCGGGGCTCGAACGTACAAGTACGGCCATGTGCCTCGGCAGCCTGGACGAACTTACGGCTCGTGTTCTCGCCCATGATGTTGATCTTCGAACCGACGTCGATGAGTATGGAATTTCCACCATCATCCAAGAACGTCTTACTCGGCTGCTTGATGTGCACAGTTTCTGAAGTGTCGGCTGTGTCGGTAGGCGGGTTTCCCCGCGGCACAGTCGTACTCCCTGGCGGGTTACCCCGCATGACACTGGCATGCGACTCGCTCTCGGCCATGCGTGCCAGGTCAATGTACTGGAAGTACGACACGTGCTGGGCGTGATCGCCACGCTCCTCCCGCCAGTTGGCATACTCATCACGTATGCTCATATACTGCTCGCGGGTCGTGCGCCTTATCAACGTTAGGTACGAGTGAAGGGCGATGTCTTGCAGCCCCTCGTTCGTGATGTGATCCCGGTACCGCAGCCACTCCTCGAACTCCTCATTCGTCGCTGAGATATTGACGGCCCTGGCTGCTGTTGCTGCTGACGCCACTGAGGATTCTGATAAGTCTAGCGACGGACTATCAGTTTCAGGATTGTTGGCATCCAGCATAAATGTTGTGTGCGTATTATCCATCTGATTCTGGAAATGTCGTACACGCAATTCACGCAGCTGATCAGGGCCCAGTGACATCTCAGCCTCACCTCCACTCTGGGGAGACATCTGAGGAGTATCATGCAGGTTTCCCTGCTGAGGCGCCGTCATCGGGATAAGCTGATCAAAATATCCCGTTTCCATAGGCGGCCTTACCTCTTCAGGCAGGTATCCCTGCTGTTGTGACGGAACTGTCTGCATAGCTAGCATCCTGGACGTCATCTCGTCCACCATGCTCCTCAGCTCCCGCAGCTCTCTCGCTGACTGCTCAGGAGTCTGATTAAAGGAGCCGGTCCATGGGAAGGATGATGCTATAATGCCAGGTGCTCGACAGATAGCACATGGTGGCTGCTGGGGATCTCCCTCACGCTGATTTGTAACGTGGCCCACCACATTAGAATTTCAGCATCCCTCGTGGAATAGGTGATTGCACCTCAGGCGGTAAACGCTATCCCTGGGCTGAAATTCTTCGAGGCATACCGCACAGGTATCTTCCATCCCCGTAAAGACCTCTACGTCTGCTGCCCTGGGATATACCCGCCGCTGCCTCTCCAGTACCGTCTCGGAGGGCATGAAGGCTGATGGGGGTGTCCCCGTTGGATTCAGCACTTCCTGCACTTCGACATTTGGCATGGAAGTGGTAGGAGTCACGGCGGGCGAGTTTCCTCGCAAAGGTGAGCCCCTGTTCCTCACCACATCAAGTGCAGCTGCACGTGACTGATCCCGTACGCTTTGCACCGCCTGCCTTCTCCTGAAGCATGCCTGCTGAGTGTGGCGCGTCTGCCTGATGTAGTCAGGCACGCCCCTACTGCCAGACGATATTGAATGGGCAGTGGGCTGGACAACCACCTCTGGTGATGTTGGTGAAGGCATGAAGGCCATGTGCGGGTACATGGAATGGTCACTGCAGCGCACATTAGTGAGGTTATGCATCTGATCCGCCAATTCACGAACAAATTTGTTCGGAACCCTTGACCCATCAGGGTATAATGGCGGGTTCATCTGCGCTGGTGGTGGCCTCTGACCCTGAGACATGCTCGGATGGGCATTGAACGCCGGGATGAAGGCTCGCTGCCGAGCAGGATCCCGTGGGTTGGGACCCTCAGGCTCCCAGGACCAGGCTGGCCTCCACCTCTGCCCACTTGGGTGAGGCAGATTATGGCTCTGCACCTGCTGCACCGCGGCCGCCACTCTTGAGCGATAGTCGTCAGGTACACCCGCCCTGTGGTGGCTTGGTGTGCCGGGCAGGTTTCCCTGCTGACTCGTTGGCGTGCCGGGCGGCATCATATTGAGGAGGGCTGTGCTGTGTTCAGCCCTAGCCGCAGGTATCCTCTCCATGAGAGTGCCGTTTGTGGCAGGGCGGACAGGTGTCCCGAATGGGGATTGTGCTGGTGGTGTGCCCAATGGAGTCATGCCCCTTGGAGTGTGCATGCTCTGAGTAGGGCTTCCATGCAGCGGTTCAAACCGAGCAGGTCCGCTTGTAGGCAGGTTTCCCTGCATGGCCTGACGATTTCTCGTAGCCATAGCGGACATTGCTCCCTGGCCTGCGGCCCAGGGATCCTGCTGGCATAACCTGTCCGCCAGCTGTTCTACCTGGTCAGGGTTCAGCGCGGCTGCGATCTGATCCAGGTCCGAGGTACTGATGGCCTGCCAAGACACGGCACTAGGCCCTTGGCTTGGGGCACGGCTTGGAGCCGCGCTCCCGGCCTCACTCTCGGTAATCATGAAGATCCGATAGATCTCAGGCTGGTTTCCCAGCTGGGTAGGGCTGTAGTGGTCCCCAACTTCTCTGTGGAGGTAGCCCATAGGGGGGTCAACGCCCCCTTGGTCTCGGGACCACTGGTACTTAACGCTGGAAGTACCAACGTCAGCCCACCTGTCAGGAGCAGACATCGTTGCGACAGAGACTCGCGCATGGCGGCTCCCCAGATACTCTGGATTACGCCATTGCCTTCCTGTGGTCAGGCCCTCTACATGAGAGATGTAATACGGTTCAATGATACCGTTATCTCCCTCGGACAAGAGGACTCCGTTATCGGACCAACAGAACTTCATACCATCTTGTATGGCCTTACGCCAATCTACGAAGATGATGATGTCTGAGTCTGGGTCCCACCCACTGTTCACGGCACGGCGGCGAACTGTCGGCACGAAGTGAATGTGCGACCGGCCTGTCCCCTTTTTCTTCGTGTTATGCTCAGGTCTACAGGACAGGCCGTGCCACATAATCCCTTCGAAGGCGTGCCATCGAGTGCCATGCATAGCAACATCGGGGTATGGGGCCGGTCTCCCGGCAGGTTGGTCGCACAGCACAATGTAGCTGTACAGCGACCATGGAGCTTTCAATTCCCATGAATGCCCCTGAGAGGCGCGGACGAAGATAGCGGGCTCTCCGGAGTCCCGCATCAACACCTTGAACTGTAGGCGCTGTTTTTCTTCTCCGTCTGGTTCGCGGACATGAACAACTGCCATCATGATGGCTGCTAGTTGGTCAACCGAGCGCCTACATAGATGCTCGTTGATGATCTTGGCCTCGTCATATTTTGGATTATACCCAGCGTGTCTTGATTGACCTGTGTTCCACGGATAACGGTCCACGAGTTCCACTAGGTTAACCCAACCATCATGATCATCGAAAGATTCCAAGCGCCACACAGGATTGTGTTGCTTGTCTGGCGCATGTCTGCATATCCTGCTGAGAGCTTTGCTCAGCTGTTTGAGAATATCATTGGATGTGGGAAGGATTCCAGCTTTCCTGCATTCCTTCATGAATGTCTCATCCACCGACCGTATCGGTGGGAGCTTCCGAAGCGCAAGTCTATCCCTGATCACATTTGGAGTCCCACTAGTGAAGGACGTGTCACCTGGGTGCTGCAGCTGAACCACTGGCGGGTTTCCCCGCATCGGAACCTCTGTTGCTGAAGAGGCTGCGGCTTCAGAAGAGGAGGAAGCTGCGGCGGCAGCGCCTGGCGGGTTTCCCCGCGGAGATGCGCGACTGGCGCTGCCCCTGATCTTCGGCACCCAGGTACCCCTCGACATAGCACCTTCATCGGACCTCCTGGAACGAGCCGCCACAGGCGAAGCTGGCGCAGGTGCATACCCACTGCGCTCGAAAGCTGCCGCCTTTTTCGCAATGGAGCTGCTGCGACTAGGCGGGCGTCTTCGTTCCTCCATAGGGTCCTGAGGTTGCTGCTTGGGCACAGACGCTTGTGTAGGAGTTGTGCCAATCGGCGGCCTCGGAGTTTCAGTTCGAGGCACCTCCATCTGCGCGTCTGGCACAGGGTCCTGAGGGCTCGTCTTCGGTTTCGGCACCGAGGACGGCTTAGGTGTCGGGGGTTCACTCTTGGCCTTCGAAGTTAGTGGGAGTGGGGGCCTCGTAGCCCTCTTCATGTAGATCTTACTAGAATCCTCCAACATCTTGCGAGTTGCCTCGCGAGTGCGGTCTTCTGCTGTCCGCATACGCTCCTCATCCTCCGCCACACGTTGAGCCTTTATCTCATCCTTGATTGTCGGTTCTGGTTGTTGGGACTGGCTAGAGACGCCAGGCGAGTTTCCTCGCATACTAGGAAGACTGAAGAGCGCGTCTTTCTCTTCCTGGGTCATGGCTACCAGTCCCCTTGGAACCGGGGTAGGCTTTTCTTCTTCTTTCGGATCCAAGTGGCTCAAGATCCCGAGACGACGATTCACTTCTGCAATTTCTTCCTGTGTCATCGGGATAAGTTGCGGATGGCCCTCTTTATGAGGGGTTTTGTCCCTGTTGGGGCTCAGGCCTTCGTTGTTGCCAACGGGGCATCCTGGCCTGTGGTTCTGGAACGGCTGGGAACAAGGCCCGCATGCTGCGTGAGGCCTATACTGCTTGCGCGCCGCGATAATATCTCGCAACTGAGTCCGCGCTTCTTGAATTTCAGGGCGGCGGATATTTGTTGCAAGCTGATAGCCTCCGCGAATGGCCTTGCCATCGCTGTCCCTATAGGCAGGGTTGCCCTTGCCGAAGGCCGAGTGTTCCCCTTTTCGGCGTCTTGGGTCGTTGTACGGAAGTAGCTGGCCACCTCTCCTGAGAGCGTGTTCTTTTGGGCCAGCCTGCCTCCACTCACGAGGAAGTCGAGCCTGTGGATGTGGCTCTTCTCTGACGCGCGTATGGGAACGAGATCTTCTGGTGTTCTCATCAGAGGAAGCTGCCGAAGCAGCAGGAGCGGCACCCGGTGAAGGTGCCTGAGGAGGCTCCTGTGCGATCCCAGATGGATCGTCCGATGGAGGCAGGTCTCCCTGCTGGGTGGAGCTCGGCGCAAATGGCGCTTGTGCCGATGGTGATGATGATTCAGACTCATCAGGATCGAAGTCAACCTCTTCCTCACCATTCACGTCCATCATGAGGATGGTGACGTCATCCTCATCTAACCCGCAACCATCGCCTTCTACTTCTTCTGATGTCGAACTACCGATGATGATGGCCATTGGCGTATCTGGTACAGGCAGGTTTCCCTGCATAGCCGGCGTCTGTGCGTCGCTCGGCTGTCCCGGAGTAGGAGGCACTGTTGTCGGCTCAGGCTCGTTGCCGAGCACAGGCTGCCCAGCAATGTTACGCATGGCCGTATGGTTTGGCCTCATTCCCACCGCCTGGAGACCCCATCCTGGCGGAGGAAGATCATGACCGCGCATGGCAATAGCCATTTCTAGAGCATTACGCCATCTACCACGGGAATATATCAAGTGTCTCTGCACGTCCTGAGGATGCACGCTGTCAATGAGTATCAGAGCTGCCAGCAATAGCTCTGAGCTACCGCAAGCATCAGTATCCTGTTCTGTCATAATGTCAGCTTCGATATGTTCTTGACTCTCAGGATAACCAGTTATAAGTATCTCATGCATCCTCATGAGGGTCTGCAAAAGGGTGCGTGGTCCATATTCGCCTGGAGCAAGCGAACCAGGAGGTATGAGCGGAGTATCTGGTTCGCCTGCAATGAAGGCCTGAACAAATGCCTGAGACTCCATTTCAATTAAGTCTTCAGTGGTCTGGGGATATTCTCCCATCAGAGACGGCCTGTTTCCAGGCGGGATTTCGGGCGGAGGTTCGAGGTTCCGTTGAACCTCGGAAGGCGAAGCCTCTATAGTGGTGTCCTCGTCGTCGCTCTCGTAGGCCATGATGTTGCCTGGGTTCCCGAACATCCAGTCGTAGAAAGAAAGAGGCTGGTTTCCCAGCGTACCGTGTTCCACGGGAGTAAGCTCGTTACTGCCCATAACGAACCGGCGGACGTACTCGAGGTAGTACGCGTACAATCCATGACCATACGCTTCGAGCTCGTCGACGTTGTCCATGCCAACAACCCAAGTGAAAAATATCTGCTCCATAGCCTCAAAGTCCTGGAGGCTCAGATATTCAATGGATGGTTCACTTGAGCCAAAATGGACTTCGGTCGACCTGCCCTTTCCATTTCCCTTCACTGGACAATCTCGCACAAGATGATCGGAACTACCACATTCATGGCATTTGAGAACCTGGCCGTCTCTACCTCGCGGGTTTCCTCGCCGACCTTTGCCTTTACCTGAGGTCTCTCTACGGCCTTTACCACGGCCTTTTCCCCCAAAGAACATCTCATCGTGTTGTTCATCTGAGAGCCTCTTCTGGAGAAATGCCGCGATACCTCGTCCGTTCAACCTCCGACGACCTCGCTTGCCTTTACCCTTTCCTTTAAAACTTCTACGTGTCCTCCTTCTAACACGACGCACTGGTTTTCGTGTGAACCTCCTCCACCTTCGTTTAGCCTGTTGTAATAACCGGAACAAATGCTCAGCACGCTGATTGTCGTTATCCATATTCATAATATCTGACCAATCTAAAGCTTCAACACCATCTGATGATATAGTGTCTGTATCGGTGCCGGAGTCGAAATCCTCGTCTCCCAAGTAGGTGGATACACCGTCGGTTAGGGGGTTTGATTCCCCCCACAAAGAACGGTGTGGTTGTGGTTCTCTAGAAGGAGGGCTGGTTGCCCAGCTTGGTTGTGATCGATCCCCTGCTAATGAAGCAGTGGATTCTCCTGGGTCATCGGCCCATATGCTTGAGGGCCCGTTTCCAGGCTGGGCTTCAGTGGTCAAGGTAGTGTAGAAATTTCCACTACCAGATCCCCTTCCCCTTCCAAACACAGATCCTATGTTACCAGGAGACCGTTCGGATAGGTGGCCTATCGAACGCATCCTCTCCAGCAACTCATCATACTGTTGTTGTGTTCGGGGCATTTGGTGATTGAGTGGCTGTAAGAGTTGCATGGCTCGCTGGTTGCCGACGCCTAAGGCGCGGAATAGGATAGTGGTTAGCAGTTGGAAGTTGGGAAGGTCGAATCCCACCGACTGTGCCTCAAGTCGGGCCATTTCGAATCGGGTAAGGGTGACATCGATTCGTTCCCCGTGAGGCACGTGGAAGTCGATGAGTTGTGTGCCGGAAGTGAGCTGTCGCTCATCTTCCAGGCGTTCGAACTTCATGCTTAGGAGGAACATGATGTAGGTCACTGGGTCTGTGTGGACCCCATCAATGCCAGCACCATAGTTGATAATGTCAGCCGGTACCCTCATGGCGAGTGTCCTCGCCAGGCCACCTAGGCCGCGTTGTATTGCGGCCGCTTGGGCCTGTGGCGTCATACGTCCGCTTGTAACGTTGAGCCATGCGTTGACCTCGTAGATGTACTCACGAAAAGGTACATTACCTTGAGGGTCCCGATATGGGCCATGTGTTTGCCCATCGGTGCTGTTTTCTCCACGACGCATGTGTCCGATTGCTGCCCCCAGCGCGAACCATATAATAGCGAAAACGACTAGCCCGAGAATGTGTAACGAAGGACGGTTATGATGCGCGTTGTCGCGCTGGGGTAGCGCCTTGTCGAGTCTTCGAGGCGCTCTGTCTGGCGGGTCTCCCCGCCCCTGCTTCAAGTATTGCGCTGTTGGCTCGTTGCCGAGCGGTTGGTGGTAACGCAATGATGAAGCGTATATGGTACCAGTCTGGTCGTCTAGACGTCGTACCTCTCGTGTTGCTTCTTGCTCTTGGATAGATCCTCGTAAACGTACTGGGAGTAGTGGCGCAGGGTGGTAGGTAGTCACGAAGATCGTGCCGAAGAATATGAGGCTAAGAAGAGCAAGAGCTGACCACACGAGAGTGCGGCCAGCTCCGCTACCAAGTCGAAAGTGAGCCTGGTAGCTCAAATATGGCATATAGCCTGGCAAATTGCATCCATCGCTCTGCTGTGAAGGTACAGTATGAGGGGTGGATGAGTAAGATAGGATAAGATCGATGTAATGATCTTTCCAGCACATAGCGAACACTCGCGGTGTCCGGGCAAATAGGGCG
Organism: Prorocentrum cordatum; assembly: GCA_963575745.1. Taxonomy (NCBI): domain Eukaryota; class Dinophyceae; order Prorocentrales; family Prorocentraceae; genus Prorocentrum; species Prorocentrum cordatum. Next base: position 598,470 of record CAUYUJ010014771.1, on the reverse strand, counting down.
CGCGTGCCTTGGGCCAAAGGCAACGGCGCGCGAGCTATGCTCCCGATACTGTAACATCTCCCAAAGAGCTACCCTTAAAGTGCTCGCCCATACCACGCTTTTCATACCCCACAGGAGCTCCATGAAGGCCGAAATCAACAAGTCCGCATGCAGTCGCGGGCTCATTTCGCTCGCCCCTGCCACGCTTATCAAACCCTATAGGAGTTCCACAGGAGACTCCACAGGGAGCTCTACAGAAGGCCAAAATGCAAGAGTCGGCATGCAGTCGTGGGCTCATTTCGCTTGCCCCGGCCACGATTTTTCAAGCCCCATGGGACCTCCACAGAAGGCGACTACGAAGAAAATCGTATGCAGTCGTCGGCTCATGTCGCTCTACCCTGCCGCGCCTTTCAAATTCTGCAGGATTTCCACAGGAGGCCCCACAGGGAGCTCCACAGAAAACCCAAATGGCAAGGCTCGTGTGCCTGACCACGCCCATTTCGACCGCCCATGTCTCCCGTGGCCCTATAGGGGGCGCCCCTCCTTCGGCACACCTGCCCTGCGTTACTCACAACTGCATGTTGTTGGCCCCGAATATAAAACAACAACGGGTCCGCCTGGGTATTCCCTCGCATTGTATTCAAAACCGCGCTCTCGCGCGGGACCTCATCGAGCTATCGCTTGAGACCCCCCCGCGATTCATACGGACTGACGCTTCAGCGACACGCCCCCTCGACCCGGCGTCTGGGGCCGCCCGCCCGACCCTCCCATCGGGGTCCGCCCGCCCGACGCGCACTTCTGGTTACGTCGCTTCTCTTCCTGCTCCTGACCCCTATCGTGCTAATCTCTTTCGCGCTCCATCATTCCCTCTCCCAGTCAACCGTCCCTCCTCACTCCCTTCCCTTGTGTTAGGGGCTGCGTCAACTACACGTGGCAGTCAAGGAACATACACCCCAAAGAAAGATACGATCGAAGACAAAGTGGGTGGGTATCGAGGGCTTGGGGTTAAATGATGAATGACACGCGAGCCAATAACAACCGAACAATATTACACACATTGTTGCTGCGTTTTACTGATGCGCGCCTTGGCAAGAACGTGCGGGGCCAAAACAACCGCACTAACGAATTCTGGACAACCAAGATACATCTGGTAATGTTGTAAACTTCAAGACCGTTTCCGTCGGTCTGGCCAGCCAACGTCTAGACTTCGAAACCGTGAGCTGGCTAATGGGAGCAGGCTGACAACTACGCAGTACACCACGTCCTGCCTGGCGGACGCACAACAAAAACAATCACCTCATCCTTCTCCTCCCTCGTTCACCTCTTCGTCAGATCCTCCACCACCTTCTCCCCTTTCCCCTCCGCTCATTGCAGCAACACTGCCGCAAGGACAGTGGCTGGGCGAAAACGCCCTCGGCCGACTGAAAAATCCAATGCTTCCAAGACCTATGTACGGCCCGGGTGGCAAGAGACAACCCTGCCTAAACAGAACTCCCCCGATGCCATGATCAACCTTGGTGGCCACTCCTGGCGTACAGCGTGGGAAACGTGGGGACCTTCGGGCGGCAAGATCCAGCCCTGGTTCCATCTATCAGCGCGCCCCCGAGAAATGTGTATAACATTCCTCTTGTCGGCGCGCGTGCGGCAAGTAGCTGGCCAGGAACCCTCCCGTCCCCTCACTTCTCGCCAACCCCCTCCCTCTTGCAGCGCTTGCCTCACTTCCCCCCCCCCCCCCGTCCTGGCCCACTCTCCCTTCACCCTGAGCCAATGAATGGAGCGAGTTTATGCGAATTCATTCAGAACCAAAAGGGAACATCGCGGCGGCACTGCGCCGTGCCTGATGCCTGCGGCGCGGGGCACAGCAAACCGTGAGCATTATGAGCTGCGGCCCACCGCCAGCTGCGGAATTCTGGCGGGGTGCGGGCCGTTCGCGCACGGCGACAAGCCCATCCCAGCGTCGGAGGGAGGAGGGGGGAAGGGGGGGGAGGAGGGAGGCTACCAGGGAGCAGTGGTGAGTGCTGCGGCTGCTGCTGCTTTTGATTTTGGTGCCCTTGAATTCTCATTTCTCGAAAATCAAAACCTTTGATCCCCCCTCCGGTAACCATTACATTTTTCGGTCAAAAAATATCCCGGGGCCCGCACCCTTTTGTTTAAACGGGAACATGAAGGGTCACCAAACTATGCCCCCGACCCTGGGTTTACAACAACAACAACAACAACAACAACGGCTGCCCCCAAACACTTCCTCACAATGTACTCCCAAATCACGCTCGCGCGGGGGACGCCCTCACAATATATGCCGGAATCGCGCTCGTGCGTGAGACTTCCTCGCAATGTAAAACAACAACGGGTCCGCCTGGGTATTCCCTCGCATTGTATTCAAAACCGCGCTCTCGCGCGGGACCTCATCGAGCTATCGCTTGAGACCCCCCCGCGATTCATACGGACTGACGCTTCAGCGACACGCCCCCTCGACCCAGCGTCTGGGGCCGCCCGCCCGACCCTCCCATCGGGGTCCGCCCGCCCGACGCGCACTTCTGGTTACGTCGCTTCTCTTCCTGCTCCTGACCCCTATCGTGCTAATCTCTTTCGCGCTCCATCATTCCCTCTCCCAGTCAACCGTCCCTCCTCACTCCCTTCCCTTGTGTTAGGGGCTGCGTCAACTACACGTGGCAGTCAAGGAACATACACCCCAAAGAAAGATACGATCGAAGACAAAGTGGGTGGGTATCGAGGGCTTGGGGTTAAATGATGAATGACACGCGAGCCAATAACAACCGAACAATATTACACACATTGCTGCTGCGTTTACTGATGCGCGCCTTGGCAAGAACGTGCGGGGCAAAAACAACCACACCAACGAATTCTGGACAACCATTGCTGGTGTTGCTGTTGCTGTTGAATTCTCATTTGTAAAAATGTTGGCCCGCCCTCTGGTAACCATTACGCTGTTCAACTGAAGTGCCCCCCCTCGGCTCGCACCCTTTTTGCTTGTCAGGGGAAGTTTGGTGTCACCAACTTGGGTTTTTGGGCCCCGCCACACAACCACAACGGCTCCCACCTGATATTTCCTCACAATTGGGAATCGCGCAATCGCTCGAGCTGTCCTCGCGATTCGCGCGCTATTCTCGCATCGGCACCCCGCCTTCTCGACACGGCCGCTTGAGCCCGCCCCCCCGACCTGCCAGTGAGGGCTTCCCCGCCCGATGGGCCCGCCTGGTTCTGCCGTGCGTTCTGCTCCTGCTAATCCAATGCTCCATCCTTCTCCGTCCCCCATCCATCCGTCCTCCCCTCCCCTGTTTTAGGGGCTGCGCCAACTTCGCGCGGCGAAGAAAAGATCGAAAAGGGGTTACGATCGAAGACGAAGAGGGCGGGTACCGAGCGTTTGGGATATACGTTGTCAATGAATGGCGCCCGAGCAGGTAAGAGCGAACAGTCTCAAATGATTGGTGCTGTTGTTGGTGCTGCTGTGGGTGTCGTTGTTTGTTTTGTTGTCGGTGCTGTTGCTACTGTTAAAGAACTCTCACATCTGGAAAAGACAGTTGTTGATCACCCCTACGGGCGGAAGGACGGACTACCGGATCAAGCGGGTCTGTCCCACTACGGGGAGGGGTGGACAAGCACTGTGGCGCTACCCTACTGCATCCTGTAAACTCGGCACTTGAAGTGCCCCACCTCGGGGCTCGCATCTGTTTGTGTTCATCCTGCTCAAACTGTGCTCTTGGCCCCCCGGCTGCAACAACAACGGTTTCCACCTGACACTTCCTTATAATGTATTCAGACATCGCGCTCTCGCTCGGGACTTCCTCACAATATATCCAAAACTCGTGCTCTCGCGTGGGACTTCCTCGAAATTTGTTCAGGCGCCGCGCCCTCAACACTCAGGACTCATGCTCTCGCTGTTGCCTTTCTCACGATGTACTTGGCAATCGCGCAATCGCTCGAGCCCTCCTCGCGATTGATGCAGGACTCACGCTTCAACAACCCGCCTGCCCGACCCGGCCGCCTGGGCCCGCCTTCCCGACCCGCCCGTGAGGAACTACCCGCCCGATGTGCCCGTCTGGTTATGCCCCGTGCGTTCTGCTCATAGCCCACCTCCTGAAAATTTCTCTCATTCTCCATTATCCTCCCTCTCTTCCGTGCATCCTCCCTTCCCCTGTTCTAGGGGCTGCACTGAATGCACGTGGCAGGTAGGGAAGATATACCACCAAAGGGGTACGATTGAAGACGAATAAGGCGGGTACCACGAGTTCGAACTATACGTGTTGAATGTCACTCGGGCATATCGGAGCGATTAACATGATTGTTGTGTTTGCTGCTGATGTTGCAGTTGTTGTTGTTGTTGTTGTTGTGATTGTTGGTGTTGTTGCTGTTGCTGCTGCTGCTGTTGATGTTGCTGTTTTTATTGTTGTTGGTGTTGTTGGTGCTGTTTTTCCATCGGGCTGCTGTCAAGACGACGGTAGAGTAGCAGATGCCAGGCCAACGCCCGTCTAAATGCGCCTCGCGTGCCGAGAGCCACGCTGGGACCCCGAGACAATGCTCCACCTCATCATCATCTAACGCCCCCCTTCCACATCCTCCTTCACGACGCCACCGCCCTCCTCCCGTTCTGCAGTGCCCCCCCCTCCCTCCTCATCCCACCCCCGCCGCGCGCCTTGGCACGGCAGAGGAAGCGTAGCCCGTGGCTGCTAGTACTCTCCACGCTCAGCATCAAATGTCAGGCACGGCCAGGCGAGCTCAACACCAAGCATTCAAAAACATCATCACGCTCAACCTGGGCTGGGCACGGGTATTAACCCAAGGCCGCCTGGCATTTGCCAGGCCTGGCAAATTTCTGCCTGGCATTAGCCGGGCTGCTGGCGACCGCGCGGGGGGCGTCCAGGCGCTCTCCGCGCGCAGATCCCCTGCGGCGGCCCACGTCGCTATGGGGCCTCCGCTCCTGCTTCGGATGCCATGGTCGCGGGGGTCGCAGCGCTCCGGGAGGGCACGTCTTTGCTGTAGCTGTCGTCGCGCGCGGCCCTGCGCTTCGACCTGCCACGCGCGGCGGACCTCGCGTGGTCCACGACCAGGCCGTGGAACAGGATGGATTCCGTCAGGATTGGGGCCTTGTAGGTCCTTCGCCCAGCAGGGTGCAAACCCTGCCACAGGTGCTCAACGGGCGCTGGGTTCCTCTCGGTGTCCGGCGGAGTCTGCAGCCTCAGCGCCTCGGCTTCCTCATAGAGAAGGTCCACGTCGGTTCCCTCCCTCGTGGAGTCGGTGGGTGTGTGGCGGCTGGAGGCGGCGACCGCAGCGAAGTCCAGCGGCGGGACCTTGTGGGAGCAGGGCGCCACGGGCAAAGGATCCCCACGAGCCAGGCGGGGCGTGGGGACCTTGGAGACCCCTGCCACGGGCGATGGAGGAGGAGCAGGGGCAGCAGCGTGCCGCGGCGTGCAGGAAATCAGCGCGGGCGCCAGCAAGGAGTCCGTCATGTCCGCGGCGCGGGTTCGGTGGAAGGGCTGGCGCGTCTCTTGAGCCCAAATGGCTGTGGAAACTCGCTGGAGACGTCGTTGGGCCTCTCTTGGGGCCGTCTCGGGGCGATTGTGAGCCGCATGGGGGCGATCTCGGGTGCTTCTGAGACTGGCTTAGACGATCCGGGTACCGAAGATGCGAGCTTGCAATAAGAATGCAAACACCTGTGCTGGTGTGCCGTAGTGGGCGGTTCTTGGACCGCATTGAGTTGAGCCCATCTGGGGCGTCTGCGGAAATCTTGGGGAGCATTGGAATCGTCTTAGAGCTCCTCTTGGCCCATCTGAGGAGGCACTGGGCCTGTCTTGGAACCTGCAAAATCCCAACGGGAACCGCCCAGGGGGAAGAGCCGGTACTGCACAAGAGCCGGGACTACACAAGGAAAGCTGCTAAGCGGGCCCCCCATTTTTCAGGTATGCATTTATGTGAATATATATATATATATATATATATGCACATATACATACATATATATATATATATATATATATATATATATATATAAGACTGCAGTGGCGCTTCGCGCCATACACCTAGATCCTTGAAGTTTGGTTTGCAGGCGGAATAGCAGGAAGATGAAGCCGACAATTTAGCGATAATTCCTTGTTGCCTTTTCCGGCATCGCCGATATGATAATGATATTCGTTATCCTTCCTCCATGTTTCTTTTTCTTCATGTTCGCCATACCCTGCGCATTCTCCCTATCCTCCTCAGCGTTTATTTGCGGAGGCTCCTCCTGGGAGAGCCTCTGGGGGCCTTAAAAAAATGGTCTCAGGCTTTCTTAAGGCCTTCTGGAGGCCTCCTGGGCGTATTCTGGGGGCCTCTGGGGACTTCCTCGGGCCACCCTGCCTCCAACCACGGTCTCCCTGAACAACGGGGTCACGATTTGGAATGCTTCGGAGAGTGTCTTGGGGCCATCTTGGGCCGCCATGGGGCTTTCTGAGGGCCATCTTGGACCCGTGTTGTGCCGTTTTGGGGCTCTCTTGGACTGCCTGGAAGCCCTTTCGGATGATTGTGGGGTGATTTTGGAGCCTCCCAGGTGGCTTCGGACGCCCAGAAGACCGCCGTCTTGGAGCGTCGGGAAGCCGAAAAGAGGATAACCCCAAAATTCACCAAAAACTACCAGAAAATCAATGATTCTTGCCTCTTGGGAGTGCTCTTGGAGGCCTCTTTGGGGCCGTCCTGGAGGCCTCTTGGGCCATCTTGAGGTCACGTCGGTCACTCTTGGAGCGCTCTTGCGCTGTCATGGGGGTCTCTGAGACGTCTCCGATGACCCCCCTGATCGCCCTAGGAATGCTGGGAACCCTTGGCAAAACGCCCTGCGAGGCCAGGGGGGCCGCTTCGAGGCCCGTCCGGAGGGTCCCAAAGCCCCAGATCCCGGGAGTCCGGTTTTGGGGGGGGGGTCCCCCCGCCCAGGCTTATAAAAACATAGGAAGAGGAATAGATGTATATATGTATATGTGTATAACTAACAATATATCACATGCCGAAAGAGTAAGGACATGTGCACATAGAAGCGATGGCGGACACACGCACGCAGAAACAGTGGACATCACATGCTCAGTCTCTCCGGTCGCCCTCTTCGCCCTCTGGATTGCATTTATGCTGCGTTACATTCCAGCATTGACCGTCTTCTTCGAATCCATCACTGGATCCTTACTGTCTCGAGTCCGCCTTACATCCCGGTCGGTCAGCTGGGCTGCAAACGTCACCAACGACTGGCGGAGCGGCGTCATTGTCACTGATGCCACAGATCGCATCCCCCTTCGCTTTTTACTCACCTGCCCTAATTGTGCAAAGTCTGCGCACGCGCGCGTGCCATATGGTGTGCTTGCAGAGTGGCGAGCCGTACTCGGAAACCACTCCTTGCATTGTTGAATCGCTCGCTTACGTGGATAAATGCACATACTACTTGCGGGCAACACGGAATAGTTGAGGTCAGTGTGTGAGAAGGGCAAAGAACGGCATAACATGCGTAAGGCTTATGCAGAGGACTTCATTATGTACCAATGCGATGCGTTGAACGCGGCACACCTTTCAAGTGCTGCGACAATCACTCGATGCAAGACGAGGTGGCCATACTTGCGGGAGTCCTCCTTCTTCGCTTCCCTGAACGCCTCCAACCGGGCCTGCTTCTCACGTAACTCCTTCGGAAGAGAACACGAATCCAAGCTGCGTAAGCATGTGCAAACTTATCTTCACGCCCTCAGCTGCGGCTATCGCGCGCCCATTCCTGGCACAGCTGCCACTTAAAAATGGCAACCCCGAGCGAAAACTAGACACACATCTTCTGGCTGGAATCGAGCGTGCCCACGGGCGGATGCGGATGCGGATGCAGCGATGCGGGGGTCACCCGCGCCCGGGCCCCTTGAGGGCGGTCGGGCTCGCTGAGACACACGCGTGGCACAGGCACTCCAGGAGGCACGTGCGATGTGAAACAACATGATGGGCAAGTGCGCAACCATTCAAGGAGGAAGACGGGCCACCGTTGCCATTTAGCGAAACGAGGACCCCTCTCCATGAGCAAGGCTTCCTTGCGTATTGGATGCATATCTCCATGGCGGCGATGGGCGCAGTCCAACGCGCTGAAGCACCGCTGCCAACGCCCACACACCCACACACTTTGGGCGGTAGCGGCCTCGCGCGCGGCGACGGGGCGGAGCAAGTCCAAGCGGCGGAGCGGGCACGCGGAACTGGCACCCCAAGCGGCATCGCGTTGGATCGCCGCGCTGCCAGCCATAGCAGCCCAAGCACACAGCCATCGGGGCATGGATGGCGAGGAGGGAGAGCGCTGCCCGGCGTGGGACGTCCCACGCGAGGACAAAGCGAACCGCCGCGATGGGGGACATAGCCAACCGGGCATGGTTGGCGGGGAGGAAGAAACCAGCCGCGCAAGCGAAACTCCTGCCTGAGTGGCACGATGCGTGGAGAGATGCCAGCGCTGCAGCAGGGGAAAGCCACACACACACACACACTCCAGCCACCTCTCGCACCAAGGTGCTTATGCGAAGCCCTGGCCGCTGGGGCAAATGACCGACCGCAAGGAAGTAACGGACACCCTCTGGGGTTGCTACAGGTACCCCTGGACAGGGTATGCCCAAGCCTCTTCGGGCCATCCTGGAGACCCTGCCCTCTTCGGGCCATCCTGGAGACCCCACCCTCTCCGGGCCATCCTGGGTGCTACGGACCCATCCCCGACGTCATGGTGCCCCACATCCTGAGCGGGGTTCTTGTTTTCCTAGAACGCCCTCTCCTTCTCCTTCTCCTTCTCCCGCCTCGCTACTATACCATACCAATACATGCCATACCAATACCATACCATACCATACCATACCATACCATACCATACCACAGCTACCATACGATACCTACAGTGCCCTACCATACCTAACATGCCTACCATACCAAACCGACCATACCATACCATACCATACCATACCATACCATACCATACTTACCATATCATGCCACACTATACCATACCTATCACACTATACCTACCAAACCATACCATACCTACCATACCATACCAAAGCTACCATACCATACCTACCACTCTAGGGAGGCCACGCCAGAGCGAGGACAGCATCGGGATACCATACTATTTACAAGGTTTCGTGCCCCTCCAACCCCTCCAGGAAGGCCCCGCCAGAGCGAGGAGGGCATTCGAAAACAATCGTATGTATCGAGTTTCGTGCCCCTCCCACTCCTCCAGGGAGGCCCCGCCTGAGAGGTTCTGTGCCCCTCCCACTCCTCCAGGGGGGCCCCGCCAGAGCGAGGAGGGTATTCGAAAACAATTTTATGTATCAGGTTTCGTGCCCCTCCCACTCCTCCAGGGAGGCACCGCCTGAGCGCGAACGAGAAGGGTACTCGAAAACCGTGTTGTTTTATCCGAATTCGTGTCCCTCCCACCTCTCCAGGGAGGCCCCGCCTGAGCGAGGAGGGTTTTCGAAAACAATGTTATGTATCACGTTTCGTTGCCCTCCGACTCCTCCAACGAGGCACCGCCTGAGCGAGGAGGGTATTCGGAAACCATGCTGTTTATCAAGTTTCGTGCCCCTCCCACTCCTCCAGGGAGGCCCCGCCCAAGCGAGGAGGGCATTCGAACACAATCGTATGTATCAGGTTTCGTGCCCCTCACACTCCTCCAGGGAAGCCCCGCCCAAGCAAGGGTGGTATTCGAAAACTGTATTGTTTATCAGGTTTCGTTTCCCTCATCGGGGGCTCCACTGAAGGTCCCAGAGCTACCGCCCGCAGGAGTCCCCCCCACCCAGTACAGCGCTCCGTGGCCCCATAGGGAGCTCCACCGAAGGCCCCAGTGGGGATGGCCGCATGCGTCCCCCCCACCCAGTACAGCTCTTCGTGGCCCCATGCAGAGCTCCACCGACGGCCCCAGTGCTATCGCCCGCATGCGTACCCCCCACCCAGCCACCCGCTTCGTGGCCCCATAGGGAGCCCCACCGAAGAAGACATTCACAACTGCATATGGTTGGGTCCCTCGCCAAGATAATTTGCTTGAACGTCGACCCCCAGAGGTCTCGACCCATTCCCCGGGACCGACTTTTCTAATCGAATCGTGTCCAACCATCCTGTTGTGTTGGGTCATCGTTTTGAGGAGAAGGTCCCCGCGTTCACTCCTGCTCCTCCTCCTCCCGCTGCCCCCTCCCTCCTCCCCCATCTCATCATCATCATCATCATCATCATCATCATCATCATCATCATCAGCAGCAGCAGCAGCAGCATCAGCATCATCATCATCATCATCATCAGCAGCAGCAGCACCAGCACCAGCATCATCAACAACATCATGACCATCATCAACATCATCACCATCGTCAGCATCATCATCACCATCATCTGCATCATTATTAATATCATCATCATTAGCAGCATCACCGTCACCATCATCAGCATCATCACCATTAGAAGCATCGTCATTCTCATCATCGCCACCATCATGACCACTAGCATCATCATCATCATCATCATCATCATCATCATCATCATCATCACAATCCTCATCCTCATCCCCATCATCAGCATCATCAGCATCAGCATCATCATAAGCATCATCAGCATCACCATCATCAGCAGCATCAGCATCAGCATCAGCATCAACATCAGTATCATCAGCATCACCATCATCATCATCAGCAGCATCATCATCATCATCAGCATCACCCTTTTCAGCACACCCCTCACACGCTTCGTGGCCCCATAGGGAGCTCCACCGAAGGCCCCAGGGGGGGGGCCCGCATGCGTCCGCCAAACTCAGTACAGCGCTTCGTGGCCCCACAGGGAGCTCCAACAAAGGCCCCAGTGGGGGTGCCCGCACGCGGTTCCCCACCCCAGTACAACGTCTCGCGGCCCCATAGGAAGATTCACCGAAGGCCCCAGTAGGGGTGCCCGCATGCGTCCGCCACACCCAGTACAGCGCTCCGTGGCCCCATAGGGAGCTAGCTCCACCGACGGCCCCAGTGGGGGTGCCCGCATGCGTCCGCCACACCCAGTACAGCGCTTCGTGGCCCCAAAGGGAGATCCACCAAAGGCCCCAGTGAGGGTGCCCGCATGCGTCCGCCACACGCAGTACAGTGTTTCGTGGCCCCATAGGGAGATCCACCGAAGGCCCCAGTGGGGGTGCCCGCATGCGTCCGCCACACGCAGTACATTGTTTCGTGGCCCCATAGGGAGCTCCACCGAAAGCCCCAGTGGGGGTGCCCGCATGCGTCCGCCACACCCAGTACAGCGTTTCGTGGCCCCATAGGGAGCTCCACCGAAGGCCCCAGTGTGGGTGCCCGCATGCGTCCGCCACACCCATTACAGCGTTTCGTGGCCCCATAGGGAGCTCCACCGAAGGCCCCAGCTGGGGTGCCCGCATGCGTCCGCCACACCCAGTACAGCGAGCGCTTCGTGGCCCCATAGGGAGATCCACCGAAGGCCCTAGTGACGAAGCCCGCATGCGTCTCCCCACCCCAGTACAACGTCTCGCGGCCCCATAGGAAGATCCACCGAAGGTCTCAATTGTGCAACCCGCATGCTTTCCCACCCCACCGGCTGCAACGCTTCGTGGCCCCATAGGGAGCTCCACCGAAGGTCCCAGTGGCGCAGCCTGCATGCGTCCGCCACACTCAGTACAGCGCTTCGTGGCCCCATACGGAGCTCCACCGGTGGCTCCAGTGGCGCAGTCCGCACGCGTGTCCCCCACCTAGTACAGCGTTTCGTGGCCCTACAAGGGGGCTCCAACGAAGACGATACCTACAACTGCGGCATTCATGAATGAATATGGTTGGGTCCTTCGCCAAGCTAATTCCCTACCCAGGCTCTGCCTAGAGGTTTCTTACTCTCTTTCTTAAAGGGGCCGGGCAGTGGAACTCGCCCCGGGCGGTTCCCCCAGTCCCCGCCCCGCGGTTCCCCCAGTTGCGCCCCCTGGGTTCACCCAGCTTAGCTAAGCTAAGCTTAGCTTTAGTTTAGATTTAGCTTAGATTTAGCTTAGCTTTAGCTTAGCTTTAGCTTAGTTTTAGCTTAACTTTAGTTTACCTTTAGCTTAGCTTTAGCTTAGCTTTAGCTTAGCTTTAGCTTAGCTTTACCTTAGACTTAGCTTAGCTTTAGCTTAGCTTTAGCTTAGCTTTAGCTTAGATTTAGCTTATATTTAGCTTAGCTTAGCTTTAGCTTAGCTTTAGCTTAGCTGTAGCGTAGCTCTAGCTTAGCTTTAGCTTAGCTTTAGCTTAGCTTTAGCTTGGCTTTACTGTTACTACTAATGCTGCTTTCCTAGGGGCTCCAACTCCTAGGTAGGGTCGCACTGGGATATTTTTTGTTGACAGTTCCGAGGCCCAGTGAGGGCCCCGAGAGGCCGAAAACAGCGAAGCACCCTCTGTTAGGTTCTTTCATGACTCGAGGGGGTCTGGGGAGACCGTGGAGCCCTCCCTGGCAATCCTAGGGGCACTTCTGGCAACGCATAACACCCAGGCCAGACCGTGGCGATGCTCCAGCGTGCCGACTCCAGCGTAGCACTGCTCGGCTCTCCCATGGCCCACAGCGGGCCCTTCGGCTTGGACGAAACGCCGCGGGGCGCGCTAACCGCGCGGGCTTTCACCTCGGCGCGGCCACGCGCAGCCAAGAGCGCGCAAGCACGACCCTGAGATCCCGGCATCGCCATTTTTTTCGAACTGGACATGTTCGGATGATTTCGGGCCCAGAGACCCTCACAGATCGTTCCGGCTCGAGAGCTGGTGCAGAAACATGGGGTCTAGGGTCTAGAGCTGCGGTCCGTATTTTTCACGATGTTTCAATTTTTGTCGCGTCGTCGGATCTCAGGGGAGATCCGGTCAGGGCCAACGCAGCGAGGCGAGTGCCCGACGAACACCAGGGCAGCATGGCTGAACGCGGCGGGGCCAGAGGAGAAGCCGGGGGGGCAGAGGACGACGAGGGATCCGCCTCCCTCCGCCCTCCTCCTTCCCAACTCCGTTCCTCCTTCTCCTTCTTCTCCTCCTTCTCCTCCCTCTCCTTCTCCTCCGCCCTCGCGGACGTGAACAAAACAAGCAGCCACTCCAGCTCCAACACAAGATACCGAACGCTCTTGACGTCTCTACTCCGCTCGGGATCGGCGGAATGGCGTGGGCCACTTGAATAAACCAGGAACAGCGATGTAAAGCACACAATCCTGGCGAAGAACCCGACCACATGCAAATGCGAGTATCGCCTTCCGTGGATCTCCTTATTGGGCCACGAAGCGTGCGAAGGGTGTGCCAAAATGGGGCGTGGCGGCCATCCGGGCGCTGCGACTGAGGCTTTAGACAGAAACCCCATGCGGCCACGAAGCGTGTAAGAGGTGTGCAGAAGTGGGGCGGGGCGGCCATGCGGGCGCTGTCCCCTGGGCCCTGGATGGAGCTCCCTTTGGGGCCACGAAGCGTGGCATGCGAGCCCTGACACTGGGGCCTATGGGGCCACGAAGCGCGTGAGGGGTGTCGAGATCGGTTGGGCGGCCCGCGTGTGGACACCGCCGCTGGGGCCTTCGGTGGAGCGTCCTCTGGGGCCACAGAACGTGTGAGGGGTGTGCCAACGTTTGGGGGGCGGCCGCTTGTGGACACCGCCACTGGGGCCTTCGCTGGAGCTCCCTCTGGGGCTATAGAACGTGTGAACGGGTGTGCCGAAGTAGTTAGCGGCCGCGTGTGGACACCGCCTCTGGGGTCTTCCTATGGGGCCGCAGAACGTGTGAGGGGTGTGCCCACATGGGTGGAGCGGCCGCATGTAAACACCGCTACTGAGGCCTTCGATGGAGCTCTCCTGGGACCACAAAACGTGTGAAGGGTGTGCCCAAATGGGTGGAGCAGCCGCGGGTGGGCACCGTGAATGGAGCATTATGTGGAGCTACCTGTGGGGCCACAGAAAGTGTGAGGGGTGTGCCGAGATCGGTTGGGCGGCCGCATGTGGACACCGCCGCTGGGGCCTTCGATGGAGCTCCCTGTGGGGCCACATAACGTGTGAAGGGTTTGCCGAAATTGGTGGGGCTGCCGATGTTGGACACCGCCACTGCGGACTTCGGAGGAACTCCGTATCAGACATTTGCGAAAATTAGGTTCGATTGTGGTTTCCGTTCTAGACAGCCCAACTGAAGTGCAAGTTCGGGACCATCGTGGATCTAAGCAGGATCCCTATGAAAACGTATGGATTCGCGAAATCCGCAACGTCGGATCTATCCTGGATACAAGCAGGATCCCTATGAAAACAAATTGTTTTGCCCAGATCCCAGCATGGACACCATCGTGGATCCATAGTGTTTCCAGGTAGGATCCCTATGGAAACATATGGTTTCGTGGAATGTGCAAGTTCGGAACCATCGTGGATCCAAGCAAGATCCATTTGAAAACAAACGATTTCGCAAAATTTGAAATGTCGGATCCATCGCGGATCCAAGCCGGATCCACCGCAAAGTGGCGCGAGGCCCTACAACACGACAGGGATCGCGCACCGCGGACTCGCCGGCCCTCCTCCTGGTACCTATACGACCACCCTTCGGGTGATAAGGAGGTTTGGGGTGGGGGGGAGAGGGGGGGAACCAACATCTGACTCAATCGATCTCTCTATCGAACTCACTCAACGGGACACCACGGGACACCTGTCGATCTCACTAATTATCGATTTCACTATCGATCTCACTCAACGGGACATCACGGGACACCTCAGGGCACCAAATCGATCTCAGTATCGATCTCACAATCGATCTAATAATCGATCTCATTCAACGGGACACCACGGGCCACCACAAGACACCACGGGACACCGGCGGGACACCGCGGGCCACCGGCCGCCAGAGGAGAAACATTTGGTCTGGCCGCGGCCCAGCCACAGGAGGAGTTCCTCTCGCACGCCCACGCAGCTTCGCCTCGCCCGCACGCACGCATGGCACGCACGACACGAACCCGAAACCGAAATCGATTTCCCGGTAGGGGGGGGTCTCCGTTTCACGTCGGACCCGATAATGCAAATCAAAAAAGGGGCCACGGCCCATCCACGCCCCCCCCGGGGGGGGTCCCTCTAATTAAGATTGTACGAGGGCCGCTGGGCCCTGAGTGGGCATGATGGGGTTGCACCCCGCCCGCGCCCACGGGCGCACCGCGGGCGCCTCGCGACGCCGTCGTCATCACAGTGTCCCCCCGCCCGCCCAAAGCGCAACTTTCTTGCGGCATGGACGGCGTCCAGAAACAAGGTTCCGAGGAAGTCTCAAGCGAAACTGAAATTCTCTGGCGGCTGGAGATGGAGCGGGAAAACAGGGTGGCGAGACAGTCCCGCACGGAATCGCCATTCTCCGCTTGCTGGAGAAACTCTCTGGACGGACTGAAATGTGATTCGGTTGGCTCTGCTTTCGCTTGCCTCTGCTACCCCCCCCCGCCCTCCGTCGAGGTGGGCAAGCGACCCCTTCGAGCCCTCGTGTGTGATGCTCTTACTGGACATCCAATGCGGCACCAGCTCGTTGCCCGAGCTGCCTTGCGAGCGCAACGACGGACCCTGGCGAGCCCCCGTGGCCTCCTCCACGCCCCGGCAACGGCGGCTCCTCCACCTCCCGGCCCCGACCCCTCCCGGAAATCAAATCGAACGGAGCGCGTGAGGGGTGTGCCGAAATCGGGGGGCGGCCGCATATGGACACCGCCACTGGGGCCTTCGGGGGAGCTCCCTATGGGGCCCCGGAACGCATGAGGGGTGTGCCGAAACAGAGACATGCGGAGGGCAGAGGCAAGGGATGGAAGGAGGAGCAGGAGGAGGATGGAAGGAGTGAGGATCGCGGGGCGCTGCATCGTCAAAACCGGAAGCGAGCACCACAGGATGCGTGGGAATAAAACACATTGGAACATTGCGCGAAATGCTGGCGCGGGGCGCTGGTACCAGTTGCTCGCACAGGCGGAGTCAGAGTCGCCAGAGTCGACAACGCCGTAGCCAGCCAAGTCATACCAGCGGCAACCAGTCAAGCCCAAACGAGCACCAAATAAGCCGCAGACTGCACCAGAAACGTCCACATGGCCCTCATCAGCGTCGCGCGGTGCAAGACGTGGTGCAAGGTCCCACCAATCAGCCAAGACGAGATGATGGCTACAGTGCCCACGCTAACGACAGTCCGGTTCATCTCGATGAGCTGCATGTCGCGGACAGGAACATAACTAGGAGCGAAAGAAGTGCGAGCGGAAAGGGGTACGGCGGCGTTGAAGTCTGCATTTCTCAACCTCGAACCGCTCGCAAGGCAACTCCTGGATCGCATCCCTGCAATCCCCGGGCTCCGTTCGCCTTCCCCTTCCGTCCACTCCCCTTGCTTGCTCCCCTCCCCTCCCGTCCAGTCTCCTCCGCACACGCCAACCCCCTGCCATCTCCCACCTTCCGTCTCCTATCTCCATCTTCTTCCATCCCCTGCCTATTCCCGTCCACCCTGGCCCACCCCCCTGGGCCCCAAGGCATCTGACATATTTGTTGTGCCAGCCTGCGGGCCCAAGATCTCGACCATTTACACAGGGAGCGCCTTCGATCCGGATCCATTCTTCATGGCCCTGGGCCCGAAAACGGCCCCTGGAGGCCGAAACTGAGACAACACAACGGGATGGAACAAAATAATCCGTCGTCGTTCGCCCTGCGTCGTCGTTATCCCGCCCATGCGTGGTCCTGGGCGGCCTTCACCTTGGCCACGATCTCGGCTCTCTGGGAGGCACTGCTGGTTTGCCGCAGCGGGGAAGGAGAGTAGGGGGGAAAGGGGAGGGAGGGAGGGAGGCGGAGAAATGAGGAAGGGAGCGGAGGAGGACGGAGGAAGGGATGAGGAGAAGGGTGGCGAAGATGAGCAGGAGGATCAGGACGAGTGAAAGGAGGGGGCTGAGGAGGGAAGGAGGGGAGGAGGTGGAGCGTGGCCGAAAGGGAAGGAGGAGGAGAAGGAGGAGAAAGGGGAGCGGACGTAACCTGAGACGGTTCGTGGTGACCTGTGCACTAGATGCGCATAGCAGCAAGTGCGGCGGCTCGGATTTCGTAATGATATGGCGGCGGGGGGGCCGACAGCGTAGAGAAAGGTCAGCTTTCAATGTGTGGTAAATGCGAAAGCTGAGGACTACAATCTGGTGGCATCGTTGACGGGGATATTCTGTCTCCGAATCGGGCTCAGCTCCGAGACCCAGACGAGTGAGAGGCGAGACGGGGAGAGACCCGCGAGGGAGGGCGAGGAGGTGCAAAAGACGAGGACACACGAGGTAGTGGGGGAACTCATCTGGGTCGGAGCATCCAAAGAGACAGGCGCATGCAGGTGCACTGGGAAGTCGGGCGAAGGTCGTCCAGGCCCCCGCAGGAGGAGAAAGGGGAGGAGGAGGAGGAGGAGGAGGAGGAGGGGGGTGAGGAGGCACGGAAAAGGAAGTTGAGGAGGAGGGGGGTGAGGAGGCACAGAGGAGGAGAAGCAGGAGGGAGGATCAGGACAAGGAAAGGGAGTGGGGTGAGGGGAAAGAGGCAGAGGAGGAGGGCGAGGAGCAGGAGGTTCGGAGGAGGAGGAGGAGGAGGAGGGCCAGTGTAAACCCAAGACGCACCAACGATGCTGCAAAAACCCTCTCTCAGACTTCCTTCTTCATATATTACATGAATACATTACGTATCATTGCTGGAAATGCCCCGTTGGAAAATAACCGTCGGAGAACCCTCCATCATGCCAATACACAATTCCTGGGACATCAAGACCGCATAACAATGCGACTGTGGTGCCCTGACAATCATAAGCCGTGCCAGAACACCATTCCTGGAACTTCAACACAGCGAAGTGACGTAATCGCTGCGCCCTGACAATCCCAATCGTCCCAGAAAACCATTCCTGGAGTTTCAACCATACGAATTCTCGAAACTCCTGCTAGCTTTCTATACAGGTGCACGCGGCGCTTGGGCGAGAGACACACGTTGGAAACGACCCGCCCTCCATCAATGACACGATTGCGTTTTTACAACGAATGCGCGCGGCGCTAAGGCGAGAGCGGCAATTTGAAAACCACCCGCCATTCGTCCTTGAAAGGACTGGAAAGTTTTGAGACGAATGTAAGCGGCGCTAGGTCGAGAGCCACATGTTGAAAACGACCCTCCTATTATTGAGACGGCTACAAACTCTTAAGACGAGTGTGCGAGGCATTGGGGCGAGAGCCACATGTTGAAAACGCCCCGCCATATATCTTTAACACGGCTGCAATTTTCCATAACGAACGTGCGCGGCGCAAAGGCGACAGACAGATTGTGAAAACGACTTGCCCTCCACCCTTGAAGCTGTCGCAAACCTTTGATGGCGAATGTGCGCGGCGCAAAAACGAGAGGCACATTTTCAAAACGACCCGCCCTCCATCAATGAAACGGATGCAAATTTCAAGCTTCAGAATCACTGATGGTGAGGACGTCTCAGGCGAAAAGCCCGGCCCGCCCTAACAACACGTCGGGGGGTGCGACAGGGGGGAGTTGTCCAGAAGGACAAAAGATGCAGGAGGCGGAGGAGGGGGAGGAGGAGGAGGAGGAGGAGGAGGAGGAGGAGGAGGAGGAGGAGGAGGAGGAGGAGGAGGGAAGAGAGGAGGAGGGACGGGGAGGTGGCCCACGCTGCTTCGAAGTAGGGTGGAGGCCGCGGACGCCGAACCCCGCGGACCTCCGTCCCCCGCGTCTTCTCGGAAGCAACTGAAGGGAACTGGCGTGGCGGAATCGACGCGCCGGTAAAGCAAATATGCGTGCTGGCTGCGCCTCATCCTCCTGCAACGCGGTTCCTCCTCCAACTTCCACCCCTGCTCCTCCACATCCCACTTCTTTTGCAAGTTCCATTCGTACACACGGACACACGGACACACGGACACACGGACACACGGACACACGGACCCACGGACACACGGACACACGGACCCACGGACACACGGACGCACGGACACACGGACACACGGGCACACGGACACACGGACACACGGACCCACGGACCCACGGACACACGGACCCACGGACACACGGACGCACGGACACACGGACACACGGGCACACGGGCACACGGACACACGGACACACGGACACACGGACACACACGGACACACGGACGCACGGACACACGGACACACGGACACGGACACCGGACACACGGGCACACACACACGGACACACGGACACGGACACACGGGACACACGGACACACACACGGACACACACGACACACGGACACACACACACGGACACACGGACACACGGACACACGGACACACGGACACACACGGACACACGGACGCACGGACACACGGGCACACGGGCACACGGACACACGGACACACGGACACACGGACACACGGACACACGGACACACGGACACACGGACACACACACACACACATACACGGACACGACCTGCGTCATGCACCGCGCGGGTGGTGCAGGGCAGGGCCGAAACGCCCAGAACATTCTGGCCTGGCGCTCACTTCGTGTAATCGGAATGTGGAAGAATCGCCGAAGCCACACATGTGAATATATACCCTTGGACGCCCACCTCCCCCCTTTTTCCTCTTCCTCCTCTCTCTGTCTCTGTCTTTCTCCCTCTCTTTCTCTCCCTCTTTCTCTTTGTCTCTCTCTCTCTCTCTTTCCCTCTATCTCTGTCGTCGTCGTCGTCTTCGTCGTCGTCGTTGCCCCCTTCGTCCACCTATTACTGTTACTAATACTCACTCGACTCATCGTCCAAGTGTGACCCTCCGACGTGGCCACCTCTTGGCATCTCCAGGGCTCACGTAAAGTAAACCTCCTCCCCATTATCCCCGACCCCCTGCTCCCCCTCCGACTGCTCCAACTTCCTCGTCCTCCCTTTCTCCTGGAAAACAAGGCCGCTACCTTCGCTGCCTTCGCAGCCTCTTCGTCCACCTCCTCCGGCTTGACTGGCCCCTGCGCCTTGGGGGCCTGGTGGGAAGGATGCTGGCAAATTGGCATGTGGAGAACGCAGAAGCGAGCAAAAGGCCACAGAGGAAAGGGGGGTGATTGTTGAGACGTGGAGGATGAGGACGAGGAGAAAAGGTGGGGGAAGAAAGGATGACGAGAAAGGGTGTGGATTGTACGGGTGCGGCTGTATGGATACAGAGAAACACGAAATACAAATAGGGGGGCCCGTGCTAGAAGACAGTCCGTTGTCTTTCCTGTCACGGAGGCGTGAGCGAGTCCGTCACCGACGCGCCACGATAGCTCAAGGGCCCTTGAGAGCCGACATGGCGGCCGACAAGGGAACGCAGAGAGAGGCGCAGGAGGAGGAGAGGCTGACAGGGGCTCTGCAACCACAACTTCTACCTGTCTTGCAGCCGGGACGCCACCTCGCCTCAGAAGGTGAAATTCTTCTCTCAACAGATACCGTAGCCATTCCACGAACTACCAGAGCCTCAGCGACGCGCAGCTGGCACAGCTTCGCGAACACGTAGGACTCGAGAGCACCTCTAAGAGAGATCATGAAACGGGTTGTCTGACTCAAAGTCCGTGATGACAACGAGTTCATCCGAATTCGCTGCGTCCGTAGCCTGCCCCATCTGGTCCATGAAACTCTGTGGCTCGGTTCCACGGCGGTCGTATGTTTTACCGGTGCGCTCCAAGAACCGATCTGCCGCGCTGAGATCCTCGGTCCACTGAGGAGCCCACCTCTCGCCCTTGGGAGCCAGCTTGACCTCGAAAATTGGGAGGCCGGAAACCTCGATCACTCCATCTGCGCGCGCGTGCACACTCGGAAACGCTGTCGGGATGGCCTCTGCCGCGAGGTGCATCCTGACCATGCAATTCCAAACCTTGTACCATCCAATCACTTGCTCCTTCGCCTGTACCTTGTACCAGATCTTCCTCGTCGTCCCAGCGTGGATCCAGAGCGCCTCGACGCAAGGGCAGCTCTCGGTCTGGTACCACAGCTAGTGGACATGCTGCTCGGGATAGCCTGCACAACGGCGGCGGTCCACCTGCAGCTCAAAGATGCAAGAGCGCAGGTTCATCTATGGGCTGACGTCCGACGACGCATGCGCCACGCAATGAATGCAAGAGGTGAGGCGGGACGTCCTCTCACAGAAACGCCGTAGATGTTTTCACGGCTCGAAAGTCCTGACTTCAGCTCAAACAGCCCTTGCGCGCTCCAGATAGATGCCCATGCCGCCGAGTTGGCGCCGTGATAGGAAGTCTCGAGCTGGGCCCCCTTCTGGTCAAGCCCCTCGTCGCGCTGTATCTCCCGAGCACGCGTCGGCGTCGGACTCATCACCCGCCACTGTCCACTTGGATGCGGCACTGGCCCCTGGACACGAGGACCGCCGATGAGTCCCGAGATGTGTTCACGAGCAACGCGGAGAGCTCGATCCCATATCGAGCTTCCAGAGCCAACGCGACCAGAACAGTCGTAGTGAAGGAGGGTGTCGAGTAGGTGGTCTCTCGTCACTTCGACCTTGTGGCTCGTCTTCCAGTGTTCGCTCATCATGTTGTTGACGACCTTCTTGTTTTTCCTGGGGAGCTTGTAGGCTTTCCTCCAGTTGGCACATCAAGTCCAAGGAGTGTCTCACCCTGCTCTGCTGGAGGTCCTTCCAGTCCTGGAGCTGCGGCGTAGTCATTAATAGTCGCTGCAGCCTTCATGGCCTCGGTGGCAGATCCACCCATTGGTGGGGGGTTCTCGGCGAAACCTTTGAGGGCGCCCACTGCGCCGTTCAACTCGCTGAGGTTCTCCAGCTTGCGTGCCATTCCTTTTCCTCAACCTGCTTCGCCGAGGATCCTGACCTGGCCCATGATGTCCTCGATCGCCCTCTCGCCTTCTTTCACCAGCTCCCCCAACTGTCGACCATCATCTGCTGATTCTCCCGTTGACGATGCCATAAATTTCCGCCGATCCTCGGAAGGTCGATCTAGCGCGCGCTAGGGGCAATGGCCCGCGCTGCGGGTGCCCAGCGAGGCAGGTCGTGGAATGGCGTCGCGACGAACTCTGACACCGGGCGAAGATCAGAGGGGCCATTAAGTTCGGCGTCCGTGCACACCTGGAATTATGCGTAGAGGTTGTCGTAGTCCCTAGTCCCTAGTCCCTAGTCTTGTCTCCGTTCTCCAGGTAGTCCTGCGCGATTTCGTACTCGAGCGCGTTGCGCAACTCAACCAGACTCCGAACGATGCCAAGTGGCACGTGCGTCAGCAACTTCAGGCAGACGCGGAAAGTAGTTTGTCTCGGGTACTGATGGTGCACGGCCATCATCTCTGACGCGGGGTCGTTGAAGGTCGCGCTGAAACTCGAGTTCTGAGCGGGCGGCTGAGCACGGCTCTTGTATGCCAAGTCGTTGATCACAGCATCGGTCGGACAACGTCCGTCCCTCTCGAGTTCAGACGGTTCGTAATTCATCACCTCCGTCTGTTTCATCAGGCCTTGTTTCATCTGCAAGACCATCTCCTTCTCCACATTTCAACATGTAAGCACATGGTTGTTTGCGTGCCAGTATCAGGTCTGGTAGAACGATCAGGTCCTCCACGGTGGCCCAGGCGCGATAGCCGGCAGGACCAAATTCTAAACACCCTGGTCGACTACTTCAGTGCGAGAGCTATGCTGCGGCCCCCGCACCTCGGGTGGCGCCAAGTAGACGTGACCGGAGTTCCTGCGAGGTGGGATATTGGGCTTGTCTTCGAGGATCTCCACCAAGTCGCCCACGAGGGTGTATAGCCCAGCTTCTTCGATCAGTTCCCGACTTGCTGCGCACCTGGCAGCGCAATCAAAGTCCAGGTCTCGCTTGTGATCAACGTTCAGATCGACACGATCAACTTTTCCTCCTGGAGTGGCGACCGCATTCGAGTAGCTCACCCTGAGGCCCCGACGATGGACCAAGGAATTGGCGCTGTTGTTGTCGTCGGGAAACAGGACGTACTTCGGCATCGGGAGGAGTGGCTCGTTCTCCTTGGGGTCCTCCTTGGCTGTCTCCTTCGCGGTCTCCTTGGCGGTCTCCTGAACTGCGTGGGCAGCGAGGTAGACGTTAACGCGAGAACGCGGTGCTCCTGTCGCAGGTCTCTCTATTCCTCTCGCCGCTGGAACTTCGCCCTCTGGCACCTCTGGGGTCGGCTTCAGGACTTCTCGTTATCTCCTTCTGCTCTGGCCAGACCATCGGCGATGCCATCGGAGATGGCTTTCTTCTCGACGCAGGCCTCGCAGGGCGTCTCGCACTGCTGCGGGGCGTTGTCGCCGTAGACGTGGCCCCCTGATGATGCGCCAGGGTGTCCACCAAATTGCTCTGCGTCCTCCGCAATGATTTCTGCCTGGGTGTCGCCCTCGTTCGGGTCTTCGTCCTCGTCCTCGACCTCCTCGATCTCCTCGAACTGCTCGGTCTGGCGAATGGCCTTTCTGTTCTGCCGACGCCTCCGGTGCTTATCCCTTCTTGCTTGGATAGCCACCTCGGTCATAGGTTGAGCCCGCGCGCGGCCCAGGTCCTTCTCGGTGAGTTCTCGGACCCCCCCCCCCCCCCCCCCCATGCGCCAACTGATTCCCCCAAGTCCGCCATCGTGCTGAAGTGGCCTCTCTTGTCGTTCAAGGCGCGCCTTATCCTATGGAGGCGACTCCGCAGCTGTCCGTTGAAGTAGCGGTTCCAAGGGGCCCAGGTGTGGAAATCGGAGGAGGATTGCGCGAGCTGGTTCATTCTGGAACGCTGGGCGCATTGCATCTCCGAGCGCACAGCGAACTTATCGAGGAAGTTCGGCAGCTCCTCAGCGTAGTCCGCGGGGCTCGCGGTATTTTGCTCCAGCCCCTCAAATTGGCGTTGAGCGCGTGCGAGCCCGTTATCCGCCTCGATGCGCTGCTTGGTCCACGCTGTCTTGGTCTGCTGCAAGTCGAGGCACCGCTGCAGTTTGACCCGTTGAATTTCAGCTCGAGATTCGTCGCCCGCTTCCCGGGGCTGCACGATCCTCCTCTCGCGGACCAGTGAGCCACCTTCGGCATCATACATCTTGGAGAGCACCTGGTCCAGACGACGAACTTCCAGCGCGAGGTTCTGGGTCGTCGCCATGAAGAGTGCGATGTGAACCTTGACATGGTAGAAATTTCCCACCCAGTCTGATGGCATCCACTCCCTCGGGGCCTCCTCAGGCAGCTCGAGGCCATTGGCGTAATCCTCGAGGATGTTCTTGCAGTCGTCCACGCGGCGTACCCTTTTTGAATGTTTAACCTTTGTGTTCGATGATCATCTGGCTCATGCCCGCCATCTTCTCATCTCTTCTTCTCGGCATCAGATGGCAAGGGCTCATGGTCGGCTTCCTCCCTGGCCACGTCGTCCACGACATCGCAGTCGCTGCCGTCGTGCACGGTGGCGCCTCTGCTAGATTCGAAGCGTTCCAGGGGGGGCGGATTGTGCGCATCGGTGGCCCTGCGCTGCTCGTCGCGCAGCTCTTCGTCGATCCCGATAGTTCCCGCGACGCCCGCGCCCATGGGGCCCTTGAAATCCGAGTCGGGGCGAGTCTCCGCCATGATCCTCTAGAAATTTCCGGCTGCTCTCACCTCGCCTACTCCTTGTTCTTCCTGGAGATCGCGGCGGACAGACGTGCGCGGGTGACCTTCAGGGGGCGCCGCTGGCGCCGAGCTGTGGGAAGCGCGCCGGGGGTCGTCGGCCGATGCAGCCGCTGAAACACCTGGGCCGACGCCCGTCTTCTCGTCGTAGCCCTCGCAATCTAAAAGCGCGTCGCCCATGATGTCGACGTCGCCGTCGACGCTGGCGAGATCGCCCCGTTCTCCTCCGGGGGCGGGTTGATCGTCGAGTACATGCACCAAGGGCCCAGGCTCGGGGCACGTGGGCGGCGTGGCCCCGTAGGTAGGAAAACCCCAGTCGCAGGGCCAACGTCGCAAGCTGCGAACGGCGGCGCACCGCGATGACGCGCTGACACACCCGCTGCGCGAGGAAGGCAAAACAGAACATTGCACACCGAAAGAGATGGGCATGCAGCAAGCAAGTTGGGTAGGAGGGATGGAACGCTTCGGAGACGCACGGGAGAAATGCGTGTTCGACGGGGGAACGTTATTCGAAATATGCGGTCTCGAATTGCATTTCCTGGTGGCCTATATATTATATATATTATGTATATATATATATATGTGCTTTCCTCTTCCACCTCCTCATTGTCCAAATCGGCGCGTAATTGTGCCGTCTGCATAAGTTGTTGCAAGGGTCGCGCGTTCCCTTCTAACTTCGTCAAACCGCCCGCAGGATTCAGTTCGCGCGGGAACCAGCGACACTGATCACCGAGGTTCTCCCAGGAACCCCGAATCACTGCAATCTCCAGGACAGCTCGCTTCTCAGTCGAGGCGAACTGTTCCCGATTGATACAGTCGCACACAGATTTCGCGTCGGTCAGGGTGATAATGTCCAGGTTGGGACTTTGCTCCATGATAGTCGCCACTCGGATTTCTCGGTTCATGGCGCGTCGATCCCGGCGCTCGTGTCGGTAATCTTTTCTACGGTAATAAGCCACGAGGTGACCCGCTCGGCCTCTGCCAAGCCCTCGGACACGGCATTGGCCTCCACCGCCAGAGTCGAAGCCCCCTTTCGAGATCTCGAAACCTTCAGGGGATGCAGGCATGAGGACTGAA
The DNA here is from genome assembly GCA_963575745.1 of Prorocentrum cordatum. Classification (NCBI taxonomy): domain Eukaryota; class Dinophyceae; order Prorocentrales; family Prorocentraceae; genus Prorocentrum; species Prorocentrum cordatum. Next base: position 572,927 of record CAUYUJ010014771.1, on the reverse strand, counting down.
ACATCGACACTCATCGCTCTTTTGTTTGCACACTCCGACTGGCGACACTTGTTACACTTGTCATGCCGCGATGGTCAGCTGTCTCTTACAATGCATTTACTCTCTCTCGACCTGGGCGTTTGGCACTTATCCAGCATGAATTCCAGAATTCATCATTTATTGGACTGCAGAGTACTAAAACCAGCGCATGGGCGGACGACCCTCCGGTTAGGACGCAAGTGGTTGGATCTCACGTATGTTACCATTCCCCTTGGAAGCCAGGGTCAAATTTCTTCAGGCAGTCTTCCGGATGTGCTCTTGGGATTCGATCCAAGGTGTTCCAAAAAAGAGAAACGTTCGCAAAATCGAAGTTCCCCCCGACGCACTCTTTGGCAGGGCCGGTGCCCTACACATTGTACGTAGAGATGCGGCGTTCTGCTTGATAGTTGAATACTTCGAGCCGTGCCCCTCCTCGACTCGCGTACGGCAGCGCAATGCGAAGCTTGCCAAGTGGCTCCGCATTTTGTTGCAGTCTCTTCCTCATCGGGTTCTTCCAGTCCTACTAACTGATGCGAACGCCCACATGTGCGCACGACACTTGGATGACACCGCGGTCGGGCCTTTCTCCATGCGTAATGATAACCATAATGGCAAATTATTTCAGGATCTTCTACTCGATCAGCACATGTCCGCAGTCAATACATTCTATGACGTTGGATGTACATATCATTCACCATTGACATCTACTATTATCGATTATGTTTGCCTTCCTGATGCACTCCGCCCGCAGGTTGCCCGATGCTGTATTCTCAACGCGTCTGGCCGCAGACTACAAGCAATTGCAGCACCTGGGAAGCGAGACCATTATCCAGTGCAGGTGGTATTCGACTACGGTCTTACGTATTGTGCCTCCCACACGGCCAACAAAGCCGTCGATAGGAGTCGAAGCAAACTCGCTTCGGGCGTTCTGTACGCTACTCACCGAGCTGAATTTCTTTCTGCTTTGGAGGCGAAGTGCGCCGACGATGCGAATTGGAATGATTTGGCTACGCCGGAACGGTATTTTGCAGATCTGAATCAGGCTGTCATCGGCTGCGCCACACCGTGGTATTCTTCAAAGCCCTTCAGCCGCAAAGAGGAGCCAAGGGACACTCTCGAGATCGCCAGACAAATGTGCCAAGCTTGCAGTGACCTTTCTCACTTCTACCCCCCGGACAACGCCCTATCGCTACGACTTCAGACAGATGCTGTTCAACCCCGCGATCTTGCCACTATTATTCGTGCGTGGTCTTTGGTGGGACGATTTTTCCTTTTTCGACGTCGGCATGACGATCTACGCAAGCGGAACTACCGAGAGTGGCAGGCAAATAGAACTTTTGAGTTCAACCATGCCTGGGACGTCCGCGATTTCAGTCATATGTATCGCATTGGTCGGAGTCGGGCTAAACGTCACTTGGGGCCCAAGCGGCGCCGTTACGACGCCCCCCTGTGTTCCAACCCCAGTTGCGATGAATGGATCGCGCAAATGTCTCTTTCTGGAGCTGATGGTGGCAGCAACGCTCAGCCGATTGATATTGCAGCATGGTGTGCTCGTACGTGCGTGGACCCGTATACCGTCTGCCGATTCCACGCCCCTGACAAATTGGCTCACGATTTAGATCTGAGAGATTTTGCAGCAATGCCACGCTTTGTTCATGGACTTCGTCTTCGCAAATCTTCACCATCATGGGCTGCCCCAGCTGAGTTGTGGCGGCAGGTATACTGTCCAGAATATCATCAGGCAAAAGTTCGATATAGTGTGGGGTTTACACCGCTCACCGACTTCCCGTCCCTCAAGAAGCGATTGTATCACATGTTCTTCCTCATCCGCAAACACAACACCGCTCCGACGGCATGGCACCATTCACAGACTTTCAAGATCGACAAACAGAACAACAAACCCAAGTGCAAGGCTGTGCGGCTGGTCAGCAATTTGGATCCCCTGGGTAAGGCTTACTACAAATACTTGTGGTCCAGGTCCACACCACAAGGTGCCCGCTATTACGCATCTGGGTGCGCCAAGAATCGCTCGCGGATTGAAGCCATTGTGCAACAGAACGTGGTGGGCTGGAGGCTTCGCCGTGCCAAGATGCCGCATGGAACTGCGTATTTCGACGTTGCCAATGCGCACCCTTCACCACCTCATTCTGATCTTGCCCGAGCCGTTCATCAAGCTGCCGACCCACACGACGCCGATTTATTATTACAACGCTTTCAGTATTCATGCATGGATATTGATGCTGCCGATGGGGTTGCACACGTAAGGCCAGGCTCGGGTGTTCTTCAAGGGGACACATATTCAGCAGAGATGTTCAGTGAGGTGTACCACCCTCGGTTGGATGCTTGGGACTCCGCAGTGCGACAGCCGCCATTACAGGCCCGACACCCGTACATCCCCGACCGCACGCACAATCTTGCGATGACATCCTACGCCGACGACGTCGCCAGAAAGATCATTTGCGGGTCTTTTCACAACTATCGTAGCACAATGAATCGTATCAACAATACTTTCGACACTGCCATTTCCCCTCTATGCCAGAACCGGGACAAACAAGAGCACGAATTCCATTCATATGGGCGCCACTCCCACCAACAGATGTACCGAGCTTTCAAGCGTCAAGAACTTCCTGGAAGAACGACTCCTGCTGCCCGTTACCTTGGGGACCGAACTAGTTGCTCGGGGGATCACAAGCCAACGATCGATCACAATTGCGCTCAGGCATACAAGGCGTGGTGTACATTTCGCAAGGTGTGGTTCAACAAGTCTTTACCAACGCGGGCAGTTCTTACAATGTTTCAGGCTTTAGTGTTGTCCGCTTTGTATTCTGGTCTGGAGGCGCTTGTTATGCGGCCGCACGAGTTCAAAAGGCTCGACGTGTTTGTGACGCCCCTCGGCCGCAAGTTGCTGTGCCATAGGGCTTGCACGAAGGAGGTCCTCCCAGATGGCACTGTTCGTTTTACGAGCATACCGAATACAGAGGTGCGGAAGAAACTTGGAGTTCCAGCTTGCGACGTTGAGCTTCGAGTTCGACGACTCAAGTGGTATCAAGAGCTGGTGCGCCGACCGAATTTACACAGTTGAATTATCACAGCATTGTTTGGCAAGTTTCCGTTCGAGACTGCACATACTATAACTCCTGATGGTCAACTGGGTCAAGCTGCCAACCCTTGGGCGAGACAGTTTTGGCACGATATTCTAGCACTGGCGCCCTACGACGATGCGCACTCCCTCATCGAGCGCCTTGACGACCGGCCCATGTCATTGTTCCAGGACCAGGGCAGTGCGGACATATTTCTGAGGGTTGATGTGTCGGTCTTGCGCGCCGACGCCCGTGCTGTTCGGATACCGCCGCCGGAGTTCCAGCCCCATGCCGATCCCCCTCCACCGCCACCTCCTTGCCCTGAAGATCATGTGTTCCCGTACGTGTGCAGGCGTTTACTAGATGACGGCACGGTATGCAACGCAGGTTTCCATACACGCAAAGGGCTTACAGCACATGTCTCGCATACTCGTTCTGGTACTCATGGCACTGTGACCCCTGCACACGCGGCCGCTGTTTCTAATGTGTGCCCGTGGTGCCGGCGCGTGTATAAGAACATGCAAACGGTGAAAGCTCACATACGGTCCTATCTATCACAAGGTCATTGTGTTGGACGTGGTAGCAGTACGCATGTGCAGCCAGTATCTTACACAGGTATGATTTGTATACAATGCGGGCAACAATTCGATACCATGGATGCATTGCTGGATCGCGTCATTACCCATTTCCCTGCCCCCTCAGCTGCGCCATCGTGACATGCAGGCTCAAAGATTTGGACAAAAAAACGATTTCGTCGTAACGCACTGCCTGTGCCTCAACAACAGTTTCGTCTTCTTTGGAGCCTCTGGAAATGGAGGCTTTCCTCAAGCAGAAGCGTGGCAACGATGCCGGACAGGGCGGCACCGCCAAAGTGAGAGGCGCATCTGCAGGCGACTCGCACGACGACCTCGTGTTGCGCTTGCTGGCCGTCATTTCGCAGCTCATCTTGAAGCACGCCCTCGAGATCCGCGAGCTGCAGGCCGCCACATTCCGTGTCATTCTTATGCCGGTGAGTGCTCCAGCGGTGCAGGCCATGAAGTCTGCGACAGCGCAGTTCGCCGAGGAGTCCCGCGCCGCCGCCGCCGCTGGGAAAGGAACGGCGCCTGTCGGCGAGCCCCGCGCCCACGCGTGGACGGCATGGGTGATGAACGCGGTGACCACGAATGCCCTGGAGGAGCAGCAGATGAAGCTTCTCTCGACGCACGCGACTGCTATGAAGACTCCCGACCACATTCTCCCACACATCTACGTCTGCAAGGTCAAGAAGGCGTTCGACAAAGGCCATGTGAAGGTTACCTTGCTACCAAGTCGACTCCAGACTGCCTGGCGCTGGCGGACGCCGCCATCGGCCACCTCCTCAAGCAGGGCGGCAAGGAGAAGAGGGGCCAGGCCCCGCGCGGTGGCAACGAACGCTCCCTCCAGACTTTGTACGATCAGCTGAAGGAGGTCGTCGGCGACAAGAGCAGCATGACAGATGTGGAAAGGTGACCGGGTTCTACGCCATTTTGGTCGTGCATGTTCGTTCCCAACTCGTGGTGGTAGACGTGCAGTTTCTGGAAGGCAGGTCGCATATCTTACTCAGTGATGGGTTTCTGAGTAGTTAGTAGACGGGGAGTCTTCAGATGCTGCATTTTGAAATGCGCCGGAATTGCCGCAACAATCCGGCTGGTTTAAAAAAGGGACGATTCCGTCGTAACGCTTTGCTCCCCCCCTCGCCTCCCTCGCCCCTCTCCGTTCGTTGCGGTACGACGGGCTCGTCGCCGACGTCTGCCCAGAGCTGCCGCCCAACAGTGGCGGAATGTGAATTCAAGCTGTTTGAGGTGAATTGTGAACGACGTCTTCCCCCTTTTATCTGATATACTTCGCAGCGCCAGTCCCCTGATCTCCGAGTCGGTCTCGTGCTGGGGCTTGCCCCAGGAGGCCCGCTCGCAGGTTGTAGGGGTATCGCGCCGTAGCATCGCTGGCGCGCGCGGAGTGTGCCGCAACGCTGATCGAGAGCTTATGCTGAGCATAAGCCGCGCTCACCTGAGTAGGGATCCCTCTCGCACAGGTGGTCCATCCATCCATCCAGCCAGAGTAGAACTTCCAGCGCGCTCAATCTCGCGGCAATGCCATACCCACGCCCCAGGGGCCCAAAAGTGACGACTGTTACAGCGTCACGATGATTACTGAAAACATGAGCGTCGGGCCCCAGGGGTGGAGCGCCCCCGCCCAGGGCGCCCATCGAAAGTCTCGCGCATGAGCGCGCCGCAGGGTGCCGGAGGATGGCGAGTGGCGCCATGCCCCTTGAAAGCTGCGAGAAAACTTCTGCGCCCCTGGAGGGCCGGCAACGAGTCCATAAACTGCCGCCAGGAGTTCAATCGCCAGCAATTCGCTGGGGCCCTCGCCAGGAATGCCACCCACAAGGGGCGAGGCAAAAAAGACTCCCCCCATTGATTTCGGAGTCCTGGAGCGACAGCCGACTCGGCGTCACTGGCCCAAGCTGTTGCTTTGACTGTGGACAAACATTGCAGAGCAAGAGGTGCGTCTGATGTGAAAGGCGTTGGCGCGGTGCGATTCAACGCGGCGATGTCGGGGTCGTGAGATCCTCGATTAATCCATCGCGGTTCAGCGTTATCCATTGAGCTTTTTGTCGCAATCCACTCCTTGATCTTTTCCATTTATCGCGCCACCTAGGATAAATAACTCGTTGTGGAAATGCGCGGTTGATCTCCGCAGCAGCCGCGCCTCTATGGACGCGCGCTGCCTCGGTGCCGCCAGGTCCAGCAGCGCAGATCTCATGCCATTCTTTATGAAGGCTGCTGGTAGGTCCAAGAAGCCGCTGTTTACGATGATCAGGCAACGGATGTATGCCATTTTCATCCTCCGTATTTTTTCAACGATGAAGAGCGTCTTGGAGGCATTGAGGAAGGCTGCTTCTGATTGACAGGCTATGTAGATGTTTTCCATATCGGGGGTCTCGTGCGCCCCCAACAAATCATCTGTCACCTGAACATCGCGACTGCTGTCCACGCATTAAGTAGCCAGTTCGTCGAAGAAAGCGGTAGAATGAAAACCGGGAGGTGCAATCGTAGTCGGCGCCGGCGGCGGTAGGTATGACGACGCAGCAGCGGGCCAAGGCGCACCCGAACCATGAGCGGCAGGGATGGAGATCCCCCCCAGCGCCCCCGCCGCAGAAGGTTGCCTCGATCCTGGCTCACTCTTCGGTTCAGCGGAGGAGGCAGCGTCGAATCATAGTCAAACTTGTCGATCGTCGCTTTGATGTGTGGCACGTGCCAGTCCAGGTTCGTTGTAACTTTCCGCCATGTGTAAGAACTATGGTTCGTCTGGCGGTGGCGACCCTGCCCCCTGAGCGGCATCGATGTCGGTTTCGTCGGGGATTTCATCGGCCTCCGCCGCTGCAGGGTCAAGTAGAGGCTGGTATCCAGGGGGTGTCGGGTTTCCTTCTCTGGCGGCGTCAACGTAGCGACGAGCTCCACGAGTGCGTAATCTTAAGGTCATGGATGTAGCGATTGACGATCTCGATGCCTCCACTCTCGTCTCGAGTGGCACTCCGCATTTGTTCATCAGACGCACGCCACAGAGTTCCCCGCACATGAATCCAAGCCCCGCCAGCAGTAGGTAAGATGGTCGCACCAGGTCCAAACCACTTGCCTGAAACAGCTCGTCCTTGTTTCCACACAAACACGAAATGGCCTTCCGTGAAGGTGGGTGGTGCGGTGTCTGGCACGGAGGACTCGGAGTAGTCGATCTAGGCTATCCATGGCAGCCCATGCTTTCATAGCGGCTCAGCGTAACTCTTGCACTCGGTGGAAGTCCTGTACCGGATCGGAGACATATACTCGGGATCTATAAGGCTATTGGAGAGCAGCGTCGCAAGTAGACGCTGCGTAAAGCCAAAGACCCGTTGCGCGAATGAAAAACACATTCCGGATTTGGTAACGGCTCCAAACAGCGCCGCGCGACTCCCCCAGAGCGCACCATCCGGCTGGAGTGTCCGGAGCTACCCGATGAACGGCTAAACGGAGCTGTCGTTTTCCTATATTTTCCCGCGCGTTCCGTTCGACCGTCCTGCCATGGTGAACGAGCATCAGTAGGACAAAGGCACGCACCGTTGCTTCGTATGTCATCGGCAAACGTTCCCTGGAACCCCGTTCTATAATCAAATGCGACGACCGCTGGCACACCAAACGATCGCGCCCACGCGCGCACACTTTCCTGCCACACTACATCTGCTGACTTCCCTGCCCCCGCATGTCCAACTAACTGAACAGAGGTGCCCCAACATATGACATTGATCGAAAAATGCGGCGCGCCGTCGAGCGGGCACTTGACCTCGACCAAATCAATGCCAACAGCACGGTTGCAGCGATGGGGCTGAGGAGCAGTAGCAGGACGGCGAGCATGTCGATGGTGCGCATCGCACTCGTCGCACTGCAAAGTTTTTCAGTACCCAGCGTATTACCTCAGGCTTTGCATTTCCCCGTCACAGAAGGCGAGCGAAGTCTCGACCCCCAGGGTGACAAGGGTTGCCATGGGCAAGTTTGAGAGCGGCCAGCTAATCGGCAGTCGGTGTACAGTCTGGCTGAGCAGGCACTTCATCGTCGCTATCAGGTTAGGCGCCAGGATCGTCGACGGGAATTTATCCAGGCCCATCTTCTTCAGACGCTGCTCCCAAAGGAAGACTAAGACTGGCATGGTTTACTAAAAGTGCCTGCTTGATCTGTCTAACCTTTTGCTGCGGGATTCTTCCAATGCTGTCCTCATCGAGCTCCGAAGATGGAGCGTGGGCCCCGCTGGTGGTCTGCCACAGAATCAATCGCCATTATCCTCTTCTCGCCTCCGCCGCTTCGACCGAAACCTGTGGAGTGGCGGATTGCCAGGGGCCGCCTGAATGCCTCGTAGCATGGCCGCGCGCGCATCAAATGCTGGACCAGCCAGGCTTACATGAGTAGCATCTGGAGAAACCAATTTCCAAACCAGACTGAGACAAGCACTCTGAGGACAGATGCTTGCCCGCAACGCACCAGCGAACCTTGCGTTTGTAGCAGCCTTGCGATAGAAGAGAGCACGGCCAATCCATTTCTTGTCCAAAATACGAACTGGAGACAGTTCAGACCACGCACCCTGAATGAATGCAGCAATGCCATCTGAATAGAGTACCTGTCATCCGCTCGTCGGTAAAATCATCCGGAGATGGGGGGCCGACGGATTCGGTCGGATTTTGCACGAGAAAAACCTCGCGGGGTTTCTGGTGCACTCGGGCATGCGCACTGCAACCGTTGAAAACATCTTCTGCCCACGAACCCATCATGCGTCGCGTTCCTCCACGACCGTCTCGCAGCCGCCCCGCCCAAGCTGCCCTCGCACATCTCGCGCTCGGCCGCGCGCGTGACCAGGCATCGGGCATGTCGATGTGACACCGGGCCGCCCGATTCGCGAGTCCTCGTGCGCCGCTCGCAGCGCTGGAAGTCCATCTCGTAGATCTGCTCGACAACGCAACCCGCAAACCTCACGAATGTCGCTCGTTCCGTGCGGTCTGGGGCGCCAGTGCTGATGAAACCGTCAATCGAGAGCCTCGCCCAGCACATCTGGCAGTCGTCGCGCGTGCACCACAATGTCCTGTTGTTGCCCCGATGGCGCATGACCTTCTCGGGGCGCATGCGCAGGGACTGATCGATATTCTTGGCCCCCGAACCGTCGGGCCCCAGCCCCCTGCCCACCGTGAACCACCCCCGCTGCTGATCTCCAGAGCTCGGGAGAAGGGTCGTTGGTCGCGAGGGCGGTGCGGCGATGATGCCGCCCCCTGATCCCGGCCCCTGGCGCCCCCGAGCAGGTTCTCGCTGGCGTCGGCCGCGACGCGGGCATCCGCGCGGCGCTTCGTGGCCGCGCGGTCCAAACTACTTCAATTTCCACGTCCGCTACTCTGGGGTCATCGCGGGCCGACTTGACCTCGTCGGAGGTTCCCGCTGCGGCCCCTTTCCGGCAGGGGCCGGGGCGCGGGGGGGAGGGCAGGCGGTCGGCTGAGGAAAACAAGTTTGAGCCGAGGGCGCCCGCGGATGCGCCCAGAACACGGCGCCCCCAGTCTCGACCGCTCGGCAGCGCCCCTGAGTCTCGGGAGAGACTGTTATGATGTTCTTCTTCCTCTGCCAATCTTCCTCGGGAAAACCATCGATATTGATCGCGATGTGTTTGCCTGCCCCTACCTCGTAGACTCTCGACTGGCTGCCGTCGAGCGCCTGCCAAGTGACACCGCCACCTGGTACACCAAAAACAATGCCGAGCTGTCTGGGCATCTCCACCGGGAATAACAAGGACGCGCCACAGGCAATTAACTGCACCGCAAGAGCATTAAAAATCTTTGCCGCGGCGATAGGTAGTGCCCAGCCGGAGATAAACTTGGTGGATCCCCCATCGCCCATGGCATCCATTTCCACGGCGGGAACCTGCGTGTGCATCAGGCCTTAGGAACCGCCAAGACATTTCACCATTGTGCCGAATTCATCTGCGCCGCGCACTCCGCGCTGAGTTCCAGCGCCCACCAAACCGAAACCCATCTGAACCTGAAGTCAAATCAAAACCTGGCGCCCAGTGTCGGTAGTAGCAAAGGTAGGAAAGGCGAAGGAACTGACTCCAGACTGGATCGTAGATTCCCGTTAGCAAACGCCATGCAGAGCATCGTCTGCTTCAAGAGGAGAAGCTTGGAAGCCGCCGAAGCCCGCTTGTCGCTTGCGCACTCGTTCGTCGGGCTCGTTCGCACCGTCTCGAGCAGAGCGCCCCATCTTCCCGCGTCGGGTGCACTTCGAGCGGCTCATGAAGTGACTCTTGGCCCATCGTTTCGGTCGGGCACGTTCGCACTTTTCCCTCGACGCTTCCCCTTCCGGGAGCCTTTGGACATTCCCCTTGGGGGGGGCTCTTTGAAAAATCCGCGCCCAAGCTTCCGTTTGTGTAGGTGCTCTCGCACCTGGCTGTCGCTGGAATACACGGCGTCGGCCTCGTCTTCTTCTGGAGCCAACTCGTCGGGCAAGTCTCCAGCTGCGAAGAGTACCTCGCCATCGTCCACGCAATTGATGGCCTCGTTCATGATCCCCTCTTCCTCATGGGCCTCGGGAAAAATAAACAAAGACTGTTGCATGATAATTCAATGGACTTCGTCGTGATCCTCTTCCTGGTCCTCGCATCCATCATCGTCTCCTTGGCGTCCGACAATCCCACCAGCCCTCTGGGCGTCGGTGGTTTAACGAGTTTCCTCTTCCACCCCTCCTTCTTCCCCTTCGGGGAAGGGTTTACCCCTCCCCCTACCCCCTCCCCACTGACCTGGACAGGGGGGGCGGGAAGCGGTCAGAGCGTCCAAAACGGCCTCGGCGAGGAAGCCAAAATCATTGATTTTATCATGGTTTGGGCCTCATTTTGGCCTTCTGAAGGGGGCAACGCTAATTAAGGCCCCCCTCTTCTTTGATCGATTTCCTCCACGATGGCCGCAAGAGGCCCCCAGGATGCCCCAAGAGGCCGCAGAATGGCCCCAAGATGGCCCCAAGAGGCCCCCCAAGAGGCCCCCAGGAGGCCCCCAAGAGACCCCCAAGAGGCCCCAAGAGACCCCCCAGAGGCACCCAAGGTGCTCCCAGCGGCCCCAAGATGGCCCCAAGAGGCCCCAAGAGGCCCCCAGGAGGCCCCAAAGAGGATCCCGAACGGCACGCAGAGGCCCCCCCGAGGCACCCAAGACGCCGAAAAGCCCCTCAGGACGACCCTCTACTCGCCTGGGCGTCGTTTCTGAACGGGCTGGTGGGGATACGCGAAGCGTCTAGAATTTGCGAAGATGGTCTCCTGCCATGGATGCGATGGCCGCCTTTGCAACAAGGTATCGGTCGCTCCGGCTTCCTAAGTTCTTCGCGCGCCAAATCAAAGTCGCCGGACCTTCTGTCCAATGCTCAACTGTATCCCAAGCCGCGTCATTAAGTTGGGGTTCTCCCAGAAGCACGTGCCCTTTCAAGCCTCCGGCAGGATCACGTGCTTCTCGAGTTCTCAGAAGAGCACGCGCTTGCGCGCGATATAGTTTACCAAAGATTATTATCATTTATGTTTGGTCTCTTCTGAGCCGATGAGCTTCTCAAGAGCCTTCGGCATCCTGCGGTCCTGGTACTCGGCAAAAGACTTCTGGATGTCATCACAACCTGCCCGCCGGCCTTGGCTGACAACTGGTCCTAAATGAGTTCGTTAATGATGATATTGAGGTCGTCTTTGGCATAACGGGAAATGAAATACCCGCGGTGCGCCTTCGAAGTTCTAACCGTAGCGAACCACATCTGCAGCTCCTTCATGCATGTAGGGGTCTAGGCGAAAATCCGGATCTTTTCCGTTCCAAATTGGAGGTAGGTCGTTTGGCATATTTGGGGCCTTCGATTGTTCAGGGAATTGTTCCCGTCGGCGATCAGAAGATCGGGCAGCGGCCCCCCCCCCAACAGGTCGGGACAAAAGAAATAAAGGCACAGCATGTCCTCGCAGAGGCGTGTTCTACCGATCTGGCGCAGCCGGCGAACCACGTCCCCGCCCAGTCCAAACCGATGAGGACTGTTCCGTATTAGGCCGTGTCTCCGTCCATGGCTGTGATAACCACCGGACCCAGTCCTGATCTGACCAGCCCACATCGTCATCCCCATCCCAAAAAAAGGCTTGTCGTCATCCAGCTCCTGCCCAAGAATCCTGATTTGGCTGTGACCAAGGATATGCAGGAAGTTCATACTCTTGAAGCTGAGCGTTGCCTGGACATGGGGTAGAGAGCGGGAAGATCAGGAAAATAGAAAAGGGTATGTCACCCAAAAATCGACTGACAAGGGAGTCGTCCTGATTCCCCTCGTGCATCCCAACCACAGGTTCCGCTGCCACTGTACGGGTGCAGCTGTATGGATACAGAGAGACGCGAAGTACAAATAGGGGGACCCGTGCTAGAAGAGAGCACGTTTACTTTCCTTTTCTACGGAACCGTGAGCGCGTCCGCCACCGGCGCGCCATGATAGCTCAAGGGCCCTTGTGAGCCGATATGGCGGCGCACAGGAGAGTACAGAGAGAGGCGCAGGAGGAGGAGAGGCTGACAGGGGCTCTGCAATCACAGGGAAAGTAAGGATGAAGAGGGAGGAAGAGGAGGAAGAAGAGGAGGAAGAGAAGAAAAAGGAGAGGGGGATGAGGAAAACGTGAATGAGAGGGAGTGAAGATGAGCACGAGAGTGCGAGGAGTGAAGGAGGGGAGCAGGAGTATGAGGGGAAGGAGGTGGGAAGAGGGATGACTGTGGCGGAACTGCAGGCGACATGACATGAGGGCTAAAGGCCCTATCCACACACACACACACACACTGACTAGAGCATACTGGCTAGATCGCTCGAACCAAATTCTTGTCTCGATAAGCCTGTCATCACCGCTCACCCCCATCTGCCGACGAAGCACCACACGGGCTCCGCAAGTGTACGTATCATCACTAGACACACGTTTGCAATGCGCCTGGCCCCGTACCCGCCCTCCCATCATGCACTGTCAACTTGGCACCACCTGGCCTCGGCCCCCTCGTCCACCTTCGTGTTGGCAGCGTCAGCCATCTGTGCAACACACCCCCCTCTTCTCGAGCCGAGATTGCGGCCCCACCGGTCCTGCGGGACTCGTCCCTGCTCGGGCCAGTCCCAAATCCAATTCGACTGAGTCCGTGCCGCCCTCGGTCGCCCGAAGCCGCTCCTAAAATTTAAAAGCCGTTGCTTCCGACGCCTGCAACAAACATTTCATTAAACAAACATCAATTTTCGGAAGGCAAATTATCGTGGCAATTAACGCGACGACGCTGGGTGGCTCGGGACGACAGTTCATGGACGATAAGGCATCGCTGGGCGGCCCTTTGAAAGAGGATGAGCGCACAAGGCGTTCCATATTGAGCGGCCCCTTCAACGTTGACGGGCGCGCTGGGCTCTTGGTTGAATGGACCCGCGCCCGCGCACGCTGATGCACCGGCTTCAACTTTGGAGGGCGTGGCCAAATCCCTGCTGCGCGACCTCCCATTCGCCTCGTTACGATCAGGAATTGTTGGATAGCGTGTTGCGGCGGCGGCCCTGGCAACACGACATGCCTGGCAGGCGGATAGCGCGTCGCTCCGCTCCGCGGTGCGGGAGGCTCCGGAAAACTCGGGATGTTGACCCATGGAACTGGCGGATCGACACGCTAAGCTGAAGTTCCCGACCGTACACGACGAGACTTGTAAGAGCGGATGTATTGGGTCCGCACTGGACATTATCCCCCATACTCCAGGCGGCGGTGCGCCACGCGCGCCCTGGAAAAAGCAAGATCAATCAGCATCGAATCGGGAAGTCGGAATCGAATCCGCCGACACTGTCGGCGTGTGTGAAGGGTTTTTGTGTTCGAGTCGTCGTCGCCGTCGTTCGTTCATCGTCGTCTCTGTCGTCCTTTTTCCCTGCGCAGTCCTTTCCCTGTGCCCGTCACCGCATCTCTCTCCCCTCCTGGGCTTCCCTCCTCAAGCGCGTCAGCCAAAACGAAATTGAGTAACGTCGTCACACACTCGAAAGGAAGCCCCTTCCGTTTGATCCCTCCCCCGCCGGGAGGGGGGGAGTCCCAAGGGGGGTCCCGGGTCCGGACCCAGGTCAAGTACGCTTCCCCTGGCCGCCGAAAAACTTCAGGACGGGCCAAGAGTGCCTCAAAAACTCCCAAAGACAGTCCACGAGGGCCCCGAATCGCCGAACGATCTGTCCAAGACGCCTGGACGGCCTCCAGACGGCCCAGGAACCCTGCCAGGAGCAGTCCCAAAAGTGCCTCAAGAACAAAGACCGTGCATTCCCATAGGTTTTTGAATGACTTCGGCGTTCTCGCCTCTCCGGCTTTCCGACGCTCCAAGACGGCCCAAGCGGCCTCCCAGATCGCCCCCAGACATCCCCAGACGGCTCCACGAGCGACCCAACACGGCCCACGAGAGTCCCAAGACGTCTCTCAAGGGCCCCAGAGGCCTCCAAAACAGCTCCAAGAGTGCCGGGACGACAGACCAAAAACGGACATTTCGAGCCCTCCGCCCCGAGTGCTCCCAGCAGAAACTGAGAGGCCCCCAAAAGGCCCCAAAGAAGCCCCGAAGAGACCCCAAGCTGCTCCCGAGAGGCCACCGGGAAGCCCCAATAGGCCCCCAAGAGGCTCCCAAGAGACCCCTACACTGTCCCCCATGGCCCCCAAGAGCGTTTCGACTAGACCCCAAGAAGCATCCCTGAGGACTCTGACCAACGTCAGCGGCGTCGTCGTCGTCGGCAGCCCGACGGTGTACACACAGTAAAGTGGTTACCGCCCTTCCCCTTCTCCTCCTCCGTCCCCCTCTCCTCCTCCCTCCCATTCCTTACCTTTTGAATAGTTTCATCGTCGCTGTCTTCGTCGTCGTCCCCTTCAGGGTCGGCGGCAGCGGCCATAAAGCTTTCGCAATAGAGATCGCTTTTTTCCGCGATAACTCGGGTTATCCGTTGGCGGGGGAGGTTCTGAACATGTTAGCTTTGGGCAGCTCTACGTATGCCCGCGCGCACCAATACTGCGTACCCCCTTCAGATCTGCGCAGCCGACAAAGTCAGACTATCTCAGGGGGGGGCGATAACCCCGGTGATCGCCGGACCCTTAAACTAATGTTGGAGTGCGTCGGATCAGGCCGCCCTGGCACCTGCGCCAGCGCCATGCAAGCATCGGCCCACCCCAAATCGTCGGAATACCGAAACCAAATCGGACCAGGCTGGCCGACATCGACATGGAAGCGGATCGATGGGATCGACATAGGCCTGAGGGGTGTGGGGAAGGGGGTCCAGCACCGACCAAACCAGAGGCGTCCGCGTGGACCTCCGAAAGTTGTCGTTTATGGCTTTCGTTGCTCCTCGGATGTCGTTCTGCATTTCTACGGGTGTGGCCCCAACAGTGCCACGCCGGCGCGTGGAGGCGTGGGGGCAGCGCAGCGCTGCCCAACAGCTCGCGAAGATCCTCCCTCTTGCTTACGATGACGGGAGACGGGGGGGGGCGCAGCGGGGACGCAAGCAGCGGGGACGAAAACCAGCAACTGTTCCTGTCCATTCTGGACCAGACTGGCTGTCGCTACCGCCGCGGACGCTGTGCGCGGGTGACGAAGGTTGTTGCCCGCCCAGCAGCGGCAGCGGTCGGTTTGGGAAAGCGTTCGCTGCTGGGCATCGTCGCCAGTGCTCACGTCCCCATTTGAGCCACCAAAGATCCGCGATAATCGCGCAAGCTCTTGGCAGATCGTGTTGTGGTGTTGTGTGTGTGTGGGGGGGGGGGGTCCCGAGGACCCCTCCTCTTCGTGGGGGGGGGGGGTCGGTGACCTCCTGGGCACTGCCTTGCCGTTCCATGTTCCAGACGAACAAGGAGGAGCGGGGGGGGGGCAGTCCGAGGGCCTGGTCCGCCACATGGCGGCGCGCTGAGAGCTGGCGGCAGGGCAGAGGGGAGGGGTGCGGCGGCCTTCTGGTCAGAGAGGGCGCCCCGCCCCGCAGAGGGTGCAATTCGGCCTGGCTTGCGAGGGAATAGCTCAGTCTACATGCAGCTGGTGCCTTCTCCTCAGGATATCTCACGAGATACAAAAGACCATGCACTTTGGGGGCTCCGCGCAAACTTCTTGGGTCGGCCTGGGAAGCACCGACAAAGGAGGGTCCAGCACCGACCCGAGAAATCTGCACGGACCTCTGCACTCTATTGCTGATGGTAGCTCTTGCCCTTCCACTCTTGGAGGGCACCCCCCTTGCCTGGCCCCTTTTGGGAGCCAGGTGCGTCAGCCCTGGGCGCCGCGAGCAGAGCGAGCATCACAGGCCACAGACCGCGGCCAGTTCGAACAGCACAGGTTACAGCACAAGTCCACATGACTGCGCACACCGATCCTCGGAAGAAACGCGCGCCCTCCTGGCCTCGGCAGGAAGACGTACACACCCAATCTTGAGCGCGGGGCCATGCCTGTGATAATTCTGCCGTGCTTGTGGCGCTCCGGAGCTGATTGGAGAAAGTGCAGTGCCCAGGAGCGGGCCGCAACGCAAGGGGGCGAATGGCCCCCTGGCCGCCGAAGACTGGCCTGGCCGGTGTGCGCTCACCCTGGGCGGCGCAAGACTGCGCTGCGTGCCCGCGTGCTTCCTCGCACTCCTTCCTTCTCCCTCTCCTGCTCGCCCTGGAAGACGGCGGGCGGATTGACTCGTTTCAATCCTGGCCTTTCTCCTCCATGCTGGCCTCGGGGCACCAGGACCATCAATCACGAGTTTACGTAAGCGGAAATCCTGCCCCGAGGGAAGGGTCGAGTCGATACCTCTTGGAGCCCGCTGATTGCAAACAAAAAATCAATCCAACGCGGCCTAAGAGGCCTCCAAGAGCGCCCCAAACGGCCCAAGAGGGCCCCAATATAGCCCCAGAGGCCTCCAAGATGGCCGAAGAGGATCCCTAGACGGCTCCGAGAGCGGGCCCAGAAGGACCCGAACGGACAATTCGAGCTCTAGCCGCAGAGAGGTCCCCTGGAGGCCCCAAGAGGCCCCCAAGAGGCCCCCGAGAGGCCACAAGAGACCCCCAAGAGGCCCCCTAAGAGGCCCCCGTGACGCCCCAGGAGGTCCCAGAAATACCGCCAAGAGGCCCAAAAAGAGGCTCCAAGAGGCCTGCAAACGGCCTCCAAGAGGCCACGAACGCGCAGGCAAACGCCTGCGATGGCACAATACGGGCAGGCGGAGTGAGCGAAGCGATTCAACAAATCAATCGGATGTCTGGGTATTCCCTCTCCCTCTCCTGTCCGCCCTGTGGGACGACTTGTCTGTTTGGTTATACACTTGATCTTACCTCATGCCCCTTCCATCCCGAATCCCCGTCAGTCGATGGCATAACGCTGGCAATGCAACTGTCTCGACGCACGTCCAGATCTGGCCGAGCAGTTGCTCCGCCGCGTTGAGCAAATCCAAGTGGAATCTAACGACAGGGAAGATCAGGACATCTGCCACAACCACGACTGCATCATGAGAGTCATGCATCGAAATATGCACGACAATGCAACCTAAACACGGGCGGTTGTAACTACATAGCGGGTTCCGGAAACCCTGACCCCCACAGAAAAAAATATCAGGGAAAGCAGATGCTTGAGCAGGGACCGACCAGCCTGGCATACCTATAGGACTAACACTACATGCTTTTAGAACTAAAGCATGTTCCATGAGCAAGAACACAATCCTCAAAACATAAAAAAAAACGATGTGTTGAAACAAGACGGGTTCAGCCAGAAATGGTTAAGAACATTGCGTGCAAGCCACACAAAATTATTATAACATTCTTACGTGTGCCTATAAGCAAGCTTGGACGCCTCGCCACTGCTTGAGATCAATATGTTCCAACCTGATACCATCCGCCGGCCTTCGCCACCCTTCCGCCAGGCCTCTGCCGGGGAAGGGATGCCCACTTCTCGACCCCTCGAGGGCCAAGCCGTTTCTGCAACGCACCACATCGACTCGCACGGACATTCGGAACTTCATTTTGGCCTCCGCGGCAAGCGGGATGCGGTAGTGGGGCCAAAAGAAACGGTGGCTCCACGACCAGGCGGCTGCTCCTTCAAAAATCTGACAACCCGCCCGTGCGCAGCTGCCGCAGGCCGAAGCCTACGACCGCTGACCCAACAAGGGACTTGCAAACCTCTCGAGTCAGTTCAAAAACGGGAGCTCGCCCAGGCACAGCTCAGAGCCCTACAGAATGCTACTGCCCCCGAGGAACAAAACACCAAACTGCATGGCAAAAGCGCTCGGAAGTCCGCGCGTGTTTCTTGGGTCGGAGCTGGACCACCCACCCCTCTGGCCCAAAAGATCCGCGCGGGCCTCAGAGAACTCATGCGCATGCCGTCCGTTTTGTCCGATGCCTGGCGAAGGGGTGGGAAAGGTCCCACCCCGCCTGCCGACAACTGCCACTGCTGGAAACACGGGTCGGGAGGGCAACGGGCCCTCCCCCGAGGAACAGCTCCTCGTCCTGAGCCGTTGTCTGATGGCCCTATATTAGGGCCCCTGGATCCTTTCCTCGAGGCAGGGCGAGTGGAGACAACGCCAGCTC
Organism: Prorocentrum cordatum; assembly: GCA_963575745.1. Taxonomy (NCBI): domain Eukaryota; class Dinophyceae; order Prorocentrales; family Prorocentraceae; genus Prorocentrum; species Prorocentrum cordatum. The sequence goes on along the minus strand of CAUYUJ010014771.1, from coordinate 554,754 downwards.
AACACCTGTCCCTGGACTCCCCCCATGGACCCAAACGCGCCAAATGTCCAAACTGCGCCCAGCCGTGGTGACGATGGAGCCCCCGAAGGCCAACTGCTGTTGTCTCAGCCCACCCTCTTCTGAGTTGCTCTTCGGACCTGCTTCCCTCATGGCGAGATTGGCATCCCGAGCGAGAAAAACTGCCGAGGAATGCCCCCGGGCGGCCACGAGGCAGCGCCCGAGACAGCACCACAGGCTCGCACCCGCCGTTCTGGCGGGCAGCGGGGCGCAATGCGACGGAGCCTGCGGCCTGCGGACACGCGCGGCCCGGGGGGAACTCAGAGCGGAGGCGGAAACGGAGGGTGCACTGGACGAGACGGGAGCCTCACAAGCGGCGGACGTAACCCATATCCACGACCACGCGGTCTGGAGTCCGGGGCGCAGTCCCGTGGATGCGCAGTCGCATGGATACGTTCCGCGCGAGGCATCCACCGAAGAAAAAATAGCCTTCACGGGGTGGCTGCCCAGGGGCCCGGCCCGCGAGGCCGTGGGTACGGATGCTTGCCGTCAGCGAGAGCCGGAGGGGACCAATCAAGGACCTTTCGCGCTCGACCAGCACACACATACCTGCCTACGCTCCACGCATTCCATTCCTGCACCCCCCCTCCAACTGGCCAACCGCGGTGTACAACCGTGGCTACCCTGGAACTGCTGGACTCGATAGGTTTGGAGACTCGACACTGTCTGTTAGCTCCCCAGGCCCAGACAAGTGATTGAACCAACGCGGCCTGACTGTTTTCATTATTTGGACCTGTGATTGGATGGTTCAAGGTCGCTGAAACTGCAAACTGAGGTTGATTGGCATGGGTAATTGACCCACGCCGACACAGACAAACTCACCGCCAATAGTCGGCGTGCCTAGACCTTCCCATCCCTGCCTTTCGTATGTCTGGATGTGGCCCTGCTGGCCAAAGGGCTACGTGGATGGAAACGCACGCTCACACACTCGGATGCGTATCATTTGTCTTCCAGGCTGCCCTTCTCTCCCGCCCCTGGCCAGGTCTGTCTACTTGCGGCTGGCTGCTTCTCCTCTCCTCCTTCTCTCTCTCTCTCTTTATCTCTCCTTCTCCTTCCCCCGTGCCCTCTCCTGCCCTGCTCCATGCTTGCTGCCTTCTCCCTGTCCCTTCCTGCCTGCCCGCCCTCCTGCTGTGTCCCGCTGGCCCTGGCCTCTCGCCAACGCGTGCGCCGTCGTGTGCTTGCGACTTCTCTTTCCCTCTCCGTCGCCGTGCAGCACAAGCTGCATGAGCAGGCGGCTGTTACACGTTACACGTATGTCTTCCAGGCAACTCTGCATATGTCAATGCTCCCCTCGCCTGACCACTCACCGATTCCTCTAGTCGGGGCCCAGTTGGACGCGCTCAACAACACGATGTGGCGCCTGCCGCCCACTGCCACCGCCCACATGGGAAAGACACGTCCAGCGTATGATCACAGATCATAGGCGATTGCAGCACGGTGCCCCTATAACCGAGGTAATTACAGCACGGCGTTCCTATATATATATATATATATATATATATATATATGTAAGGAATGGGGAAGGCGTGTGTGAGGGCGCAGATGCATGTGCTAACAAAACTGGAAGCGCTTCGGCTCCCGAGAGCGCGAGAAAGCTACGACACATATGGAGTGGAGACTCAGCGTTCCTAAGCTCTCACGCGGACGAACGATTTGTCGTCCTGGAACTGACAGATCAGATCGCCCGTTCCAGCGTCCACCTGAGCACAACACGGCGGAGCAGTGAGATACTTTGCACCAGTGAAGCAAGAGGCAGGGAGCTGGAAATGGACCCGTCGATGTGCAATTCCAAATGCTCTTATCGCGATGTCTGAGTCGCGAAATCAACTATTTCACGTCGTGGCACGTCACACAGAAATGTCCACAGAGGTGTGGATTGGAAAGGGGCAATGAACAATGCACAATCAATTTCTGTACCAAACTGTGGCTCGGTTACGGGCAGGGCGTATTACCGATTGGCTTGCCCAAGCTATAGGAAGGGGGGAGAGATGGCCGCGAGAAAAGAAGAGCTGCATATCAAACAAGATCCGCATGTAATGCATCCAACAAAATCTCATATTGACGAACTCGGCAATCTATAAACTCATATGCCATCGAGCCTCGAACGGAAGCCAACCGCCTCATCACCGGCATCCTTTCTCACTCGAATCATCGCTCTCTGCTACATCGCTGCACGGATGAGCCGGCAAAATGGGTCAAGCTCCTCGGGGTCCTCCTCATGGTCACCATTCTCCTCCTCCCGCTCCTCCAGCTGCTGCTCCTGCTCCTGACTCTGATCCTCCTCCTACTCAAGATCCACCGCCTTGAATCCATGCGGATTCCACGAGCTCCTCGTCCCCAGACTCTCTCCTCCCCCTTCCAATCCCTACTGCAGAAAGACGACGACGCTGAACTAATGACGAACTCTTCGAAGTCCGCGCGAGGCGCTTCAAGGGCGGCGCTGGAGGCGCCTCCAGAGCAGGGGTCCAGCGCCGACCCACGAAAAAAACCCAGACGCAAGGAGAATTTACGCTTGCGCGCGTGCTGTGTGTTGTTCCTCGACTGGCCCCCTCTTCACCCACGCTCACTGCTCCTCCTCCTCTCATCTTCCTCCTCCTCCTCCTTCTCCTCCTCCTCCTCCTCCTCCTCCTCCTCCTCCTGCTCCTCCCACCTCCCCCTCGCGCCCCACAGGGGGCACGAAAGCAACAGCGAGGCTCTGAATTAGAAAGCGGAGATGGGGAGGATGCGGCTGAGGAGGAGTCCTCTATGGCCTTCTCGTCCTCTTCCCAGCCGCGGGAGCGAGGGCTCGAAGCGTCAGACAGCAGGCCCCGCAGGCCTGCTGGCTCGCACGTGCCGAGGGCCACGCAGGCCGAGAAGCACGGAGAGCAGCAGGGCGCAGGGAAAACGATCCCACCCCGACGCGACAGGTTCGTGTCATGGCGACTTGCGCGTTGACTTCTGACACCGCGCAGTTCGCTCAAGCTTGAACGATCGCGGCTGTGCGATAGCGCAGTTCGTTCGATATCGGCCGACTCAGGACCGCCGCAGCGTCGACACGGCGCGAACCTGCCACACTCTCCCTCCCCTCACTCCCCGCCCTGCCAGCGACCAGCTACCAACATCAGAGGTATAATTAATCACTGCGCGCCAGGTTCCTCCCCAAACTCGCCAAAATCACCGTTGCACCTAATGCCACGGGGCGTGCCCCCTCCCGCCCTGCATACCGCTGCTCGTTCTGGAGAGCCCCCGTCGCCACGGCTGGAACCTCCTCGAAACTCTGGTCAGAACGCAACCCAGGAGAGGTCCACGGAGCAGCAGTGTCAGTAGCTCTTTGGTTCCCCCAGGAGGGGGAGATGCCAAGACCGCTGGCCTCCCCCCCTCCGCGCCTCCGAGGGGCCAGGAGCCGGCGCGGTGTCGGGGCGGAGGAGGCCTGCACCACATGTGCCGCCCTCCCGTGGACCCGCACGACGCTCCCGACCTCCGCGCGCGGGAGGGAGGGGGGGGGTGCGACCCTTAGCTTATATGACTACAACAAGGTTTTGTTTGCTGGATCTCCGGATGATATCTTATGCATCTCCGTCATCGGTTGCCACGTCGAGTATATGCTTACTGCAGGAGGGGGAGGAAAGATATGGAGAAACCCTGAATGTATCATCATTGTTTTCGCATTGCTTTCCGACTCTATTGCCAGTGGTGGAAGAGGAAGGGAGCGGGAGGCATCCCTGTAGCATTCGATTGTATTCCTATTACATTCCCGTGTGAGAAGGAAGACGGGAGGGGCGGAGGAATCCCAGTTGCATTCCTACCGTCTTTCTATTGGAAGAGGACGGAGATGGAGTGGGGTGGTCATCTGGTTTCTTATTGCAATCCTATTGTACTTGCATTGGGGGAGGACGAAGGAAAGAAGAGGGATGGCGGAGGAGGACGAGGAGGAGGGCAGCGGAAGCGCATCAGGAAAACATGACAAACAGGAAAAGCATGCGCTTCCACATCTCAAAATACGAAGACCAAACTAAAGAGCGACGGTCACAGGGTTCGTGGCTTTTTCGGAATACTCTCTGTGGAAACATATGTTCTTAATGTTTTCCAAATTCCCAACCATCCTGTGGGGTTGGATCCTCGTTTTGAAGAGACGGTCCCCGCGTTCATTCCTCCTCCTCCCGGTGCCCCCTCCCCCCTCATCTCATCATCATGAGCATCATCATCTGCAGTCCGCCCCTCACACACTTCGCGGCCCCATAGAGAGCTCCACCAAAGGTCCCAGTGGCAAGGTCCGCATGGCGGATTCGGGCCAATTCGGCACACCCTTCACGAGGATTGTGGCCCCATGGTGAGCTCCACCGAAAACACCAGTGGCAAGGTCCACATGGCGGCGCCGCCCCATTTTAGCGCACCCCTCACACAGTTCGCGGCCCCACAAGGAGCTCCACCGAAGGCCCCAGTAGCAGGGTCCACATGGCGGCGCCGCCCTATTTTGGCGCACCGCTCACATGCTTCGTGGCCCCATAGGAAGCTCCACCGAAGGCGCCAAAGGCACCAGTGGCAGGGTCCTCATGGCGGCGCCGCCCAATCTTGGCGCACCCCTCGCACGGTTCGTGGCCCCATAGGAAGCTCCACCGAAGGCCCCAGTGGCAGGGTCCACATGGCGGCGCCAGCGCCCTTGGCCCGCGGCACGCCGCCAGCCATCTTGCACTCGAAGTCGCCCTCGCCGCCGCGCCTCCAGAGTCCGCCGACGCCAGGAGCAGCCCGCGCGCTGGCACGGGCGATGGTCCTAGCCTGGGCGGACAGGCCGCGCGGAACGAAAGCTGCCGCGGACTAGCAACATCCGTTTGGCCCCCGCGGGAACCGCACATCTTGAGCCAAAATGGCTACGGGGGGAGAGAGGGGAGGAGGGGGCAGCGGGAGGAGGAGGAGGCGGAGGAGGAGGAAGAGGAGGAGGAGTGAACACGGGGACCGTCTCTTCAAAACGATGACCCCACACTACAAGGTTGCTGGGAATAGATTGGCCTGGCGAACGGTCCAACCATATGCAGTTGTGAACACCGCAGTTGTAAATCTCGTCGTCGGTGGAACCCTCTTGTATGGCCACGAAGCGCTGTACTGGGTAGGGGAGACGCATTCGGACTGCGCCACTGGAACCTTCGGTGGAGCTCTCTATGGGGCCACGATGCGCTGTAGTGGGTGGGGGAGATGCATGCGGGCTGCGCCACTGGGACCTTCGGTGGAGCTCCCTATGGGTCAAGAAGTGCTGTACTCGGTGGGAAAGACACACGCGGGCTGCGCAATTGAGACCTTCGGTGGAGCGCCACGAAGCGCTGTGGGGGACACGCATGCGGGCTGCGCCACTAGGACCTTAGGTGGAGTGGCGGACACGCATGCGAGCACCCCCACTGGGCCTTCGGTGAAAGTCCGTGTGGGGTTGCAAAAATCTGTGCTGGGTGTGGCGGGCGCTCGGGCACACCCATTGTGGCCTTCGGCGGAGTTCCCTATGTGGCCACGGAGCGCTGTACTGAGTGTGGTGGAACATGCGGGTACCTCTACCGGTGCCTTCGGCGGAGCTGCCTATGAGGCCACGAAGCGCTGTACTGGGTGTGGCGGACGCATGTGGCCACCCCCCCTGAGGCCTTAGGTGGAGCTCCCTATTGGGTCACGAAGCGCTGTACTGGGTGTGGCGGACGCATGCGGGCCACCCCCACTGGGGCCTTCGGTGGACCGCCATATGGGGCCAGGAATCGCTGCACTGTGTGGCGGACGCATGCGGGCACCCCCACTGGGGCCTTTGGTGGAACTCCCTATGGGGCCACGAAACGCTGTAGTGGGTGTGGCGGACGCATGCGGGCTGCGCCGCTGGGACCTTCGGTGGAGCTGCCTATGGGGCCACGAAGCGCTGTAGTGGGTGTGGCGGACGCATGTGGCCACCTCCGCTGGGGCCTCTGGTAGAGCTCCCAATGGGGCCACGAAGCGCTGTACTGGGTGTGGCGGGCGCATGTGGCCACCCCCACTGGGGTCTTGGGTGGAGCTCCCTATGGGGCCACGAAGCGCTGTACTGGGTGTGGCGGACACATGCGGGCACCCCCACTGGGGCCTTCGGTGGAGCTTCCTATGGGGCCACGAAGCGCTGTACTGGGTGTGGCGGACGCATGCGGGCTGCACCACTGGGGCCTTCTGTGGAGCACCCTATGGGGCCACGAAACGTTGTGGTGGGTGTGGCGGACGCATGCGGGAACCCCCTTCTGGGGCTTCTGGGGGAGCTCCTTGTGGGGCCGCGAAACTTGTGAGGGGTGTGCTGAAACGGGTGATGAAGATGATGATGATGATGATGATGATGATGATGATAATGATGATGAATATGATGATGATGCTGCTGATGACGATGATGATGGATGGATGATGATGATGTTGATGATGATGATGATGGTGATGGTGATGATGATGATGATGATGATGATGATGATGCTGATGCTGATGGTGATGATGATGCTGATGAGAGGAGGAGGAGGAGGAGGAGGAGGAGGAGGGAGGGGGCAGCGGAATTAGGAGGAGGAGGAGTGAACGCAGGGACCGTCTCTTCAAAACGAGGACCCAACACCACATAATGGTCTTGAAAAATATCTTGGCGAAGGACCCGACCATATGCAAGTGTGACTACCGCAATTGTGAATATCTATTTCGGTGGCGATCGCTATGGGGCCACGAACCATGCGAGGGGTGTGCCGACATGCGTGGAGGGGTACACAACACGAACGGAAACGATAGGCCTGAGCACGGGGAATTGAGCGCGGGTGAGACTGAGCGCGAGCGCGTCTGATTGTGATTGAGTCTGCGTGCGAATAAATCTATGCGCATGAAAGCGCGCATGGGTACGCGTACTGTATATGTATTTGACTGTGAATACTGGACATATCGGAGGGCTTCACGGCCACGAAGCGTGTGAGAGGCGAACTGGGTGTGGCGGACGCACGCGGGCATCCCCACTGCGGCTCGTCGTCCGTCGCCGTCTCTTTCCCCGCCCCTGACGCCCCTCCTCCGCCTCCTCCTCCAACGCCCTGCTCCTCCCTGATCATGGAGTGCTCCTCCGCGCCCAGGGTGAAAGGCCCCCCCCCTCGTTCTCCTGCTTCTCCTCGTAGCCGTCCAGTTAACCCTCCTCTGCCGTTTTGGTAAAGAACACCTTCCGCGGCTGCCTGCAGCCCTTAGCTTCGTGGCCGGGCTGGCCGCAGTTGTAGCAGAGGTTGCGCGGGCTTTTGCACTCGGCAGCCATGCGGCCTGGCTTGCCACGCTTGTAGCGCGCCGCGAACTTCGGGGCGCCCCGCTTAATCCGATCCCGAGAGCCGTGGGGCGGCCCCTGAAGAACGCCTTGACGTCCGTGTCAGGCGCGCGTTCCATGCTGACGAACGTCTGGCCCGCGAAAAAACCCGCCTCGGAGCTCGGCCGGAGGTGCGGGGAGGGCCGCGCTTGGCGTAGCGCGCGGCGCCCAGGTGGCGCCGTCGGCTCGCGCGCCTCTGAGCAAAACGGCAATCTGCCGCGAGGCGCCGTCGTTCGGCCGCGCGCGCCGCCAACCGCGCCTGCGTGAAGTAGAGGGGGTCCTCCGCGGAAGCGCGCTGCTCAGCCTCCGGGCGGTCGGCCGGCCAGGGGCCCTCGGCGGCCTCGCGCTCCCGCCACTCTGCGTCGGTGGACCAGCGCGCGTCGCAATCGGCCTCGCCGTCGGCCGCTTGCCAGAAGTCGAAGAACACGCCCCTGGCGGCCGCGCTGCCGTGACCGTTTCCGATCGCAGCGTGCCGGGCGCGGCGAGGCGCTGAACCGTCGGCGCTGCCGGCCGCCGTGGCCAGGCACAACGGCAGCAGGTCCTCGTCGGCGCCCGCAAAGCGCGCGCCTGGCGCCCAAGCGCTGCGTGGCCGCAGGGACGAGACGTTGTCCTCGATCGGTCTCGAAGCTGCCTCGCCTTCACCAGCTGGCAGTCCTGCTCTGTCCCGGGGAGGCGTCTGTCGCGCTCGCGCAGCATCTCTGCCCACTTGCGCGCTGGCAGGCGCAAGAGCGAGAGGGGCATCCAAGTCCGACAGGGGACGGAAATCCCCACCTCCGTGCGCTGGTTTGCCCTGTCGAGCAGGAGGTCGAACCGCGAGAACATGCCCCGCGCGTCCTCGTCGCGGCCGGGCGCTAACTTAAAGAAACCCAGCCCTGCACGGAGCATCTGCGCCTCTGGGTCGGGAGAGAACTTGGCCCGCAGCGCTGCCAAGAGGGCGTCGACGCCCGACCTCGCCGCAGCGCCCCAGCCGTCTCCGAAGTCCACCGCGGCGCCGTGCTGCAGGATCTCCACCGCGACCTCGTCGGCGATGGTCCGCGCAGTCGCGCCGAGGGCGAAGCTGAGCATCAGCCCCTGGCGCTCAACGCTCGGCTTGGCGGCGGCCGCCCACCTCCGGACGCCCCGCGCCCATTCCGTGATGGTGTAAGGGTACGCCGCGTCGTGCTCTAGTTCTGGGCTCCACCACGGCGGCGTCTCGACAGACGCCGCGGCGGCGCCCTGTTTGTAGCGGGGGGGGGGTCTGCGCCGAAAATGCGCGGCTGGCGCCGCGCAAGCGCGCTGCTGCCGCCGCCACTTCCAGCCGCCATGGCCGGAGCTGCAAGTCGTCGGCCGGCGCCTGCGCGGGGGCGTCAGCGTGCGCCTCGGCGGGGGTTCCAGCTCCGCCTCTGTCTCGTCGTCCGGCTTCTCGTCCGGTGACCAGCGCGGGTCCTGTTCGGCCGGCCCCTCCTCCTCCTCCTCCTCCTCCTCCTCCTCCTCCTCCTCCTCCTCCTCCTCCTCCTCCTCCTCCCTCCTCCCTCCTCCTCCTCCCTCCTCCTCTTCCTCCTCCTCCTCCTCCTCCCTCCTCCTCCCTTCTCCTCCTCGTCCTCCTCCCCTCCCTCCTCCTCCTCCTCCTCCCTCCTCCTCCTCCTCCCTCCTCCTCCTCCTCCTCCTCCTCCCTCCTCCCCCTCCCCCCCCTCTCCCCCTCTTCTTCCTCCTCCTCCTCCTCCTCCCTCCTCCTCCTCCTCCTCCTCATCATCCATCATCATCATCATCATCATCATCATCATCATCATCTCATCATCATCATCATCATCATCATCATCATCATCATCGTCATCATCATCATCATCAATCATCATCATCATTCAATTCATCATCATCATCATCACCATCATCATCATCATCATCATCACCATCACCACCATCATCATCATCATCATCATCATCATCATCATCATCATCATCATCATCATCATCATCATCATCATCATCATCATCATCATCATCCTTGTCGGTCTTGAAGACCTCGGGAGAGTCGCCGCGAAGTCGCACTGACCGGCGGCATGCCTCCCTGTGAGGCTCCCGCGGGCCGCTCGACGCGTCCCGCTTTCCAGCGAGTGCGTGTGCGTCCGGCGCTTCCTGCTTGCTCTCGCCAGCCTGCAAGGGGTAGTCGTATTTGGCGGAGTGGTAACTGTAGTACCTGTGCTGAGGGAACTGGTCAATGCTCGCCCTGCCTGGCCGCAGAGCGGCGAGACGCTCCGCTACCAGAGTGGCAGCGCCAGCTGGCGCTTTTGGTGAAGAGCTCCTGGAGGATCTTCAGGAAAAAAGGGATGAATAACAATAGTGGGAAGAAAATAAGATGTTGTGGGAGGACAGCGGTTTTGCAGTATGTTTTGCTACACTCCTCTGGCGAAGAGCGGTTTGCCTCGCGAGTTAAATAGCGACGGAAGCGCGCGCGCGGTGGGTGGGGGCTAAAAGCGCTGAAGGTGTGGGGGGTGCAAATCTCTGGATCCACTCCGTAGCAAGGTTTCCTTATTGGGAAATCCTTGCTGAGGAGCCCTTGGTCGTAAACCCGTATGCAGGAACCGTACCAAAGAGGTCCTCAATAAGGAATGTTGCACGATGGATCCTTTGTCAGGAAAAGGGAGCTTGGTTTCCTTACTGGGGGGTCGTTAACAATGTGCCCGTAGTAAGGAATCCATTTGAAGGAATCCTTTGTCAGAGATCCTCGAGGACCTTCCTTGGAGAACCGCCACAACCGCCAAAGCCTGCATCGTGCCTGGTGCGGGAGGAGGAGGAGGCGGAGGAGCGCCCCCCCGCCCCGCCGTCACCCTCTCCGCCTGCGCATCTCCCCTGCAGGCCCTTCCCTCCTCGCCCGCACGGCTCCCCCGCCTATCATGCACGCAGGAATGGCCCGGGCCGCGCACCACAAAGGTCACTCCGGCGAAGGTTCACTCTGACGCGTAGCCGACCCCCGTTCGCGATTCACGCCGCCCCCCCTCCCCCCCCCCCGTGCCCCCCCAGCGCCCTCACCGTACACGCAGCGACGGCGAGGGCGACGGCGAGAGCCCCCTCCCCCCGTCTCTGCCGCGCCCTGCCGTGCTACGGAACGGTGGCCTTGGCGCCGTTCGCCGAAGTCTGGCCCGCGGGCTTGGGGCCCGCGCGCTCCACCACGAACCTCATGGGCGTGCCGTTGTTCTTCAGGTTCTCCTGGGCGCGTTCTGCTTCGGTCGCGGGCTCTGCCGAAACAGAAGCGCATGCGGGCTCAAATTTATGGGTGGTTGTCTCCACAGATCATGCAGAGGCCACGAACACCATCCTGGACAATCTACGCCGCACGGCCATATCAGGAGTGGCGAGCCTGCGAGCGCGTGGTGGCCGTAGCAAGCCTTGGGTGATCGATCCATATGGCGCTGCGCGCATGTATCACGGTTCGCCCTGATCACGTGAAAACTACACAGCACGGCCTGAACACACAAATCTGCAATGCACATGCACTCTGCCCACAAGAAAACCAACGCTATCCAGCCTCTTTTGATAGATGCCCGCCAAGTTGGCCCCAAGAGAGACCCAACGGCATTCCGAATTCCACCAACAACGCCCCAAAATGTCACCAAGAAGTCTTGAAGAGGCGCTCCCAGATCGAACGATCCGTGACGGCCACCATGGCACCATGGTTGACTCATGGGTCTGCCCAATCTGAACCCGAGCTTCGGTTTGACGCTTTCCTCCCCTGACTGTTCCACTGCATGCTCCTATACTTCATGAGTGCAAGTTAAAGGCGATATGATGGTCAGCTGTGCTCAAGTAGTCTGGCTGGCTGGCAAGTCACGAAGAGACAAACATAATGACGAGTTCACACACGAGCGTGACAGCGCCCTTTCGCGTTCATAGCCCCTCCCAGCACCCCCTCAGACCCCGCAGCGGCAAAGAACGGGTGCACAGCGGCGGCCTTCTCTGAGGCGATGGCGGCAAGCATCTCGTCCTGGGCATGACACGGCCGAAGAGGAGAAGGAGGAGAAGGAGGGGCGACTCACTCCAACAGTGATATTCAATAGAGTGGGGACTTGATGATCAGCAACGGGCTGCGCAATCTGCACTCGAGCAAACGGTGAACCAGCACATTCAGTTAATGAACGCGAGTTCGTAACGATCTACGCGAGCAGGGGTGACAGGAGGGCCGGGAGAGGCGGGAGGCGAGGAAGGAACATGGCAGGAGAGAGGTAAGGTGAGGCGAGGAAGGAGGCTGCAATCCACTGGTCGCTGCTTGTGCTTGTGGAGATGTTGGCAATTCGCTAGCCGAACGGGCGTGCTAGAATCTGCGGTACGAGGTTCAGAATGATACTCTGAACATCGTACAAGAGATTCTAGTTCGCGCGCGCGGGACAGCCCCCAGGGGTCCCTGGAAGCAACTTGCCGACACAATCAGACCAGAGACACTTTTCTTCCTGATCCCGGCCCTCAGGATTCCAAAGATAACCCCACGACCACCCCAAATTGGCCAGGAGTCTTCCAAACCCCCAGGATGCCAAAAGTCATCCAAAGACCTGAGGCTTTTCGGAGGCCCCAATGTGCCCTTGGCGTTTCCCATGTGCTCCTGAGGCTTCAATGTGGCTACCCAATGCCGAACGCGTTCCAAGAGGGTTTCGAAGACCCCCAAGGGCACCCCCCAGGAGCTCCAGGACCAGCCCAAGAACGATGATCAATGCGTCGCAGGCCCAAAGATGGTATGGAAACGTTCCCACGATGACCCAAGATAGCCCCAAGGTGGCCCAAGATGGCCCAGGACATCCCCCAAGATGTCCCAATACGTGACCCCTGAGAAGCGCCCAGGAAGCCCCCAGAAGCCGCCCAGGTGCTCCCTGGAGTTCCAAATGATGCTCCGACAGCGTACGAAAGGGGCTCAACAAACCATGATGACTGCCATCTAATCGTTTCGAACGTCGGCGGTGAAAATTTGGTGGGCACGTGTTCCGCTTAGTGTTCCTCCTCCGCCTGACCAGCGACTGCTTCTTCCCCACTGAAGCTCCACCTTCCAACTCCCTCAATCCACCTCCCTCCACTCTCCTCCTCCTCATCCAACTTCCGCCATCCTTCGCATGCTACCTCCTCAACCGTCCACCTCCCTCATCCCATTGTTTCGTCCGTTCTCCATCCGCACTCTTGGCTCCTCTCACCTCCGTCGTCCCTCATCTTCAGCCCTGGGGGGACCAATCCCAGCCCTAGGATGTGTTAAAACATCAATTGTCCACTATTGCTCGCTTAACTGCTGTTGCGGCCAGACCAGGCCTCCACAGAGCTTCAGACGGCCCCGGCCCAAGGCTGCACAAGATCGCCCAGATCCGAGCCCAGTCAGACCAAGGGTCCCAGAGATGGCGCTGCAGGCTCCGTTCTGTTAACCTTGCATCTGCGCTAGCACTGTTTCCTCTAGAAGCGAAGTTCACGCGACAGCTCAGGAGCACGACAATGGCCCACCACCTTCTCGGCACCCGCGAGCACGTAGGCAAGTGCCAACGATGACACATCGTGGTCCGGAGGAATCAGCAAGGGGATTGAGAAATGGCGGAGCACGGGCGCACCATGGTAATGGGCAGCCGCGATCAGGCTAGGCCGCACACAACATCCTTTGACGACCTCACGCATGACACACTGGTCTGTTGATTGCTCTTGTTTTGCAGGCTCGCCCTGTAAGCTCTCGGCGTCCTCGCCGCCTGGCCAACGGGCCCGAGCACGAACAGCCATCGTCAGGCCCTCCGTCCTGCCAGCACGCGCGCGCAGGGGCCAGGAGCAGAGGGGAGGCAGGAGAGCGTCATGCCGACTGCCTGCGCCACCCCGCTACTTGTAAATTAACCGAGCTAAATTGAAACCGAACTAAAAAACATGAATTGGACGCGCCCGTCAACTGGGCCAGCTTGAGGCCAGCTTGAGGCCGGGCCCGCAGAGGGCTCCCGCCGCGACGCCGATGGAGACGCGCGGAAGGGAACTCGTGCGCGGCAGGAGAGGTGCGTAGGCGCACCCTACTACGGGCAAGAATAATTAGGGACCTAACGGCTTCACTCCTCCTCTTCCTGTGGCTACGGGCGGACCGGCTCTCTCAATCCCAGCGACATCTCCGGAAATATACTGACCCGGGTCAGTGCAAACCCTGGTCAGTCGGGCTTTGCATAATCTTTCAAGATCCTGCAGGATCCTGCGCGATCCTGCGCTAGCCCGTGTCAATGCACCACTGGCTCTGCAGGATCCTGCAAAATCTGGCATTCTGGCTGACCCCCGTTTGCATTGACCCCCGTCTCAAGACTCCCGGCTTTTTCCTCCATTTCGGCCTCCAGGGGGCCCTGTCTGTGCTCTGGGGCATGATCAAACAGGGATCTGAGGCGAGACGCTGCCCGTGGGGAGGGGGTCAGACTTGCGGGACACGCGGGCCCGTCGGATGTGTTGGTCTCCGGCGACGAAGAAAGCACTTGCACGCGCCACCATGCTTGGCCAGGACCATCATGGGCCCCGGGGCCCTGGTATGTCGCACACGCTTTGGGCCCGGGATGTCCATGGCCAGGCATGGTGGTGACTTGCAGGTTCCTTCTGCGGATCCCCCCCATCCCCCCTGTCCTCCATTGCGAACGCGCGGCATCGGCGACCGCGAAAGCCCCCTGTGTCAAAGAACGCGGGGAAACCCGCATCTTGAGCTCACGCGGAGTCCTCGGACGTTGCCTGGAGAGCCGCTCGATCGACTGGCGCGCCTGGGGCAGCCTAATCTTTGTCCTTCGCGATGATGTCGCTGCTGATTCCCTGCGCCCTCAACCTGGTGCAGTAATCCTCCGCGGTGTCGAAGTTGTAGCTTCCAACGACAGCAACGCACTCTTCGTGGGCCTTCATCATGGTCTCATAGGCGGGACGCTCTTCGAGCAGGCAGATGAGCATGAGGCACCTGGCCACAAACTCGCGCTTATTCAGGGGATCGTTGAAGAGGAGCAGGCTGTACTCCGTAGCCCGCCTGTAACCTGGCTCCTCCTGCACCTAAAGAAGACACACCAAGACAGCATACATTCAAACGTTCGGAGGTCCGCCCAGATTTCTTGGGTCGGCGCTGCACCCCCCGCCCTTCCCCAGGCGCCGCCGCGCGAAGCGCGCCATGGAGCGGCGCCAGACGCGCCGCCATGGGGGGCCTGGCGGCGACCCAAAAACTCCGCGCGGACCTGCTGAAGTCTGTGGCTACGTCCTCTTTTCGATCTTCCACTCATGCACCCCGGCCCCTGGCAGCAAGACCGTCGCGCCCGCCTCTGGAGCCCGCCCAGACTGAGCCGCAGCAAATGGTGTCGGAGGACTGTGCCATAGCGCCGACGCATCGGCGATGCATCGAGACGTGCCCTGGATCGCGCCTCATCGCCGATGCATCGGCGTCGGCGATGCTGCGCGACCCTCCGACCCATTCCGCTCTGGCCCTGCTTGGGCGGCCAAGGAGCCTCAAGCCCGCGCACGGCCCTCGCAGGGCGCGGCTGCCTTCCTCGGCCGCCGCGGCAGCACCTGCGCGGCGCGCGAGCACCGGCCAGCACGGCAGCAGCGCCAAGCAGCGCGGCGGCCGACGCCGCCCGCGCGCGAGCACGCGCGCGCGCCGCCTCCGCAGGGAGCGCGGGCACCAAGGCTTGCCGGAGGGCGTCGGCAATGGGTGCACTCACGCTGGCCTTGGCCAGGTCCGACATTTCAGCCCAGGGGTCGGTGCTCAGGCCAGGCCCTCCTGGCGCAGGCTCTCGGCTATCCTGGCCCGGGAAGGGAGGCCTGCCCACCGATCCTGACCCCAGGTTCGGCCCGGCCAGACCGACGCATGGAAGCGTCTTCCCAGACCCCCGACGCCATGATTTCTTCATAACGTCGACCCCCAGAAATCTCGACCTCTTCGCTGGGACCGTCGTTTTATCCTCAGCCGTTTTCTGAAGGTCCCGAGGCCTGGTATAGGCACCCAGGAGCTGCAAATAGTGAAAAACCTTCCGTCGTGGATTTTTCATGACTCGAGGGGGTCTGGGTTCGTGTCTGGCGCCCTCCGACCTGGGAGCGCGGGTGCCGATGCCGGCCGGCCGGCGCCCAGGCTCTCGGCGGGGCTCGGACGCGCGCCCAGCAGTGTTGCATCAGCGGCGATCGCCATCGGCCTTTGCAGTCGCTGCGCGCACCTGAGGCAGGAGCTGCCCGCCTTCAGCCAGAACAGCTGGGGATCAGCACGGAGTTCAGAGGTCCGCGGGGCAGCCGGGGAACGGAGCTTCGAGGTTCCAGGTTTTTTTGCGTTTCCGGTGGTTCTCGGAGGCTTTCTGGCCCCATGGTGCCTTCCAGCGGTTGCGCCTCGCCGAGCGTTCGGGGGGCTCTCGCATCGTCCCGAACGACTGCGGGAGGCCCGAAAACTACCAGGGGGCCAGTTTGGGGGGACCTGCCCTGAGATCCTGGCGTCGCAACTTTCTAGAGCCGGGCGTTTTCGTAGAATTTCGGAGCCCGAGACCCTCACAAACCGAACCAGGATTGGGGGGATCTCAAAAGGATTGGGGGGATCCCAGAAGGTTGCTCCCGTGCACTTGTTTGTTTGCCCTCGCAGGAGGGCAAACAAGTGCACGGGAGCAGCTCGAGACGACACGGCGAGGTGAAGCCCCACTGGGAGACGGGGGGAGGAGGGGGAAAGGGTCGAGTAGGAGATCGACTGCATAGTTGATCTATCCCCAGAGAGGACGGAGTTGGCAAAGCCACCCGATGCTTGAGATGGGAAGGGCGCCCAACGCACACTGGAATCTGGAAATCCCCCCAAAGCCGCCTCTCAACGGCGAATGGGCACAGCAATTCTGCAACCGATCTCCTACTCGAACATGGGGGAGGGCGGCGGCGAGCGGAGGCCCACCGTCGAGGGTCGGGAGGGGAGGGAGCGAGCCCGATGCTTCTCTGCCAGGGGGGCATGAAGGTCCGAGTAGGGGATCGACTACAGAATGGATTTACCCCAAAATTGGCATACGTTTGCCGAATCGACGAGAAATTCGTAGAATGTTCCGACGATGTACGGAGCAGTCTACTTTCTTTGTATTTGCAATACATCAGAATTACTCCGACGGTAGGACCCCACATGAGAATATGTTTAGCTTGCCTGGGGATCTCCTCCTGCCCCCTCCATTCTCCCACCTACTCCTGCCTCATCCTGTTGCTCCTGCCTCCTCCTCCTCCTCCTCCTCCTCCTCCTCCTCCTCCTCCTCCTCCTCCTCCTCCTGCCTCCTCCACCACCACCACCTCCTCATCCTTCTCCTCCTCCTTTTCCTCCTCCTCGTTATATCTCCTCCCCCCATTCCCCATGCTCGTCCTGCCTCCTGCGTCCTCCTCCTCCTGCTGCTTTCCTTCTCCCTTCTCCTCCTCCTCCTCCTCCTCCTCCTCCTCCTCCTCCCTCCTCCTCCGCCTCCCCTCTCCATCTTCCTCTTTTCCCTCTCCCTCCTCCGCCTCCTCCTCCTCCTCGTCTCCATCTTCCCCCCCTCTCCTCCTGCGCCTCCCCCTCCTCCTGCCTCCTCCTTAAGCTTCCTGCCTCCTCCTGGGGACTCTTGGGGCCTCTTGGGGCCTCCTGGAGTCCTTCTAGGCCTCTCGGGACATCCTGGGGCACCTGGACGGCCAACGAGGGCTACGAGTCGTCGAGAGATCGCTCCAGGGCGCTCCAGATTGCCTCCCGGCGGGCGCTCCTACAGGCCCCCAAGACGGCCCAAGAAACCGCCTGGAGACGTCCCGAGAGGCTTTCCAGAGGCAAAGAGCGTTTCATTCTCTATGGACATCATACATTTTTGGCACGGTCGCGTCGTCGGCTTTCACGAGGCCCACAACAATCCAAGAAGCCTTCCAGATCGACCCAATACGAGCCGAAAACGCTCCCCAAAGGACTCGAAGACAGCCCACATGGGCGCCAATAGGCCCCAGAAGCCACCAAACCGACCCAGGACGGCCACAGGACGGCCTAGGAATTACCCTAGCGACGTACCCAACCCCTGCGCAACACGGGGCATGAGTAGCTTGGGAGACGTTATACGGAGGTGATGACGTGAAATGGGCGCATATACTTCTGCAAACGGCATTCGTGAGGCTCGCAGCCCCCCAGGGATTGCAATGTCCCGCTCAGATCTGCCTGGTGCCTCGCTCCGCTGGACCCACCAGCAGCCCTCGAAAATGGCGACAATTTCGCAGATCGTAACCCCCAAGGACGGCGAGGTCCCGCTGAGATCCGCGCGGTGCCTCACTCCGCAGGACCCACCAACAGCCCTCGAAAGCGGCGACAATGTCGCAAATCGCAGCCCCCTAGGGACGGCGAGGTGCCGCTCAGGCCCGCGCGATGCCTCACTCCGCAGGACCCACCAACAGCCCTCGAAAGCGGCGACAATGTCGCAAATCGCAGCCCCCTAGGGACGGCGAGGTGCCGCTCAGGCCCGCGCGGTGCCTCACTCCGCAGGACCCACCAGCAACCCTCGAAAATGGCGACAATTTCGCAGATCGTAACCCCCAAGGACGGCGAGGTCCCGCTCAGGTCCGCGCGGTGCCTCGTTCCGCAGGACCCACCAGCAGCCCTCGAAAGTGGCGACAATGTCGCAGATCGCAGCCCCCCAGGGATGGCGAGGTCCCGCTCAGGTCCGCGCGGTGCCTCACCCCGCAGGACCCACCAGCAGCCCTCGAAAGTGGCGACAGTGTCGCAGATCGCAGCCCCCCAGGGATGGCGAGGTCCCGCTCAGGCCCGCGCGGTGCTTCATTCCGCAGGACCCACCAGCAGCCATCGAAAGTGGCGACAGATTCGAAGATCGCAGCACCCCAGGGACGGCGAGTCCCGCTCAAATCCGCGCGGTGCCTCGCTCCGCAGGACCCCCCAGCCGGCTTCCCCAGCGGAGCAGCAGAAGGGAAAGGCAAAGGATGAGAATAGAGAGACGGGGGAGGCTCCAAGGAGGAGCGATTCCTCCCAGAGACAGTCCTGAGTCTGGACTGGGCCCGCTCGCATGCCGATGATGCAGTCGCCCAGCTTCCAGCCCATGCCCTGCGGGTCGCCAATTTCGCCATGGCCCAACGAGCCATGGAATCCTATAATCCGGCTCGTCGTGTTGTAACTTGGCGGACTGTCGTGGATCTCAGCATGAGTCGGCGCGTACATTGCGGGTGTGTCATGCCTTGTCAAGCGCACGCAGCAACGCACATCAGCACACCTGAGTATGGTTCGGATCACAATCACCATATGATTATGAGTCTTAACATGATCGTATGAGCTGTATGTGAATACATAATCTAATATATTATATAGCGTTGCGCCCCCAAGATCATACATCTCGCCTTGACTCGCATCCATCCCCATCTCCCTCCTATTCATCTTCACAGCGTTTATTTTCATTATGTCTGCGCATCATCCTTCTCCTCATTCACCCTGGTGTGCGATTCCTCTGTCGTGTCCCCTCGTGTCCCCTCGTGTCCCCTCGTGTCCCCTGCTGTCTCCTCGTGTCCCCCTCGTGTCCCCTGCTGTCCCCTCGTGTCCCCTTGTGTCCCCCTCGTGTCCCCTATTCCAATTGAAGTCCCCGCAAAGCAGATTTCCATTGAAATTCTGCAGCGGGGGAGCGGGAGAGCGGGAGAGCGGGGGAGCGGGGCGGCGGGAGAGCGGGAGAGCGCGAGAGTGGTGGGAGCGGGAGAGCGGGAGAGCGGGAGAGCGGAGAGAAGGATTCCAAGCGAAATCATCCTCAAGAAGATTCCTGTGGAAATCCTCTTCAAAAGGCTTACACTAGAAATCCTCCTCAAAAAGATTGCAATTAAACCTTCGGAGAGCGGGAGAGCGGGAGAGCGGAGAGAAGAATTATAATTGAAATCATCCTCGTAAGGGTTCCTTCCTGAAGTTTTCCTCAAAATGGTTCCAATTGAAATCCGCATCAAAAGGGTTCTCATTGAAATTCTCATCCAAAGGGTACTAAGTGACATCATCCGCACAACAGATTCCTGTCGAAATCCTCTTCGAAAAGATTCCAACTGAAATCCTCGTCAACCGGATTCCAACTGAAATCCTCCTCAAATATATACCACTTGAAACCGACACAAAAATCCATTGGAATCCCCCTCCGAAGAATTCCTACAGAAATCCCGGAGAGCAAGAGAGCGGGAGATCGGGAGCACGAGAGAGCGGAGAGAAGGATCCGAATTGAAATCCGCAGCAAAAAAAATCCGATTCAAATTCTCAGCAAAAAGAGTCCTACTGTGATATTCTTCAAAAAGGAGCCCAATTGGAATCTACATCAAGGGATTCCACTTGAAATCGTCTTCAAAGGGAACACAATTGAATATCTGTCAAAAGGGTTCCTATGACAGAGATTTCAACTGGAACCCTTTTGGAAAAGATCACAATTGGAACCCTTTTGAACAATATGTCAATTGAAATCCCTCTCCGCTCTTCCGCTCTCCCGCTCTCCCGCTCTCCCGCTCTCCCGCCCACCCGCTCCCCCGCTCTCCCGCTCTCCCGCTCTCATGCTCCCTTGCTCTCCAAGATTACAATGGGAATCCTTTTTGAAATAACATGTCAATCGGAATCCTGTTGAATAAAATTTCAATCGGAATCCCTTTGGAAGAAGATTTGTGTTTAACCCATTTGAACAGAACTTGAACATAATCCGGTTGAAGAGGACTTCCAATGAAATCCTTTTGAACAAAATTTCAAATGGAACCCTTTTGGTGAGGACTTCAATTTGAATCCTTCTCTCCGCTCTCCCGCTCTCCCGCTCTGCAACGTTTCAATGGAAATCCTTTTGTGGAGTAAGTCAATGGGAACCCCTTTGTGAGCAGTTCAACCGGAATCCTTTTTGTGGAGCCTTTCAACAAGAATCCCTTTGTGGAGCAATTCAGTGAGAATCCTTGTGCGGATCTGTTCAATAGAAATCCATTGATCAAGGTCTGCTGTCCAGGACAAACACACAGGAGTCCATGAGGCGTTGGTAAGGAAACCTCGTGAAACCCCCAAAAAACACTATGTGTGTAAAGGTTTTGGTAAGGAAGCCTGGTCAACAAAACAAACACATATATTCCTGATCTGTTTCAAAGGTTTGGGTACGGAAACCATGTGAAAACACATATGTTCTTGATATTATTAAAAGCGTTTGTAAGGGAAGCCGGTACACATACATATAGTCCTGCTACTAGTGTGTAGTTTCCTGGATGCGGGCGAGCTGCAAAAGAGGCTGGGGGCACAGGAGGAGGAGGGACGTCCGCCCAATTACACAACATATATATATACACACACAAGACTGCAGTGGCGCTTCGCGCCATGCACCTTGGTCCTGGAAGTGTGGTACGCAAGCGAACTTGCAGGAAGGTCAAGCCGACAAATTAGCGATAACTCCTTGTTGCCTTTTCCGGCATCCCCGCTATAATAATGTGATTCGTTATCCTTCCTCCATGCTTCTTTTCCTCATTTTCGCCATACCCTGCGCATTCTCCCCATCCTCCTCAGCTCTTGATTGCGGAGGCTCCTCCTTGGAGAGCCTCTGGAGGCCTCACAAAAGTTGTTTCAGGCTTTCTTAATGCTTTCAAGAGACCTCCAGGGTGTATTCTGGGGGCCTCTGGGGGCTTCCTCGGGCCACCCTGCCTCCAACCGCGGTCTCCCTGAACGACCGGGTCACGATTTGGAATGCTTCGGAGGGTGTCTAGGGGCCATCTTGGGCCGCCATGGGGCTCCCTGAGGGCCATCTTGGACCCGTGTTGTGCCGTTTTGGGGCTCTCTCGGACTGCCTGGAAGCCCTTTCGGATGTTTGTAGGGCGATTTTGGAGCCTCCCGGGCGGCTTCGGACGCCCAGAAGACCGCCGTCTTGGAGCGTCGGGAAGCCGAAAAGAGGAGAACCCCAAAATTCACCAAAAACCCACAGAAAACTAATGAGTTTTGCCTCTTGGGGCCTTCTTGGGAGTGCTATTGGAGGCCTCTTTGGGGCCGTCCTGGAGGCCTCTTGGACCATCTTGAGGTCACGTCGGTCACTCTTGGAGCGCTCTTGTGCTGTCTTGGGGGTCTCTGGGACGTCTCCGATGACCCCCCTGATCGCCCCAGGTGTGCTGCGAAGGCTTGTCAAAACGCCCTGCAAGGCCCGGGGGACCGCTTCGAGGCCCGTCCGGAGGGTTCCAAAGCCCCAGATCCCGGGAGTCCAGTTTTGGGGGGGGGGGTGACGGGTTTTCCCCCCGCCCGGGCTTATAAAAATATAGGAAGAGGAATATGTGTGTGTTTTCATGTGGTTCCCTTGCGAAAGCCATCCGACGGATCAAGAATGTCAATGCGTCCACATGGTTTCCTGACGAACACCATCCACGACATCAAGAATATATGTGTGTTTTCGCAGGGCTTCCGTGCGAAAACCTCCCCAACTATTAAGAATATCTGTGTTGTCATATGTGCTCCTGTCTGGCGCATTGTCCCCGGGGGGCGTGGACCTGGGGAAGGAGCAGGAGGGGGGGGCGCCCGTCCCAGGAAAACCAGCAAATATCATGAATATATGTCTTGTCATAGGGTGTCATAGGAAAATCTGCATTGTACATGCATGGCCTCCGCACGAAAACCACCCCAAACATCAGGAATATCTGTGCTGTCATATGGCTTCCTTCAGGGAGCAGCCCCATGTAAGGTTTTTCAATAGGAACTCCTTCGGCAAGGCCATCCACAGAAGGAGCAGGAAGAGGAGGGGGAGGAGGAGGAGAGAGGGAGGAAGAAGAAGAGAGATGGATACTCACAGAGACAGAGAAGAAGAGAGAGATGTATGATCTTTTGGGGGGCTACCATATGTATACATATATATATATATACAGATACAGATGAATCTATATGTATGGTCAGCCCCCTCTCCCCAGCGACTCCCCTACCACACTCGGTGCCTTCTTTCTCTCCCTTTCTCTCTCGTTCTCTCTCTCTTTCTCTCTCTCTCTCGGTCTCTCTCCCCTCTTTCTTCCTGTCCCTCCTGGTCCGTCCTCCTCCTCCTCCTCCTCCTCCTCCTCCCGCTCAGGAGTGCTTTCGGGGGGAGCATGGCTACCAAACCAAACTATACAGAGGTTTGCTTTTGTTTTGTTTCAGGTCTGGGATACCACAAAACCCTACTATGCACAAGTTCTTGTGGTTGTTAGTTTTCTGGTTTTCAGGAAGCCCGCAAACTTGGCCAGGAGAGCTTGCGGGGGGAGTATGGCCACCAAACCTCATTATGCACATGTGTTCTCGTTGTTTCAGGTCTGGGATGCCACCAGACCCTACTATACACACATGTGTTTTGTTTGTCTGGTTTTCAAGAGGCCCGCAAACTTGGCCAGGAGAGTTCGCGGGAGGAGCATGGCCACCAAACCCTACTATACACGGTGTTTTTCAGGTCTGGGATGCCAGCAAACCCTACTATACACAAGTTTGTTTGGTTCTTCTGGTTTTTCAGGAAGCCCGCAAACTTGGCCAGGAGAGCTTGCGGGAGGAGCACGGCCACCAAACCCTACTATACACACAAGTTTTGTTTCAGGTCTGCGACCACACCAAACCCTACTATACATGCCAGGCCAAGATTGCTGACCTCCTGAAACCAAGACAAATCAAACAGACTTGTGTAGAATTGGGTGGGGTGGCACCCCATACATGAAAAAACAACCAGATGTGGACATAAGGGTTTGGCGGCCATGCTCCTCCCGAAATCTCTCGTGCCCAACTTTACAAGATTCCTGACCCCCCAAACAAAACTGTGTATAGTAGGGTTTGGCGATATACCAGGCCTTTGTTCAACACAAAAACTGTGAATAATAGGGTTTGGTGGCCATGCTCCTTCGCCTCCTCCTCCTCCTCCTCTCCTCCTCCTCCTCCTCATCCTCCTCCCCCTCCTCCTCCAAATATCCATCCTCCCCCTCTTCACGCACTTCGTTATACCGCAGCCGTTTTTCTCTGATTCATCTCCCCCCTCCGCCTCCTATGTATCATGTTTCCCTCTCTCTCTCTCTCTCTTTCCGCCCCCCCCCCTCTCTATTCACAAAAGGTGGCTTGAGGTAGTGGCCAGGGCGCATTCGGAGCATGTTCCGAAGCCGCCCTGGTTCAGGACATCCCCCAGGAGCCTGCCGCGCGTCTCCTGCGACGGATTCGGTTTTGATGATTCCTCCTCCATGGGCGGCTCCCCGTCCTTTGGCGCAAACTCCTCCTGCTGCGTATTTCTTGTTACGCTGGATGAGAAGGCCATGTGACTTTATTAGATTCACGTATTTGTTTAATTATTCTTTATTGGAAAATAAGAGCTGTGATTGTTAGTGTTAAGTATACTGTACGCTTGCGTTTTTTGTTTGAACGAAGTAGAGGCCTTAAACGACTGACGCGCAGGCTGACCATGTCCAGGGCCCGCTTCACGGCATCGTTGCGCCCATCCTTTTGGAGGCTGACGATCTTTGTGACCACGGCGCCGCACTGCTTTCCATTGGTCGGCTGTGTATCTGGCTCCATGCGTGCACAGATGCAGCAGCGCAGTTTAGGTTCCGCGTTGGCGAGTTTACCCTTTTTGCCGAATTTGCATTCCACATTGGCGCAAAGGTTGACCATCTTAAAAAAACACTCGGCAGACCACTTGCTTAGCAACGGCTTGAACACACACGTTAGCTACATCACCGATGGGATCATGATGGCGTTAATGAATCGTCGTGCTCGTCATCATCATCATCGTCATCATCATGATCATCATGATGATCACCATCATCAGCATCATCATCCGTATCACCGTCGTCGTAAACATATTCATGATGTATATATGTATATATCTGTGTTGTACCTTGGCCGTTCAGGATCGGCGCGAAGGCGGCAGGCGGGGCGCGGGAGAGAGAGAGAGAGAGAGAGAGAGAAAGAGAGAGAAAGAGAGAGAAAACGAGAGAGAAAGAGAGAAAGAATACCCAAAAGGGCGAAATCCCCTTTTTGCCATAAACACCTGCGTTGTTGCACATATGTTATATATATATATATATATATATATATATCACCTGTCCCTCATGTTTCCTCTTCATTCTCACTCGTCGTTTGCGAACGCGTCCCAATTACCATTTTCAAATTTTCTTGCGTGGCCTCCTCCTTGAATGGCTTTCCGGAAATCTCGCGTGAACTTGTTGCGGCTTCTGGTGGTCTTCGACAACCTTTCGGGCTCTACTGGAAACTTGTTGGGGCGGCAAGGATACCGTGTTACCGCGAATGACGTCGGTGACGAAGAAATGCCAAACCTTCACTGCGTGGGCGTAATCTTCTTCAGGGAGCAACGCCACCCCTGTGACGGTGAGTCAGACATGCGAAAGAACTAAAGGGCACAGTTGTAGACCGGTGCGCCAACGCGCACGCGCTGTACCGAGTGAGCGAGGACGAGGCCGTTCGGGCGCTCAGCCACACTTTTGTAGCTGCAGCGTGCGGGGCGGCGCGTGCGGGGCGCTTCAGGGTTTTCTCAGAGGCCCTGCCCGGTTGGACCGTTTTTGGGCCCTTATGGGTTGTCTTGGGAGGCTCTGGCCTTCGTGGGGCTCTGCTGAAGGTTTCTTGGGGCTGTCTTAGGGTTTTCTTGGGAGCCTCGTGGGGCCGTCTTGGGCCGTCTGGGGGCTCTTTTGGACCGTCTTGGGGCCATCTTCGGCCGTCGCGGGGCTCTTTAGGGCTGTCTTGGGGCCCTCTTGGGGCTTTGTGGGGGCCTCTGGACCTGTTTCGGGGCGATTTGGGGAGCCTCTTGAACCGTTCTGGAGGCTTGGAAAACAAGAAAGCGAGTATGGCGAAACACGCCAGTTGCCCGAAAGAATGGAACGATTCTGGCTTGCTTGGCTTTTTCTTGGGGCACTTCGGGGCGTATTGGGGCGGCCTCTTCGACCGTCTTGGAGTTACTTGAGGGCCTTTTGGAGGCGTTTGGGGAGTCTCTTGACCTGTCGTGGAGCCATCTTGAGGCGTCTTGGAGCGCTCTTGGGCCGTCTTTGAACCGCATGGGACCTCTTGGGGGCCGTCTTGGGGGGCCTCTTGGGCGCCCGAGAGTAGACGAAATTCGTTCGCGGGGGGTGGTCCCTGGCCCTGTCAAAACAAAGAAACCGGAATGTGCAGATCTACAGCATACATATGCATATATTGAGAGCGCCCGTGATGCTACAACTTTGTGGGGTCAAAGCGGCGCCACCCCAGTAAACTAGTCCCATGAGTTCCTGATGCCACACATGAGGTCCACACCTCTCGCTCCTTCCCCTCCTCCTGCTCCTCGGAGTGGCGCTCGGGCCATAGCTCGGGCTGCCTGCGGCTGCTCGGGGCGATTCGGGCACCCTCGGCCAAGCTCCTGCTTCCCTCGTCCGACGCGAGATTTCATGGCTCGCAATCCAGTGCGGGCCCGGGCTGAACCGGGGCTGGGAACACGACGCAATATCAAATTACATGAATCCTCACACATGTCTTACACTATTTGTAAACATGTCTCGAGTTACCCAACGTCCCCAGCAACTCCCGGAGATCGTTCCCGCAAACAATATCATGTAAAGACATAGGGTTCGAATGAAGGTCCACGGTTTCTGGGAGGTCGACTGACCTCCTGGATGCCTCCTGGGCGGATCATCCCAAGAATCATCGGTCGCCCCTAGGCGACGATCAGCTCAATCTCGAATCAATGGCGGCCGTAGGGGCGTTGCCGAGCAGCGAGTCTCCACCGGGGCCTTGGAGGTGGAGCTCCCTATGGAGCCACGAAGTGTGTGAGAGGTGTGCCAAGATGATGACGATGAGAACAATGATGTCGATGACGATGACGATGATGATTGTTTTACTTGTTATGCAGAATACTTGCATTGAGGCACTATGTCCTGATATACCTAACTATACTTTCTTGGTTGATCAAACTCTTGCAATATCCTACCTAGTGTCGGCACGATCTACAGAGGCGACAGATCCGGAAGCACCAGTGCCGTTCTCAACGCATGTCTCATCATCACTGACTGCACCGTGAAAAAGCAACGTGCGCAACACGACGCGCTTATTGTAGATGGCCATTCGCAACGCGATCTGTGTGTATCCGCCGGCCCCCTTCAGAGCCACCAGACTATATGGGCGAGGCTTTTTGCTCCGCGCAAATCATCAGCTCCTCAATTCCACTGCCAGCTCAAGAGCAGCTCCACGATCCAAGGCTTCGGATTTCATAGCTCAAGTTTCCTCTTTTCAAGGTTGGTAGGTTGCAAGGCGCGGCCCCCCTGGCTCCAAAAACTGGTTTACATGATCAAGGTCCCTCAACTCCCAGGCGCCCATGGACACGGGAAATTCGATGGAACTGCGCACCCGAAGCAACGATCAATGCGCCCGCGCTCCCAAAGCCACGATCCAATCTAAATTGCGGCAAATTCGAAATGCGCGCCGCCTGCCTGCATCTCGGCCAGCCTGCCTGCCTGTCTGCGTATGTTTGGAGATTTGCCTGCCAGCCTGTGGAATTATGTGTCTCCCTGCCCCCATGTCTGTCTGCAGCTCAACTTGTCTGTCTCCTTGACTGTCTGTCTGCTAGGCTATCTCTACGCGACTGCGTATGTCGGAGGTCGTCTGCGTCTGCGTGCCTGTGTGTGAGGGGGTGGCGACCGACGGTCAAGATGGCACTGGAGTTCGGTATGTACTCTCATCTGGTCTGGCCACACACCTGGCCAACATTCCACAACCATCCTCGTTGTTCAGGAAACCTCGAAGAACGTTCATATCAATATATCCTGCTCCGATGAGAGCTTTTGCGTACGTGTGAGGCGCCTGCCTCTATTACTACACAACTTAACGGCTCCACGCTTATCCACCCCTGGTCACCAATCGCCGAAAATGATGCCAAAACACCGTCCCACACCCGATCATCTGGCTGAAGCAATCGGGGCGCCGGAGAACATGGCCCACTCCAGAATCTACGAAGCCTAAAAAAGGTTGATACCCCTTGGTCCAAAGCTGAAAACAACCCTCAGAATAGCACCCCGACAAGTGAAGCCGTTTAGTAAATGCACTCAACGAAGGATTTGAAGAAGCAGGGCTGTCTAGTTAACGCCCAGCGCCGTTTAGTAAACGCTGATGTTTGGGGACGAGGTAATGGTTTCTCCAATGACTCCAGATTCCAGATTCTACGAACCCCTGAAAGGCTGGCATCCCTGGGGGCGCATGACTTCCTTCCGCCAACTTCCGCTGGCCGCAGCCGCACCCTGCCAACGCGAGCGCGGTGAGGGCGAAGTGCGAGCAGCTCTTCGAAGGTCTGGCGATAGCAGCCTCGATGGAACATGCTGCTTCGGCCTGCCCTCCGCCGACGAGGAGAGGCACACTTCTTCGACCCCATCGGAGGTGAGGCCCATCTTCTGGAGCGCCCCGCAGGAGGGGCCAGGAGGCGGGGACAGGGCCCCAGCCACGTCGCCTCGGCCTCTGGCTTGGTGAACCTGGTCAGCACCCGGTCCTCGAGACGCAACCCCAGGGACCGCTCCTCTTGGCCGCGGCGGGAACCGAAGCCGCGCTGAGCACAACTGCCCTTGACACTGACATGTCCAGGCCCCCTCGCTCCTCATCGTCCCTCTCATCCCCCCCTTCCTCATAATCCTTGCCTTTCTCTGTGCTCATCACTTGGCTTTCCATCGTCCTCTTTGCTTCCTTGATCCTGGCTTCTTCTCCTCACCCCTCCCCCTCAGAAGCATCCTCCTCTTATTTCCTCATTGTCCCTCTCCCTCCTCCTCCTGGTCCTCTTCTTGCTGCCTCCTCCTCCTCCTCCTCCTCCTCCTCCTCCCCCTTCTCGCCCTTCCACGACCCTCATATAGCATGACATAACGGAGCAAGTGAAAACGGGCCCTGGGTCACAGAGCTTTAGAGAGGATCACCTTTCCATCATAACCCTATCTCCAAACAGAAGGCCCCAGGACGGCGAACAAACGCCAGAACCCCCCCCGTCCAGAACAGAAACATCTCTTTCTCAGGGGAACGTTCGGGGGAACCGGCCCAGGGGAAAAACCGTCGATCTGGAATCGGCGACACACAGCCGGTAGATCGGCGATAGGCTCCCGATGAAAAAACCGCACGGTCCTGGAAAGGGAGATTGGAGCGTCTGGGGGGCAACGTCTTCAACCACTCTACTGCCGACGACGCCGCCGACGACCCGATTGGCCGAGGGGCAGTTCGACGGCTTGGAGGGCGGCTCGCGCCAGGCTTTGGGCGGCCTCCTGAGAGAACGGGAGCGCATGGGCTTTACTCTCTTGGTGGGCCAACCGATAAAGATGATAATAAAAAGCGGGAAATTTGAACGTCTCGGGGGCGGGGTGGATCAATCCCATAGCCAGGAGGGGGTCCAAAAACGGGGGCGCGGGGAGGTCAGCTCTTAATTGCCTACGGGCGAGCATATACATCGGGTCGCAACAACGGAAATAATGCTTTAAAGAGTCGCGAGCCCAAGGACAGCCCCAAGAGCACCGCCTATACGGGTTACGCATCCTAGACTCCGTGATCCAGCCCCCGCCCCACGTCTTAATGCAAGCACTGCGCCAGGAAGGCGGGGTGCGATGCATCGCCGAGGCGACGGCCGACCAGTCGATCGCCTCAGCGTCGGCAGCGTGGACCCCAAACCAGCGTTGGAGACGCTCCTGCAGGCGGAGATGGAGGCGAGGAGGAGACGGAGGGACGCGACGAAGAGACGAACGGAGGAGGGAGGAGTAAAGAAGACTCTATAACCGCACGCGCCGCCAGAGCTCGCGCCAGCCGTCCTCTGCGGCGGGGCGAGCGCGCCTGCGGCGAGCCTCGTCGGCGGCGGCCGCGCGCAGGGCGCGAACAGCCGTCGCTCGGGGGCTCCGCCCGCGGCTCGACGCCGCTCTTTCCAGCGTCGCCGCGATGGCCTCCGATCGCCACCCGCTGGGCCACGGGCAGCCGCGGACCGTCCGCACCGCGGGCAGGCGCTGCAACGCGGCCCCGCGGAGCTGCCGCGCAGCCGCGCGCCAGGAGCCCAGCGTGACCACCGCCGCCCTCACGAGGGCCGCCTCGCGCCACGTCGTGGCCAACGGGATCAGCGGCCGCCGATGGCGGCAAGCTTGTGCCACTCCCCATCGCCCAGGAAGCTGCCTGGCAGGCGCAGCAGGCGCGCCGGCCTCCCCCGCTCGAGCCTCTTCAAGGAGGCGGGGGCCTCCAGCCACTGCGCCTTGTACGACAGGATGGGCGCGCAGCGCTCCGTGCAGAGGAGGATGGCCGCATGCGTGTACGAACGGCTCCTCGAGATCTCCCCGACGCGATCAAAGTGCTTCCTCATCGGCGCCCGCCACTCTGCCTCCTGCGCCACCCCAGGGCCCAGCAGCACGTCCAAGTATTCGAGGTGGTCCACGATGGGGAACACCTTCCAGTCCTGGTCAGCAGCCACCAGGGTGTCCCTCGCCCGCTCCTGCGCGTCAGAGCGCTGCGGGTCTCCCAGCGGGATGGCGAAGCACTTCGCAGGCTTGATCACCAGGCCCGCCAGGAGCTTCGCGCCACGGAAGACGCGGGCCAGCGCCATCAGGCCACAGTGGGCCATCACCGCCGCGCCCAGGTCGTCGGCGCACCGCCTCGAGATACCCCGAAGCTTGGAGCCCAGGTGGTCCTTCAGGCCCTGCCCGAACGGCTGGGCGGCAAGGACGAACAGCGCGCCGCTGGCGGGGTCGCCCTGGAGGATGCCCGATCGCACCGCATAGAGCGCAGCCCTCGTGCGTGAGGCCGCTAGGGAGATGACCCCGTCGTAGTTGACCCTCAGCGCGCCCTGAAGCCCCTGGGGCGCGGCCATGGCGCGCGGCGGGCCAAAGAGCCAGTCCTGCGCGATGCTCGGGAAGGCCTGGCCCCAGTCGAAGGAGATGAGGAAGGGGGGGTCGCCCTGTCCAGCAGCCAAGGACAGCGCGCGGGAGTGCGAGTCGAGCTCGGCGATATTGTCGCAGAAATTGCGCCCACGGATGAAGCCGCACTGCGTGTCCACGCAGTGCCGCTCCGCCACCCGCTTCACGCATGCGTTGAGGGTCCACATGACGGCCTTATTGGAAGTGTTCTCC
This sequence comes from Prorocentrum cordatum, assembly GCA_963575745.1. Taxonomy (NCBI): domain Eukaryota; class Dinophyceae; order Prorocentrales; family Prorocentraceae; genus Prorocentrum; species Prorocentrum cordatum. The sequence continues at coordinate 524,453 of CAUYUJ010014771.1, read as the reverse complement.
AGCGCCAGCGGCCGAGTCTCACTGGCACGTCTGAGGACTTCTCGAGGATCATCAGCCCGCGTCCCCTTGGCGGGGAAGACGGCGACGGAGTAGTTCATTTCCTGGCGCATGGGCAGGCCCTCAAGCTGCCGCGCCATCGCTTCCGCCAGCGCCTCGACTCCCAGCGGCGTGGCGAGCCAGGCCGTGGCGCCGAGGCCGTCTGGCCCAGGTGCCGACTTGCGGGCCCTGCGGAGAGCCAAGGCAATGGCGCTTGCCGAGGGGGGCTCGAGCGAGGCCCCGTCTTCTCCTTGGATGCCATAGCGTCGGGGATAGCCATCCTGCAGCTCCCGTCGACGCTGAACAGCACGAGGATCATCTCGGGGGAGGGGCACCATGACGCCGTCCTGGAAGGTCACGGGGGCGCCGCTCATGCTGGCGCCCTGTTCAGTGCCCGCGCCGCCCACAAAAGGGCACTGGGCTCCGGCGGCAAGGTTGCGCATTCCCGTCCTCCGCGAGCTGCTTCCGCTTGACCACGTCATCGCCGAAGACGCCTCGCCAGTAGTTCGCTAGCGCCCTCTGGACATCCTGCTCCGACCGCGCGACCGTGCCATTGTCCAGCTCGATGCCTCCCAGGAATCGTCGCGCCGACGACGGTGCCCAGATGGCCGCGCGCCGTCGTAGAGCCCTCTGCTGCCTGACCATCGCTGCCTTGTTGGACTCGCGCAGCTCACCGCCCATGTCCTGCTGGCGCTGGCGGAGTAGGGCTTGCATCTCGTGGTGTTGCGCTAACCGATAGCGTCTAGAGAACTCCTGAGGGTGTAGAAGCACCACTTGTCGTCCAACATGTCCTGGGCGATCGCGAAGCTCGATCACCTGACTCGTCCATGCATGTCGGCGCAGTAGCGCCTCAGCCATCCGCATGTCTTGCCGCCATGCCGCCCGACCAAGTTGTCTCCAGGTCAAAGCTGTCGGCGACCGTAGACCAGGCCCCCGCGAAGCATGGCGTCTCTGGTAGCAGCCGCTGTCGTCTGCAGGATCTTCGTGTGGTAGTGTGCCCGATCAGGAGGAGAGAGACCATCAAGGGGGATCGCGAGCTCCTGCTTCCAGATCACCTCGCCGAACTTCGGGTTCTCAGAGACGAAGGACAGCACAGGGTTGATGACGCCCGTGGTAGGTCTCTTACTGGAAGGGCGAGGAGTCCATGCCACCGAGAACATCGCGTGGTCCGAGAGGCCGTCGAGGTGCATCTCGTGGGGCTCGCCATGCACCTGCCCATGCTGGTAGGTCTGCGTGAGCAACCGCCATGGTGAACCGATCCAAATATTGTCGATCGCGGTGGCGATCTGCCTGCCTGGGTGCCAACGCGTCGGCTTGCTAGGGATCATCTCCGTCGCAGCATTCAGCCCGTGCGTCCAAGCACGCCCTCGGGTGGGTGGCAGCCCTGCGCCCTCCACCAGGAACCAGCGGGCCCTCCACCTCCGCATTCTCGCCGTAGTTGAAGTCGCCCACGATCACTACGCAACACTTCCTCGGGTCCATCTCACGAAGATCGGCCTGGATCGCGCCAGAGACACGCCGTCCCTGCTCGCGCGATAGGGCTTGGTCGTGGATGTTCCAGTGCTTCAGCGTGTAGCCAGCGCAGGGCCCGCCCGCGATCGTGGCCGTGGCACGGATCACCCGAGCCTTGATGCACAACGTCTTGCGCAGGTCCATGCCCGCGCGCACCTTGCAGGGGAAGATGGTGGCAACGCTACCAAGAGACTCATCAACATTGTCACCGAAGCAACAGAACATCTGGTAGTCCGTCCCCAAGCGATCTATCAGCATACGCAGGCGCGCGGCCGACCCGTGGATCTCCTGCATACCCACGATAGCCCCAGCTCGGAGCGCTTTCCCAACGTATTCGCTCTTGCGCGCCGCCACGTCCGCCTTGTAGTAGCAGAATGCTCTGGCATTCCAGGTGGCGAAGGTGAGCCCCTTGCTCATCGGGGCGGCGAAGAGCTTGACGAACGTGCTAAAGACACCAATCATCATCATCAGGAGCCAAAGCCGCCTCTACCGTCGCCTCAAGATCCTCACGTCGCAAGCCAAGTGCCGACAGCGCCGACGGGGACCAAACCACCACCAGTGTGGAGTTGGGGCCGTCGATGGTGAGGCGGAGGAAGGCCTTCCACTGGGACGTGAGGGTGAACTTCTGCTTCTCGACGAAGCTACGATGCCCGTCGCCGATGACGCGCCCCAGCGCGACAGCAAGCTTTTTGAGCGCGAGCTCGTGCAGCACCTGCTTGCGGTTCTGGTCGGCGCCACGAAGATGTCCACCTCGTGACCAGCAGGCGTCGCAGCACGCGGCTTGCGCCACTCACCACGGCCAAGGCGCATACAACCCAGCACCTTGGCAGCCCGTCTGGCCCCGAGCTCGGGGGGGGCCTTGAAGCGGTAGGCGCAGCGCCTGCCGATGGGCTCCGCCTCAACCACGAACGAGTCTGGACCCATTCCAGCGTCCGCCAGGATAGGGTCGATGGCCTGCTTGAAGGCCGCGGCAGGGAGCTCCTCTTTGCACCGAGGTCTGGAGGACGGTCCCAGTCAGGGCCAGCAGGAACGGCACAGGGCTCCGCGCGCGCCATGATGCCCATCTGCTCGCGGAGCTGCGCGATGCCCGCACGCAGCTGGCGCTCGATGTCCAGCTGCTTCTGCTCAACTCCCCGAGGGCGTCCTTCCACAGCGCCGACACGCGAGTCCATGACGCCCTGAATCTGCGCCAGGCCCGCCGTGAGGGTGGCGTCAACGCTGGCGACGACCGCACTCGTGACGGCGGAGGTGATGGAGGCCTGCACTTGCTGCAGGAGGGCGGACTGCGCAGTGTTGGGCATGACAGCTTCCGCAGCGCCGCCAGCACCACCAGGCGCCATCGCAGCAGAGGGGGTCCCAGGAACCGCGCCATGCCTATGGCCACCATGAGGAGCAGCGTGAACTGGAGGATGGCCACGGCTAGGCCCCAGCGGCGCTGCAGTGCCCAAGGGGGCCCCGCCGCTGTCCAGGTAGGTCCTCCACGGGTCACCCCCGACGCCAGCAACTGGGTGCGCGACGTCCCTGGCGGCAGCGGCAGCCTCTGCTCCGTGAGGCACCTCCCCGACTCCTGCACCACGAGCGTCCTGCGAAGGGAACGTAGCCAACATATCAAGGTCGAACCCGTCTCTCTGCATCTCGACGGCCGCGTCCGCTGCCCTCTGGCGCATCTGTTCCTCGCTGGGCGAGAAGTTGGAAGGTTTCCTTTCGCCCTTGCCCCGACGGCCAGCAGGGCCAGCGTGGCCAGCAGGGCCAGCTGCAGCACGAGGACGAACCATCCGCCCACGCTCCGCTGGAGGAGCCTTGCGACGGTGCTCGGGCGAGTGGGACTTGGATGAACGAGTCCTGGACGACGAGCGGCCACTGTCACTGGGGGAGCCCTCCGAGTCCATGCGAAGCTGCTCGGGGCTCCCTGCTCCAGACATGGCTCCGAGGAAAAAGTGATGGTCGCGTCTGTATCCGCCGCCCTTGAACGACGGTCGCCAGGGAACCCGTGCAGTGCTGGCAGAAGGGAACGTCGAGCGCAAGCGCTCTGGCACTGCCGCGGACTAGCGGTATCCTTTTGTCTCCCTGGGGAAGCGTGCATCTTGAGCCAAAATGGCTACGGACGGTCCTGGGGAGGGAGGGAGGGAGGGAGGAGGAATCCACCCCTCCCTGTTCCTCCCTCTGCTTCCTCTCTTCCTCTCCTGTACCTTTACCCTTCCTCCAAACGGTCCTTCCTTTCCATCAACCTGCCCTTTCCACTCGTCGTCGTTCTCAGGATGACGAAGAAGACGCAACATGAGGACGTGGGGGGAGGCGGGTGAGCCTTCCAAGGAGCGCACCGCCTCTCTGGCCAAGCCGCGGTCAAGACATGCTGTTCTTACGAGAAAAAACATAGTTGAATGTCTTCGCGTGCGCGATGGGTACACATCAGCAATCTAAATCCGCATCGTCAGTGGGTCGTCAGGTGAGGCCATACCTAGCTCGTTGCACCCTCGAGCATCGGTGTATTCGTGCTCGACCTCCTCGCCAGCCCCTGCTGCTTCTCCATCAGCGCATGGATCGTAGCCTTGGGCGAAAAGCGTGAGCTATACAGATATCGGTGCTGGCAGGCAGCTCATGAGGCCTGCCCACTTGTTTCCGAGCGCAAGGGCCACGGATGCGCCCGGCGGGTCAGAAAGCCGCGGACTTGCTACGTTCCAGCGGCGTCAAGGCAGACGCGGCACGCAAAGGGCGAAGGCAGCGAGGAGGCGGACGAATGATAAGAACCCCGAAGTTTGGCTGCCCCGATGCGCAACACGCAATCCGTATCGGGTTGTGTTGACACGGGGGTCAACGCGGAGATTGAACACGCAAGTTTGGCGCGGTACGTTCGCCAAAGCGTAGGCCAACACGTTGAGCCAACGCGCGCCGTGTTAACACTGACGTTTTGAATACGGTACGTGTTGCGTCTCAACACGGGCGTATCAGTGCAGCTGAGCCCCGAAGGAGTCCGCTGAACGCGGCGCCGTATTCGCTGACGCGACGCGCCCCGCCTCAGGCGCGGGGCACTTTGGGGGCACCCCGACACCTCCTACGTCTGCTTGCGGTCGGATGCTGGCGGCCTGAGAGGCGCCGCCGTGGCCATCTCGCTCAGTGCGGAGGGATCACCAGGCGAGTGATAATAGAGGCCTCGCAGATGGGATCCGGATGGATGAGGTCGGATGGTCGCGCCGCATCGCCCATGCATCAGCGCCGTCGGCGTAGAGGAAACCGGGCTCCACATCGAGTCGCATCGCCGATGCATCGGCGATGTGGCGCCATCCTCCAACTCAATCTTAAGACGAAACCAAAACGAAAATAACTTCGGGTGAGGATGAATCAAAAATCTCAGAGATCCAGCAGCTCTGGAGGAAAAATCGGGCGCCGCGGCCTTCTCAGAGCGTTCTGGAACGCTCTGAGAACGTTCCGGAACGCTTTGGAACGAATTTCTCCTCATCCTGGCCCCGTCCGACATCTGCTCGGACCCCATCTGGGAATTCCGCAAAAACGCGGCTCTGGGATTCTTCCGTGGTCCGATCTGGCCCGGCTGCTTCCCTACCTTTCGGTCGGGCATGTCCTCCTGCAGGCGGATTTTGGAAGAGAAATGAAGAAGATTCACAAATAGGCACAAGCAGTTAAAAGAGCACGACAAGTCGTCACCAGACTATGTTCAACTATTCTTGGAAATTCCTCCCGTAGAGAAACATGCCCGACTTAATCCTACCTCCATGTGGGAGGCAGCCGAAAAGGGAGAGGTGGCGAGGGCGCGCCTCGAAGTCCTGGAACCGCGAGAGTCGGGCGACGAAATCTATACGCATCCACTGCTCCCTGGCCAGGCCCATCCTGAACACAGGAGCTGTGTATACGCCCTCCTGGCCAAGCCAGGAGGGCGGGGCGTATACACCGCTGCTAGGTTCAGGATGGGCCTGGCCTGGGAGCAGGCCGTGGATGTGTATAACTAGCTTTCGTCGCCCAAGAAGATTTTGCTTTGACGTGTTTGCGCGGCATGCCTTGAACCGGGCATTCTTGAGGCGGCGAACCGTGTCGCCAACGTGCCCCGTGTTACGGGTCGTTCGGCAGTTCGCGCGAGGGCACCGAGCCCCGCAAAACAAGGCACCTGCGAGCGAAAACACTCCCTATGTGTTCCCCCTTGGGTAATCCCGGCTGGTCTCAACAGGGCCCCCCCGGGAGCCTCAGATGGCCTCAACAGGCCCCGCGAGCAGGCCCAGGCGGGATCAACACCCCGGCCCTGGAGCGCGGAACGCCCCTTGGCGCCGCCGGGGCGGCGCCAAGGGGTGTTGAGACCGCCCTGGACTACTCGGGGAGCCTGTTGAGGCCAGCTGGGACTACCTGTGGGGCTGTCTTCGGAAAACAGACACCGACGTACACAGAACAACTTTCGGAACTCCGCGCAGATTTCTCGGATCTGCGCTGAGACCCCCTGGCGGCGCCTCCAGCGTCGCCCCTGGCGCGCTCCGCGCGCCAGTGAGTGGGGTCCAGCGCCGGACCAAGAAATCCGCGCGGACCTCCGAAAGTCAGTGTTTATGCAACTTGTCGTTCCCTGATGTCTGTGCGCAGCCCGAAGCCTCACCCGGCGAAGAGGAGGCGCCCACCCCAGACCCCCCACGTCCTTTTTTCCCAACCATCCTGTGGTGTTGGAGAGACTGTCCCCGCGTCTCCTCCTCTCCTCTTCTCCTCCTCCTCCTCCTCACCCTTCCCCCTCCTCCCGTCACCCCCTCACTTTGGCACACCCCTCACACGTTTCGTGGCCCCACAGGGGGCTCCACCGAAGGCCCCAGTGGCTACGCTCACATGCCGCCCCCCCTCCACTTTGGCACGACCCTCACACGCTTCGTGGCCCCGTAGGGGGCTCCATCGAAGGCCACAGCGGCTGCGTTCACATGCCGCTCCCCCTCCACTTTGGCACGCCCCTCACACGGTTCGTGGCCCCATAGAGGGCTGCACCAGAGGCCCCAGTGGCTGCGTTCACATGCCACCCCCCTCCACATTGGCACGCCCCTCACACGCTTCGTGGCCCCATAGGTAGCTCAACCGACGGCCCCAGCGACTGCGTTCACATGCCGCCCCCCTCCACCTTGGCACACCACTCACACGCTCCGTGGCCCCATAGGGGGCTCCACCGACGGCCACAGTGGCTGCGTTCACATGCCACCCCCCTCCACTTTGGCACGCCCCTCACACGCTTCGTGGCCCCATAGGGAGCTCCACCGAAGGCCCCAGTGGCATGGTTCGCATGCGTTTCCCCACCCAGTGCAGCGCTGCGTGGCCCCATAAGGGGGGCCCCTCGAAGGCCCCAGTGGCGGTGTCCGCATGCGTTTCCCCTACCCAGTGCAGCGCTTCGTGGCCCCATAGAGAGCCCTACAGGAAGCTCCGTCTCCGTCCGTCCGTCTCCGTCTCCCTCAGGATGGCCACGATGTGACCCAGGGACCACAGGAAGCTCGCCCAGTGGCGGGGTCCGCATGCGCTTCCACCACCCAGCATAGCGCTTCGTGGTCCCATTGGGAGCTCCACCGAATGCCCCAGTGGCGGTGTCCACATACGTCTCACCCACCCAGTACAGCGTTTCGTGGTCCCATAAAGAGCTCCACCCAAGGCCCCAGTGGCGGTGTGCGCATGCGTTTCCCATACCCAATACAACGTTTCGTGGCCCCACAGGAAGCTCCCCCAGTGGCAGTGTCCGCATGCACTTCTCCCACTCAGCACAGCGCTTCGTGGTCCCACTGGGAGCTCCAGTGGCGGTGTCCGCATGCGTCTCCCCCTCGCAATACAACGTTTCGTGGCCCCACAGGGAACTCCACCGAAGGCCCCAGTGGCAGTGTTCGCATGCGCCCCCCCGCCCTCAGTACAACAATTCGTGGCGAAGGCCCCAGTGGCGGCGTTCGCATGCGTTCACCCCACTCAGTACAGCGCACTCAGCACAGCGCTACGTGGCCCCATAGGGAGCTCCACCGAAGGCCCCACTGGGGACGTTTGCACGGCGGCCCCGTTCCATTTCGGCACACCAGTCACACGTTTCGTGGCCCATATGCAGCGACACCGAAGGCCACTATGGCTGCGCCCGCATGCGTCCCCGCCCCATTTCGGCACGCCCGTTACACGCGTCGTGGCCCATGAAAAGATCCACCAAAGGCGATGCCCACAACGGCGATATTCACAACTGCACATGGTTGGGCCCTTCGCGAGGATAATTGTTTCATGACGTCGACCCCCCACGCCTCGACACATTCCCCGCGACCAATTGTCCATCCTGACCGGTTCTTTGACGGCCGCGGGGCCCGGTAGGGGCCGCTGGAGGCTGAGCATAGCGACCTTGTGGAGCCCAAAATCCGGATAGCGGCATAGTCCAGAGCGCGTTGAAAGCCTGCGGGGGGGCGCTTGCAAGGACGCTTGAGAGGCTCTCTGTGGCGCTTGCAAGCTCGAGAGCAGAGCTTCGCAGGAGCTCCCGAAGAGCCTCGAAGGAGCTGCGGAAAGGCTTGTGGCAAACGTATTGGGAACGAGTAGGAAAACGCTTGCCAGAACACGTTGAAACTTCAAGCAAGGCGCTGCGGGGGTCCCTGCAGGCGCCGGAGAGAGCTGGTAGGGGTCCCTGCAGACTGAACACAGCGAGAAACATGCCGCCGTGTTTTCCCATGAATCGAAGGGGGTCTGGGCACTGGGCGCCGTCGGTGCTCTGCCTCGGTGCCGGGCGTCGGTGCTGTCGCCATCGCCTGCCGCGGGCTCCGTGCGGCCGCGCGCGCTGCTGGGTGCCGTCGGCGCTGGTGCCGCCCGCAGTGAGGACGACTGGAAGGCAACGGCCACGAGCGAGCCCAGACATCGGGCGCCTCGAAAGAACGGAGACGGAGGCTTCTCAGCGTGTTCGGCCTCCCCTGGCCATGACTGGGCCCTGGACCGTCAACACACATGAATCAGAATGAAGCACCGGGCCCCAGGGAAGTGGTCGAGAGGCCGGGGGCCCGTGCCTCGAAGAGAATCGAGACGCTGGATGTCTGGGGCGGCCACGAGCGAGGGGCAGGAACAGGAGGGCAGGGAGAGAAGAAGCAGGGACCACCGCCTCCGAGAACCCATTCTGGGGGGGGGGGGGGGCGGCCCCTGGACGGTGGCACGCCCGAGCGCCACTTGGGTCTGGACGACGCTCGGGCGTGCCGCCGCCGAGAGGTCGGCCCGCAGCCCGATGGGCTCGGGTGGCGGTGGTCTCCGTCTCTCCTCCCAGACGTGTAGGGCGTGGCCGCGAGCGAGGGGCAGGAGCAGGAGGACCGGAAGGATGGCGAAGGCGTGGGCGAGAGGGAAGGGGATGGGGAAGGACGAGGTCCAGGGAGGAGGGCAGAGGCACGGGGGGGGGGATGATGGCAGCGAGCCCGCGCGAGAAAGCTGGGCAGCACCAGGCGTCCTCGCCGATCAAGTCCTTGACCTCTATGAGGACCTGGGGCGCGACGCATCCCCCGGTCGCGATTGCAAGCCATGGTGGTCCTCCTCCAAGGGAATAAGCAATGACATAAATATGAAAACGTGGACGTCTGCTCGGATTCCTCGGATCGGCGCTGGACCCCTCTCCCTGGCGCGTTCGGCGCGGCAAGGGCGGCACAGGAGGCGCCGCCAGGGGGCCCAGCGCCGATCCGAGGAATCCGCGCGGAACTCCGAGTTGTTGTGTACGTCGTTGCTTGTTGCGCTAAACGCCGCCATCGACCCTCGAAGATCGGTGAGGCTATCTGTTGGGCGGTTTAGCCAAGCTTTAAGGCAGCTTAGCCCGCTTGGGGCCTTCTGGGGCCTCCCGGGACCCTCGGGGTGGCGGAGGAAACACTATTGATACCCTATGCCTGCCCGCCGCTTGCGCCTGTTCGGAGGCCTGCTCCGCAAGAACGCCCTGGCCTGCAGATGTATGTGGCTCCTCTTTCTTCTCTCGCTCTCCAAATATTTCATCGTCACCCTCCTCCTCCTCCTCCGTCTCCTCCTTCTCCTCTTCCTCTTTCCTCTGCACCTTTCACCCCATCTCCTCCTCCTCCTCCTCATCATCATCATCCGTTTCCACCTTTCCGACACTCATCAATTCCTCTTCCGCTCTCTCTCTCTCTCATTCTTTCCCTCTCTCTGTCGTGCCCACAGCCGACGTATCCTGTGGCTTGTTTAGGACACAATGACCTAACATATTCGCAACATGAGTATCAACAACTATTGGATGTATATGCCTAAATCCAATGCTTTTGTTTACCCGCCGGTCGACTCCATCCGTCTGTAAAGCGCGAAAAATCCGAGCCGTCATTTCCCACATCATCACTGCTGCCTCGTTCTGGGCTAACCTGGATGAGGGATCCTGGTGGGCGGTTGCAGGGCTGAGATACAAGAGTACTGCGTCTGAGGTGACCATGATTTCCAATAGGCACCTTTGAATGCCAGGGAAGTGGGGCCCGGCTACCACTGGCAAGCTGGATGCGCGCCTTGTGTGAAGCTGGACCCGCTGGTATATCCTTGTCGGCGGTGCCGAATGCCCAATCGAGCACACCACCAACTCCATCAGCGACGCCAACCACGGCATCCTCCGACAACAGGGAGGGCCAATGAAGGGAAACAACATCGCGAGCAACCGTCCTGCGACTCGGTGAGACGGGAGAAAAGCGGTACTAGGAGGCTAACATTGGCTTGCAATATGATTGGCATTACGCTCCTCTGGCAGAGGTCTCCTCTGGACCAACAACGAACGATATGTACATCAGAAGCGCTGGCGTGGCCGACATCACTGCCACATGCAACTCACGTTCAGGGTCGCATGGACTGCCTCTCCGTACTGAATCGTCGAGCACAGTTCCATTGTTGCCCTCTCCACTCCCTATCGCTACTACACTCGCTCGTTCATTCCTGTGGCGAAAGCGCAAAACGAAATTCTACGGGACAAAGACGGAGATTTGTCAAATCTGCTCAGTCACGCGGGCCCAACTCGCGAGATCTAGGGGGGAACGAGGGGGGAGCGAAGGAGGATGAACACTAGACATCACAAAGGGCAGGGACAGAACGAAGAAAGCGACGACGACTACGGAAACGAAAACAACTTGTGTAACCATCAATTGCGACACGCCCATGTTGGTTCCCGTGTTGTCCGCTACCCGCTGGAGCCAATGCTGGGGAGGGGCCTTACAAGACGCCCATGTCAGAGGCAGAGGTGGAGCGGAAGAACCAGTTGGTGAGAGAGTTCGCAGGAAAAACAAAAAGGAGGACGAGACTGAGGAGAGCGGGAGAATAGGACGGGGGAGCCAGGATCCGAAGAGGAAGGAGGAGCAAAGAAATGGGAACAATTGCAGCCTCAGGTTGCTTCCCGCGCACACAACACAAGGTCGCCAACCCAGACACTGTGAACCGCGTGTCAGAACAAACAAACAACCAACAGAACACGGATGCCCTCCTGCACGAAACCCGTGACCATGTCAAGAGAATCGTTCGCGGCGTCACCAACGGTGTCGATCACGCCCTCGCAACGGTTTGGACTAGCAGATTGGAGGAGCCAGCAACCTGCAATGGAAGCGGGCGACGTTGAAGGATATATCAGCAAACTGGAAACACACGCGGCTGGACTCATGCTTGAAAAATGTGGAGGCCACGCGCTGGATACCCACGCGGGGGACTGGCGCGCCCTGCCATAGAAGGGCCAAACCACGAACGATCTCCACCGGAACTTTCAGAGCTTCTTCCTGGCGGCGCGAGCGCCTACTGGAACGACGCCTTCTCTCAGGTTCGACTCGCTTGTTTGCAATTATATCATACTCCGCAGCTGCATTAAAAACGTACGTCGTGCTATTATGGTGTCGGTAACTCGTTTATGACATATTACTCTATACTTTGGTCCCCCCGCTCCTGTTCCACATATGTTTGTCCACCATATTGAATGTATTGCTCTGTTCTGCTCTCCGATACACGTAGCCGCAGTGTTAGGATTAATGTTGGCACTCGTAGCAATAAACATAATCTTAAAATTCTAATATGGTCGCAGAAATAGTCGCTGTCGTCGTCGTAGGACTAGTCGTCGTCGTCGTCGTCGTCGTCGTCGTCGAAGTAAGAGTAGTAGTAATAATTGTAGTAGTAGTAGTAGTTGTAGTAGTAGTAGTAGTAGTAGTAGTAGTAGTCGTCGTCGTCGTCGTCGTCGTCGTCGTCGTCGTCGTCGTCGTCGTCGTCGTCGTCGTCGTCGTAATAGTAGTAGTAGTAGTAGTAGTAGTAGTAGTAGTAGTAGTAGTAGTAGTAGTAGTAGTGGTGTAGTAGTAGTAGTAGTAGTAGTAGTAGTAGTAGTAGTAGTAGTAGTAGTAGTAGTAGTAGTAGTAGTAGTAGTAGTAGTAGTAGTAGTAGTAGTAGTAGTAGTAGTAAAGTAGTAGTAGTAGTAGTAGTAGTAGTAGTAGTAGTAGTAGTAGTAGTGGTCGTACTAGTAGTAGTAGTGGTTTCTAGTAGTAATAGTAGTAGTAGTAGTAGTAGTAGTAGTAGTAGTAGTAGTAGTAGTGGTGGTAGTAGTAGTAATAGTGATAATAATACGGATACATGACGAGAGCATTACGAACAGAGTGCGGACACACTACAATACGAATACAATCCGGATACAATGCGAATACACGACGAAAACAATACGAATAACATACGTATACAATACGAAGACAATACGGATACCATACGAATGAAATACGTAAACAATCCGAGCATAAGAATATTCTTAGGCGGCACGAAGGTAAGGTGTGCAAGTGCCGCGCATGTTTGATTTATTCATGCAGCTCTTATACACGCAAGACGAAACAATAGTACACGAAAGTGGGGTGTGAAACAAGACAGACGGCCCCCAACAAAAATCCTACGAACTCCAAAAATGTTATACACTGCCAGGTTCCGGAGAGTGCCTCCTAAAATCCCCAGATTCCTTGGAAGGCCTCCTAAAGAATCCTTGAAACTCAAAACGATCCTACCAATTACCACATTCCTGAGAGGGCCTCGTGGGGAATCCTGAAAATTCTGAAAAATCTGACCGGTTCCCAAATTCCACGGAAGGACTCTTGGGGACCTTCGGCGCCGCAACAGGTGCGGACCCTGCGAAATCCGCAACGCATTTGCGAGCACCTTCCGCGTGCACCGCAATGCCTGCGTTTACCACAGAACTTGCGTACACCTCCAAAGTCCCGACGGAAGCTATCTCCAGAAAGTCTTTGGGGATCCGAACGCATCAAATTCAATGAGCGACCCGGTTGTGATTATTTGTTTTTGTTGCCCAAGGAACGCTCGGATATTTTGGGACCACAATGCCTGTATTCGCCATGACGACTTCGTACATCATAACGATTGCGAATCACAACGCCATCGTGCACCACAAAGCCTGTGCGCACCACAGTGCTTAGCGCGCAACACAACGCCAGCGTGCACCACAAAGCCTGTGTGCACCACAATGCTTAGCGCGCAACACAACGCCAGCGTGCACCACAAAGCCTGTGTGCACCAAAGAGGGCCTCTTATGGAATCCGGGGACTTGATGTGGATCCTGCAAATTCCCAAATTCCTGAGAAGGTATCTTGGGGATCCGTCGGGTTACCTCAAGACCTGCAACACGCCTGAAGATCTTTCAACATCTGGCGAAACCCACCATGGCCCATCAGGGTGCCTCAAGAACCTTCAGGATCCTGCGGAATCCTGGGGGTGTCGTAAGGGCGTCGGCCCGAGTTTTGGCCGTCTTGGTGGCCAGCGGGAAAGGTTACTCCAAGAACCCCTTGAAATTCTACTGGAACCCTGCCCCATAAATGCTGCGACACGAAAGTGGGGTGTGAACCCATCAGTGTTCTGTATTTATAAATAAAGGTCTTACTACTAATGCCCAATCGTGAGTAATGCACGAAGGTGGGGTGTGGTGTAACCGAGACGAAAATGGGGTGTGAATCTGACGTTTTCCTGAATTCTCCTGTATGGATCCAAGAATGTCGCTGTACAATATAATGTGCACGTAGGTGGTGTTTGGCCAGACACGAGGACGAAATGCGACCATAGCAACAAAACAAATCGTGGTAGTAATAATCGCAGTAGTAGTCGTAGTAGTAGTAGTAGTAGTAGTAGTAGTAGTAGTAGTAGTAGTAGTAGTAGTAGTAGTAGTAGTAGTAGTAGTAGTAGTAGTAGTAGTAGTAGTAGTAGTAGTAGTAGTAGTAGTAGTAGTAGTAGTAGTAGCAGTAGTAGTAGTAGTAGTAGTAGTAGGTAGTAGTAGTAGTAGTAGTAGTCAGTAGTATAGTAGTAGTAGTAGTAGTAGTAGTAGTAGTAGTAAAGGTAGTAGTAGTCGTAGTAGTAGTAGTCGTAGTAGTAGTAGTAGTAGTAGTCGTAGTAGAAGTGATCGTAGTAGTAATAATAGTTCAGCAATACTAGTAGTATAGTAGTAGCAGCAGTGGTAGTGGTAGTAGTAGCAGTAGTACTCGTAGTAGTGGTAGTAGTAGTGGTAGTAGTAGTAGCAGTAGTAGTAGTAGTAGTAGTCGTAGTCGTAGTCGTAGTCGTAGTAGTAGTAGTAGTAGTAGTAGTAGTAGTAGTAGTAGTAGTAGTAGTAGTAGTGTAGTGGTAGTGGTAGTAGTGGGAGTAGTAGTAGTAGTAGTAGTAGTAGTAGTAGTAATAGTAGGAGTAGTAGTAATCGTAGTCGTAAAGGTAGTCGTAGTGGTAGTAGTAGTAGTAGTAGTCGTCGTCGTCGCAGTAGTAGTAGTAGTAGTAGTAGCAGCAGCAGCAGCAGCAGTAGTAGTAGTAGTAGTAGTAGTAGTAGCAGTAGTAGTAGTAGTCCCCCCGAGGCTCTGGGGAGCCTGTGGGCGGGGGGGCTACTGCTGCCCTCAAACCCCGGGTGGCAGTCACCCTTCCTTTTCTCGCGCCCTCACTGTTACGAACACTCTTCCTCGCCCTGAAGGGACGTCCTGGGATGGCGGCGGCCGCTGGCGGCGCTGCGGACGCAGGTGCGGGGGCTCGAGTGGCTGGGAGTAGCGCCGCTGCGGCTCGAGGCGAAGGCGGAGTGCTGGCAGCTGTGGGAGGCAGCGGAGGTGCTGGGGTCGCCCCGTGCGCCTCCGCTGCCGCCCCCGCGTCGGCAGGTGCGAACGCAGCCGACATCCCAGTGGATGGCAACATCGACGTCCACATGTGCGACAGCGAGGGCCAGCCAGCACAGAGGCGGCGCCGCATGACGGGTGGACGCATCACCCGCTGGTGCGTCAGCGCCCAAGCGGCCCGCGGCAAGAAGGCTCACTGCACGCGCTGCATGGGAGGTTTCGAGGCGGGCGAGTGGCGCGTGGCAGGCGTCGTGACACCGCCTGCGGGGTCCAAGGCGCACGCGGGCAGGAAGTGGTTCCACATGGCATGCGTCGATGGCCCCCTGCCACCAGCTACGGCGATGATGGGCTTCACTCAGCCCCCTGAGGGCGACAGGGATCGCCTCGCGGCAGCCCTGGAGGCCCGAGGGGGCCCCATCTTGCCCCTGCTGGAAACAGTCGAAGGCCAGGCCCCCACCCCTCCCACCCAGGGAGATGGCGCGGCAAGGGGGCACTGGGGCAGCCCCGAGGCCCCCTGCCGCCGCCGCGCCAGGGGCGCGCGGCCCAGGCGCACGGGTGACTCCCCTGGGGGCGCCCGAGGCAGCGGTGCCGACCACGGCGGACATCCTACAACCGCCACTCGACGTTCCTGCGGAAGCAGGCGATGATGGCGGACTCGAGACAGGCGTCTGCGACGACTACCTGGGCGACCAGGTGACGAGCGAGGACGCGTACCACGAGGTGGGCTTCGTCAACCTGGACTGGTGGGACGCCATCGGGTGGGACCGCATCCTGCTCCAAGGGGCGCCCACCACAACCCTGATCCCCGACAGCATGGCGGCAGCCGTCGGCCACGTGAAGGTGCGGCTGTGTTTGGCAATTGAGCGGGCCCGCCAGGGCAACGATGCTCAGGCGTCGAGTACGTTGACGAGGCCGTGGAAGGTGTTCCTTTCGCTGGACGGACTGCTGTTCAGCGAAAATGCGACCCCGACCCCGACGACACGGCGTGAGCGCCTCCAGGAGCGCCTGCGGTGGATCCAGGACGGCCAGTGGGATGTCGCCTGGCTTTCCATGGAGGACCAGACGCACACCACGGCTACCGCGAAAAACAGCGAGGATCACGTCGCAGCCCGTGTACGCCGTGTCACCGAGCTCGCACGAGCGGGGGAGATGTCTCGGGCGGCAGCGGCAGCGTGGCCCCAGGGGGACATGGCGGACGCAGCGGCGGTGGTGAGGAAGTTCAGCACCACCCAGCAGCCCGAGGCGCCTCGCCCAGGCGAGTGGGGCCCTCTCCCTGGCACTGGGGCCGCCCCGCGTGGGCCAGGGATAGGGTCCGCAGGGGCGGGGGCCGACGTGGCGATGCCGCCAGCCGCAGCTCCCCACGAGCTCGACGGCGCAGCAGAACTCCACCGCCGTGTGGCCAACCACCTCAAACGTCAGTTTGGCCGTTTCCCCCGCCGTGGAGGGGCGGGGCCTGGAGGAGGACGCTACGAGCACTGGGCCCCGCTCACGTACGACGAGGATGGGGCAGAGGCGGTGGCCAACACGTTGGCGCGACTGGCCATCGGGGACCTCCCCCCCGAGGCGCTAGCCGCCATGACGGCGGCGCGCCTCACAGGCATCCCCAAGGCAACCCCTGGGGATGTGCGAGTCCTGGGCTGCGGAAACGTCACCCGCCGCATGGTGGGCCGCAGTGCCGCCAAGGTCCACCACAAGGACATGCGGACGGCGGTGGGAGACCAGCAGTTCGGCCTCGCCAAGGACGGGCGTGGTGCACTCCATCGGCGCCTATGCACGATGGCCAACTCGAGCCCAGGCGAGTGGGTGGTGGCGGTGGACCTCGGGGATGCGTTCAGCAACATCCCCCGCGACCTGGTGAAGGAGGCCGTGCGCACCAAGGTGCCTGCGCTGGCCCCGTCGGCGGAAGCCTGGCTCCCCGCCCGAACGCGCCGCGCGGCGGGGGGCGGATCACAACCCGCCCAGCTGGTCGACCAGATCCGTGGCCTCGACCAGGGCTGCCCGATGAGCCCAGGCTTCTACGCAGTCGGCACCGCGGATATTCTCAGCATCGGCCGCATGGCCGTGCGCGCGGTGGACATGGAAGGGGACTGCTTGGCCTTCCTGGGCGACGTGTACTTCGTGGGCACCGCGGCCGCTGTGTTCCGCGGCCTGGATGCGTGGCGAGCCCGCATCGAAGCCCACGGGATGAAGCTCAGGATGTCCAAGACCCAGATATGGCCCCCCGATGCCCAAGCTGTCTTGCCGCCCGAGTTTGCAGAGCACGCCCAGTACCGCGTCCAGAAGCTCAAGGCGGTGGGGCCCACCCTGGCCTACACGAACCACGGCGTGGACACCGACTGGAGGGGCGTCCCACTCACGGACTTCGCCGTCCCAGAGGACCTCGATGAGGGGGGGCCACGGGCAGGCTGGCGGCGCCGGGGCCGCCCCGAGCGCCGCCACGCCACCCCCCTGCGGCGAAGCCTTCCTCCAGAAGCAGGGCCACTACTTCAAGGAGCTTCTGACGCTACGCAGGCATGGGCTCTCTGCCTTTGACGCATTCCAGTTGATGCGGATCTGGTCGAGGGGCGCCTGCGTCCACATCCAGCGGGCGCTCCCGCTCACGGCGGCGTGGAGCCGCAGGGTGGACGACGGAGTGGTCGCCTTCGTCAACGCCCTGCTCGGGGTCACGGCGGCCCCCCGAGAGCAGACCTTCATGAAGGTCAGCGACGGAGGCCTGGGCTGTGGCAGCGCTGAGCAGCGCGGCCCAGCCGCCCTCCTGGCATCCCGGGAAGCTGGGATTCACGCGGCGGCTCAGGAGCTCCGAGAGTCGACAACGATCGGCCTCTTTCGGAGGTGGCCAGGCCTTGGCCGCGCCCTCTCAGCAGCAGACGAGGAGCAGGGGCGGCTGGCTGGCGGCCGTCGCCCTCAGAGCGACCGCTGGCAGGGCCTTCTGGAGGGGCGGAAGGGAAAGGACGAGAAGACGTACACCCAGCACGCGCGGGACCACGTCACCAAGACGTTCACGGCCGCGCTGCCAGTGACGGCAGCGGCGGCGGTGCACAGTGCCTCGGGCAGCTCAGCGGGCGCCTGGTTGGATAACTTCGAGGGGGTCTCGCCCCTCGCCGACCACGCGTTCTGCATTGCAGCCGAGAGGCGCATGCACCTGCCGCTGCTGCAGTCCGAGTGCACGTGCCTGAACCGACCAGCAGCGCCCACCCGCGCGATGGCGCAGCACGGCCCGACGCGCGGCCGCACGGTGGACGTTCGAGGCGTTCACGCGCTCAACTGTCCCAGGGGAGGCGGCCCGACGCGCCGCCACAATGCCATCCGAGACGCCGTGGCGCTCTGGCTGCGCGGGGTGGGCCACCATGCCTTGCTGGGGCAGGTCATCCCAGAATGGTGCGCGGAGGAGCAAGGCGCGGCCACACTGGACGCGGTCTACCATCGAGGCATCCATGGCCGAGTTTGCCTCGACATCAGCTTGGTGGTCGAGGCGGCAGTGGCCCAGACGGAGCGGCCACACCAGGCAGCCCTGCAGCGCAGAGAGAAAGTGAAGCACCGTAGGTACCCATTTTCGGGCCTGGTGCCCTTTGTTCTAGATGTCAACGGCCGCTGGAGCGCAGAGGCTGAGACGTGGCCGCGCCGTGCCGCAGGGGAACTGCCTGCGGCCGAACGGCCCGCGGCTCGTGCAGCCCTGCGCTCGGCAGTAGCCAACGCCCTGCAGGGCCAAATTGCGGAGCAGGTCGCCCTGGCGACGGAGGGCGCAGCGAGACTGGATGCAGGGGCCGCCCCGAGCGCCCAGTCTTGACTAGCTGTGGCCCCACCCCACTTGCGTGTGTTTACTGACCCTCCTCCCCCCACTCCCTTTCCTGCAGCCCTGACTAGTCGTAAAAAATAACCACATCTGCTGTGTGCAAGGTATTGCTCAGTTCCCTTGTCGCGCGCACAGTGCGCTCTTGCAATGTCATGTTTGGTCTGCACGCCATGGTGTGTTGCCTCCCCGCTGTGTGCATGTTGTGGTCTCGGCATGTCACACTTTTGATGCTCTTTATCTCCTGTCCAAGGCCGCTGGCTAAAGAGGCGTCCAGAGGCGTTGAAGATCGGGGCCGCCCCGCGGGTCCTGGGGCCGTCGGCGGCCCGCCGTCCGCTTTGTCGCCCGCCCGCGGCGTGGTTTCCTCGCCCCCCTCCCCCCTCTCCTGCCCGTCCAGGGCCCCGAACGGGGGTCAGGCCGTTTTCCGCCAGCATAATGAACGGGCCCCACGCACCTGGAGCCGTTGGTTTCAGCCCATAGTCTTCCTGTGCCACCTTTGTCCCGCCTTGGCAGTTGGCCGCCCCATTTTGGTTCGGTGTACAGCCTCTCCCCTTCCCCTCTCATCCCCGTCAGCTGTTTGGCTCGTGAGTACCTGCCTCGCACATTCTCTCGAGCTGCACCTCCCGCGCCATCCACTCGACCAAGTGATGGCGCCCAAGTTCTCGAAGCCCGCGCCGATGCCGTGGCCCGCCAAGACGTGCGCCGCGGGGGAGGCACCATCCTCCAAAGCAAGGCCGACTCAGCGCCCTGTCCAGCAGGTAAGCTTGTCGGAGAGCGAAGGCGAGGAGCACGACATGATGTCCGAGGCGGCGACCTTTCGGACGGCACCGACGGTGCACACGGAATCAACGACCCCCGCTGAGGACGCCGATGGAGGCGGCGGCGCGGGGGCCGCCCCCAGCGCCGCCGCCTCCGATGGCGCCGCGGCGACGCCTGCATCGGCGGTGGTGCCAGTGACGTCAGCCGCCCTGGCAGCGGCAGCCACGTACGCCGACTTCACCACAGAGCAGCGGCGTGGGCTGGACGCGCTCACCCTCGCGCTCCACAACCTTCAGCTGAGGGGGCATGCTGTGGGTGGCCGTGGCGGCCGCGGGGCGCGCAGCACTGCCGACGGCGAGCGCGCCGTGGACGACGGGGCCGCCAGCGAAGCCCCGAGCGCTGCGACCACGGGCGCCCTCAGCGGCCACGGGGGCAAGCGCCACCGCCGACGCAGCAACAAAGCCGTCTACGGCCAGGCCCCCCAGGCGAGTGACGGCGCACCAGCCGCGCTCGAAGACGTAGAGATGATGACGGAGGAGGACTACGCTGAGGCGGGCTACGTCCACTGCATGGGCGCATATTGGGCCCCGCCGCACCGCCTGGGCTGGTGTCGGAGGTGCACGGCGCTGGACGACTGGAAGATCATGGCGGCGGAGTACGTGGGCGAGCTCAGCTGCGCGGAGATGCGCCGCTATGCGGAGGCCAACGAGCACAACGGGAAATACCCCGATCTGAGGAGGGGCAAAGAGGGGCAGCACAAGCTGTACATGTGCTCGAACTGCGTGGCAACGACGCAGGGCATCTCCGAGCACGAGGCCGTGACGCGCGCTGCGCGCGCGAACAAGGGCCCAAGCTCCATTGACCACGCCGCCAAGCGGGTGGCGAAGTTCCGTGCGAGCTTCGACTACATCAAGGAGGGCATGGACGTCCTGGTGGGGTTCGCGCTCTCAGAGAAAGGCTTGCTTGCCCTGCGGAGGTCAACGGAAGGCGCGGGGGTGGGCATCGACCCCGAGAGCACAGGCGCCCCCCCAGCCACGGAAGAAGTGGCGAGGGAGGTGGGCCGCCCGATGGCGAGGGAGGCGGGGGTGGTGCCAGGGCCGCCCCGCGCGCCACCCCCGCCCCTCGAGGGAGAACCTCCCAGTGACGAGGAGAACGACCCTCAGCCCGACGTGGACGCGAAGGACCAGGGGCTCCAACTGACCGAGGCCCAGGCCGTGAAGGAGGTAACGGACATCGAGCCCTTGCTGCGGCTCGGCCTATCTAAGAAGTCGCTGAAGCGCATGGCGCGGGCCTATGGCGCCCTCAAATTCGAGACCATGCGCGCCCACATGCTGGGCGGCCTGGGGGCCATCCTGGAAAAGAAGGAGGACGTGGTGAGGGGCACTGACGCGCAGGACGGAATCCAGAAGTGGCTCGACGCGCTGGGCGAGGAGGCGGAGGTGGACGTGGGAAGGCTGAAGAGGGGTCTCTTGGAAGCCTCGGTGATCGCAGATGCCCACCTGGGACACAAACGCGCCTGGAAGGAGGAGTGCCAGGGCAACGCCGCGGCGCAGGAGGCCTACCGCCGCATGGGCGACTACACGGACCAGTTCTACCGTGACAAGGGCTTCACGCTCAACATGCACTACAAGTGCGCGGCCAACAAGACCTGGGATAATCCCAGGGGGTGCTGCTCGGTGATCCGCTCGGATCGCTGGTCACAGCTGCTCTCATGCGCCCAAGAGGCAGCGGGAGAGACGGGCCAGCGCTGGTACTGCCACTGCGGCGCGCGCTACTCGACCTCCTACGGAGTCTGCATCGAATTCATAGAGGAAGAGGCGAACCCGCCACACGCGTACCACATGCACGCGGAGCATCCCGAGGGGGACATCCGCGACCTGAAGGCCCTGCTGCGCTACGACAAGCTCAAGAAGGGGGGATCTCAGTGCTCAACGCGGTGGACCTTCTGAGGTACCTGCCCAAGGTGGAGCCGCTGGCGGCTGGCACCGTCTTCAAGCGCCATGCCCCACACCAGGCACAGTGGGAGGGCCACTATGTGCTGATGGAGGGGCTCACCTGGGAGAGCTTGCCCACGTTCGAGTGGACCGACCTCTGCGCGCAGGTCGCCCGGGGACTGAACGACCCTGAATGGGCGGGCTACAGCAAGAAGGCGCGGAACAAAGCCAAGAGGGAGCGCCTGGAGATGGCGCGCAGGGAATTGGCGCTCTACGAGCGCCGCCACAACCTGAAGGAGGGCAGCCTCTCGGGCGGCGCGGGTGGCACAGGGGCCGCCCCTCGCGCCACCCCCGTTCGCAACGCCAGCGCCCCGCCAGCGAGCGGAGCCCGCGGCAGCCAGGGCCCGCCACCACCGCCAGCGGGGGCCCCGCCAGAGGCCGCTGCCACCATGGGCCCCCCGCCGCCGCCGCCAACGGCGCCCCCTGACGCGCCGCCGCCGCCGACGCACCCGCCACCGCAGACGGACGTGCTCCCGCAGCAGGCCCCAAGCGCTGCAGCCCTGAACGTGGCCCTTGGTGAAGACCTTGAGCGCCGGATCTTTGGGCCCTCAGGGCAGGCGGGGGGCAGTGGCGACCTCGGCGGGGAGGCGCGGGCGCTGCCATCGCAGGTCCTTGCTGCCATCGCGCAGGGAACAGGCCAGCAGGCCCGAGGGATAATGCCCAGCAGATTCCAAGGCCTCGGCAGGCCGCGTGAGTCCATGCCAAATTGTCTACTTGCCACTCTCTGTAGTGCGGCGGGCCCATAGCGGCGCCCCCCTCGCGCGGCGGCACCTGTAGCCTTTGCCTAGGCTCGGCGCAAGACTACCTGTGCGCCCAGCCACCTTGGCTCGCCAACTGGCTTGCCATCTCGGCCCCCTCGCGCTCACTTGCGCTCGTTGGCCTCGCTGGCGGTGCTGGGGCAGCCCCGTGTGCTGCAGCGTCGCCGCCAGGCGCCTGGCCATTTTGGCCCGCCATCCTGGCCTCCTCTCGCGCCTTCTTGCGCTTGTAGGCCTGGGTGGCGGTACTGGGGTCGCCCCGTGTGCTGCTACGCTGCCGCCTGCGCCTTACTTTTTGCCGTAGGGACCAGTTGCTCTCGGCCAGGCGCCAACTGCTGCATGCACGTCAGACCCGCCCTTGGCTTGCCATCCAGGCCTTGCCTCGCGTCTTCTCGCGCTAGTCGGCCTGTGCGGCGGTGCTGGGGTCGCCCCGTGTGCTGCTGTGCCGTTGCTGGCGCTTCACTCTGGGCTGTTGGTCCAACTGCCCACGGTGCGAGCGCCTGACGTTGCAAGCATGTCAGACCCGCCCTTTCACCCAGAAGAGGTGCGCGCTGCATACTGGCAATGAGGCAGCCACAAGGACGCTCTTCCCTAGGGGGTTGAGCCGTGGTGATGTGGTGCACGAGACCGCCAGTAGTAGTAGTAGTAGTAGTAGTAGTAGTAGTAGTAGTAGTAGTAGTAGTAGTAGTAGTAGTAGTAGTAGTAGTAGTAATAGTAGTAGTAGTTGTTGTTGTAGTAGTAGCCTCGCCCTCCTGTTTATTCTTCGCGCCCCGCCACCTCCTCGCCTTTCCATTGCATGAGCGCGCATGTCGGTTTTCCTCGGCGCGGTCGCCGCCTCGGCCAGCACAGGCGCGTTCTCTAATGGCCACGTCGCGCAGCCGTTGGGACAACCCCGCGGGCCAGGCTGTCGGGACAACCCTGCGAGCCGCTTGGGCGCAAGACCAAGCCGTTGGGACAACCCCGCGGACTTCGAGCGGGGCGCAGCCGCGCTCAGGCGGGCAGCGCGAAGCCCAGCTCTGCCGCGAGCTGCTTCGACCCCGCCCTGGACAAAACCGCTCTCTTGTCGAACTCCAGGAGCGCCTTCCGCAGGGACGCCGGCGGCCCTCGCTCCAGGAACTCCCGCGGCGGCGGCCGCAGGATCAGCATGTTCCGCATGCGCGTGGCGCGGGAGAGCATGACGTAGAGGTGCAACCACCACTGTTCGTCCAGCATGCCCGTGCGGCCAGCGTCCTCATCTCTCGCGCAGTCGATGGTGACGCCCTTGCGCAGCGTCTGGCCCTGCGACAGCGTGGAGGTCAGGTAGGATGCGTGCGTCAGGGTGAACCCCGAGCGGCGCCCGCATCAGCCTGCCTGCCTCTGCCTCAGCCTCAGCCTGCTTCTGCCTCAGCCTCAATCTGCCTTCAGCCTCGGCCTCAGCCTCAACCTGCCTCAGCCTCAGCCTGCATCAGCCTCAGCCTCAGCCTCAGCCCGCCTTAGCATCAGCCTGCCTCAGCCTCAGCCTCAGCCTGCCTCAGCCTCACCCTCAGCCTGCTTCAGCCTCAGCCTCAGTCTGCCTTCAGCCTCGGCCTCAGCCTGCTTCAGCCTCAGCCTCAGCCTGCCTCAGCCTCAGCCTAAGCCTGCTTCACCCTCAGCCTCAGTCTGCCTTCAGCCTCGGCCTCAGCCTCAGCCTGCCTCAGCATCAGCCTGCCTCAGCCTCAGCCTCAGCCTGCCTCAGCATCAGCCTGCCTCAGCGTCAGCCTCAGCCTGCCTCAGCCTCAGCCTCTCAGCCTCAGCCTCAGTCAGCCTCAGCCTCAGCCTCCTCAGCCTCAGCCTCAGCCTGCATCAGCCTCAGCCTCAGCCTCAGCCTGCCTCAGCCTCAGCCTGCCTCAGCCTCAGCCTCAGCCTGCCTCAGCCTCACCCTCAGCCTGCTTCAGCCTCAGCCTCAGTCTGCCTTCAGCCTCGCCTCAGCCTCAGCCTGCGCCTCAGGCCTGCCTCAGCACTGCGAAGACCACGAAGTGGCCTACAGTTGGCTCTGGGCATTCAAAATCATGCCCAGGAATGGAGTTCTGGGAGCACGAAGAACACGAAGTGGCCTACAGTTGGCTCCGGGCATTCAAAATGTGGCCTGGGAATAGCGTTCTGGCAGCGCGAGAGCCCAACAGTGGCGACAGTTACAGGAATTGGATGGCCCGCTCGGATTAATAACATAATCCGCGGGCCCCATAGGGAGGGGGCTCCTGCCTGAGACTTCCTCATAATTCACCCGCAGACGAAGCCCAAGGCGAGTGAGTGAGTGGGTGAGTGAGTGATTGACTGACTGACTGACTGGTGATGATGACGATGATGATCATCACACTCTCTCACGTACACACTCATCATCATCATATGTGAGTGCTGATGAGTCAGTGAGTAAGTGAGTGAGTGAGTGAGCGAACAAGAACCCCACTTTGGATGTGGGGAGATAGGATGAGTAGTAGTAGTCGTAGTCGGACCAATAACAATAGTCGCTGTACTAGGTGGTAGTAATAGTAGTAGCCGCCGTAATAGTAGTAGTAGTAGTAGTAGTAGTAGTAGTAGTAGTAGTAGCAGCAGCAGTAGTAGCAGTAGCATCCGTAGTATTAGTAGTATTAGTAGTAGTACTAGTAGTAGTAGTAGTAGTAGTAATAATAATAGTAGTAGTAGTAGTAGTAGAAGTAGTAGTAGTAGTAGTAGTAGTAGTAGTAGCAGCAGCAGTAGTAGTAACACTCGTAGGACCACACCTTCTTTATGGCTGGGACCTCCCAACGTTCTATGGAAGGTACTTTTGTGGGGCCATCAATACAGGCTTATAATCAAGTTAAACAAACTAAACCTATTTCGTACCTGACCGATTGCCGGCGCCTTTCTTTCCGTAGGAATCTCAAATAATTCCTTCGTTGATGATCCGCGTTCGCCAGGTTGGCCGTCCAGACTGGCGTCGGATCCCTTAAGACGCCCTTCGGGTTCCTATGGGAGCCTGTAGGACCCGTATGGAATCCTATAGGATCCCCATGAAATCCGATAGGATCCTTTGGAAACCGATCGGGTCCCGATGGGATCCTATAGGATCCCCATGGGATCCTATAGGACCCCGATGGAATCTTATAAGGCCCTCATGGGATCCTTCTAAGATCCATATGGAATCCTGTCGGATCACTGTGAAAATTAATAGGATACTTACAGAATCCGATCGGATCCCTGTGGCATCCTATAGAATTGTTCGGGAACCCTATAAGACCCCAAGGGAATCCGATTGGATCCCTATGGAACCCTACACAATTCCAATGGGATCTTCTACGATCCCGATGGGACCCCATAGGGTCCCTATGGAACCTTGTAAGATCGTTTGGGGGTCCTGCAGGATCTCTACGGAATCCTACTAAGGATCCGTATGGGATACTACAGAATCCTCTGTGGAATCCGATGTGATCCCTATGGAGCCCGATGGCATCCCTATGGAGCCCTATGGGATCCTATGGGGTCCTTAAATATTCCGATGGAATCTTCAAGGGTTCGTATGGAACCCGAAATGATCCTTATGGAAAGCACAAGGAAAGTTCGGATCCTTATGGTATCCTAGAAGATTCCTATGGAACCCTATGGGATGCAATAAGATTTCTATGATAACTATGCAAACCCAAATCCCAATCCAAACCTTAACCCAAACCCAAAGCTCACCGACCATAATTCAGTTGTGACCGTAGTCGTACTAGTAGTAGTAGTAGTAGTAGTAGTCGTCGTAGTAGTAGTAGTTGTAGTAGTAGTAGTAGTAGTAGTAGTAGTAGTAGTGGTAGTAGTAGTAGTAGTAGTAGTAGTGAAGTAGTAATACTAGTAATACTAGTAGTAGTAGTAGTAGTAGTAGTAGTAGTAGTAGTAGTAGTACTCGTACTAGTAGTAGTAGTACTACTACTACTACTACTACTATCAGTAGTAGTAGTAGTAATAATAATAGTGGTAGTACGAATAATAGAATTAGTAATCGTAGGATACATAACAGTGATAGTCGTAGTCTTCGTAATAGTAGTAGTAGTAGTAGAAATAGAGGTAGTAGTAGTAATACTAAAAACAAAAAGGAATAAGTATCGTAGGCGACATAAGAGTAATAGTCGTAGTCTTAGTAGTAGTAGTAGTAGTAGTAGTAGTCGTAGTAGTAGTAGTAGTAGTAGTAGCAGTAGTAGTAGTAGTACAAGTAATAGTAGTAGGAATGGTCGTTGTAGTCGTATGAGTAGTAGCAGTAGTAGTAGTATTAGTAGCAGTAGTAGTAGTAGTAGTAGTAGTAGTAGTAGTAGTAGTAGTAGCAGTAGTAGTAATAGTAGTCGGAAGTGACTGGGCTAGATCGAAGTGGAACGGAAAGTTCCCCTAACGGGAAATCGGTTTCGGTTTCGTGTTCGTGCGTGCCGTGCGTGCGGGCGAAGCAAAGCTGCGTGGGCGGGCGACAATTGTCCCACCTCTGGCTGAAGCGCGGCCGGACCAAATATTTCCTGTCTGGGGCCTGGCGGCGCGCGGTGTCCCGCCGGTGCCCCGTCGGTGTCCCGATGATGATGGTGATGACGATGACGATGTTGATGATGATGATGGCCATGGTGGTGATGATGATGGTGTCCCAATGATGATGATGTTGATGATGCTCTAATGTTCCTGATGATGATGATGGTGTCCCTACGATGACGATGTTCATGATCCTGATGATGATGACGGTGATACGATGATGATGGTGCAGAAGAGTAGGATGATGATGATAATGCTGGTGTCCCAATGAAGGTGATAATGAAGTTGATGATGATGCTGTTGATGGTGGTGATGATGATGATGTCCCGATGATCACGGTGTTGATGATGGTGATGATGGTGGTGCTGGTGTCCCGGATGATGATGAAGTTGATGATGGGGATGATGATGAGGTTATGGGGATGTTTTCGATGATGGTGGCCCGATGATGATGATGACGCTGATGTGATGATGATGGTGATGATGATGATGTCCCGATGAAGATGATGTTGATGATGATGTTGACGATGCTGATGTCCCGATGAGGAAGGTGCTGTTGATGATGAGGGTGATGATGAAGTGTTGATGATGATTTCGATGATGGTGGACCGATGATGATGATGCTGCTGTTGATGATGACGATGGTGTCCACATGATGATGATGGTGACGATGGTGATGGTGCCCCGATGATGATGTTGATGATGACGATGTTGCTGATGATGATGGTGTCTCGATGAAAGTGATGTTGGTAATGTTGTTCATGATGATGATGATATAAGGACGGTGTTGTTCTCATGATGATGATGGTGTCCAAATGATGATGCTGTTGATGATGATGGTGCCCCGACGATGATGATGGTGATGATGATGGCCATGGTGGTGATGATGATGGAGCCCAGAAGATGATGATGATGCTGGTGATGCTAATGTTGCTAATGGTGATGGTGTCCCGATGATGATGATGGTGATGATGATGTTGATGGTTATGGGATGATGAGATGTTGATGATGAAGATGATGATGCTGGTTTTCCGATGATGATGATGAGGATGATGATGGTGCTGTCGGTGATGATGGTGATGACGATTGTGCCCCAATGATGATGATGTTGACGATGATGGTGACGATGTTGGTTTCCCGATGATGATGATTATGTTGACAGTGAAGATGCTGATGAGGTGATGCTGATGATTTTGATGATGGAGGCCCAATGATGGTGATGATAATGATGATGAGGCTGATGTTGGTGATGATGACGATGTCCCAATGATGATGATGATGATGATGATGGTGGTGATGAAGGTGACGATGATGATGGTGTCCCGATGATGAGGTTGTTGATGATGATGGTGTTCCGATGATGATGATGCTGGTGTTCCTCATGATGGTGATGATGATATTGTGATGATTATGGTGGTGTTCCGATGATGATGGTGGTGTCCCGATAATGCGGATGTTGATGAGGATGCTGATGGTGACGATGATGGTGCCCAGATGATGACGATAATGTTGGGGATGACGAAGTGGTGATGATTGTGCCCCGATGATGAAGATGATGATGTTGATGACGTTCGTGACGATGTTGTTGGTGATGATGATATTGATTGTGAGATCGATTGTGATATCGATAGTGGGATCAATAGTGAGACCGAATGTGAGATAGATTGTGATATCGATCAACTGTAAGATCGATAGTCAGATCGATTGTGAGATCGATCGAATGAAACAGATCGAGTGGTATCGATTGTAAGATCGATCGAGTGAGATCGATCGAGCGAGACCGATAATGAGATCGATCGTAAGATCGATAGTGAGACCGATCGGGTGAGACGTTGGTTCTTCCCCCCCCGAACTTCCTTATCACCGGAAGGGTGTATCACGTGGTCTGCATGGTCAACAGTGTCAGCGGATGCGTTGGTATGGTTTGCCATGTTACGTTCGGAGGTGAGGGGGTGAGATCGAAGTGGAACGGAGAGCCCCCCCTACCGGGAAATCGACTTCGGTTTCGTTTTCGTGCGTGCCGTGCGTGCGAGGCGAAGCTGCGTGGGCGGGCGAGCGAAAGTCTCCTGTGGCTGAGGCGCGACCGGACCAAATGACTCCCTTCCGGGCGGCCGGGGGCCCGCGGTGTCCCGCCGGTGTCCCGCTGGTGTCCCGTGTGGCTGAGGCGCGGCCGGACCAAATGACTCCCTTCCGGGCGGCCGGGGGCCCGCGGTGTCCCGCCGGTGTCCCGTCGGTGCCCCGTCGGTGTCCCGATAATGATGATGTTGATGATGATCATGATGGTTGTGTTGATGGTGATGATGACGATGATGGTGTCCTGGTGATGATGATGATGATGTTGATGATGATGATGATGAGATGACAATGATGTTGATGTTCTGCCCGTTGTTGTTGATGATGATGTTGGTAATGCTGATGCTGATGATGATGATTATGGTATCCCGATGATGATTATGACGGTGGTGATGATGATGGTGATGGTGTACCGATGATGATATTGATGATGATGTTGGTGATGATGATGCTGCTGATGATGATGGTGTCCCGATAATGTTGATGATGCTGTTGATGATGATGATGACGATGATAATGAGCTGATGATGATGATGGTGTCCTGATGATGTTGATGATGTTGACGATGACAACGATGGTGACCATGATGGTGTCCCGATGATGATGATGATGCTGATGGTGATGATGACGATGGCTGTGTCCCGCTGGTGATGTTGATGATGTTGTTGATGATGATGAGATGACGATGATGTTGATGTTTCTGCCCGTTGTTGTTGATGATAATGTTGGTAATGATGATGCTGCTGATGGTGAGTATGGAATCCCGATGATGATGATTATGACGGTGGTGATGATGATGGTGATGGTGATGGTGTACCGATGATGATATTGATGATGATGTTGGTGACGATGATGCTGCTGATGATGATGGTGTCCCGATGATGTTGATGATGCTGTCGAATATGATGATGATTAAATGATAGTGATGATGGTGTCCCGATGTTGTTGATGATGTTGGCGATGACAATGATGGTGACCATGATGGTGTCCCGATGATGATGATGCTGATGGTGATGATGACGAAGGCTGTGTGCCGATGATGATGATGATGATGATGCTGTTGCTGACCATGATGAAATGATGATGGGGATGATGATGATGGCCTGATGATGATGGCGTTGATGATGATGTCGATGATGATGATGATGACAGTGTCCCGATGACGATGAAAATGATGGTGGTGATGATGATGATAATGATGACGTTGAATGTTCGATCGATTGTGAGATCGGTAGTGCTATCGATAGTGAAACCGAATGTGAAATCGACTGTGAGATCGATAATCAGATCAATTTTGAGACCGAACGAATGAGATATATCGAGTGAGATCGATTGTGAGATCGATCGAGTGAGATCGATCGAGCGAGACCGATAGTGAGATGGATAGTGAGACCGATCGAGTGAGACGCTGCATCCTCCCCCCCCCCCGAACCTCCTTATCACCCGAAGGGTGGTCGTATAGGTAGGTTATGGCGTGCTGTGTCATGGTATACACTGTCGCGGTGTATGTTACGCTATCTTATGGTATGTCAGTGTGTTACGTAGCGCTCTGTCACGGTGTGATTTCACATGCTATGAAGTGCGATCACGTGCGGGTTGTTTTTCCAACGCGCAGCCCGCCCGATCCGCTGCCCTTCCAAAGGGATATCTTCCCCAAGCCACACGACGAACACAACAATTGAGCCCGCCAAGCTGTCCTGCGAGCGTGGCCGAAACTCCGCCGACCCGTGACGGCAGAAAACAAAAACCAGCAGTAGCCCCAGACTCGGGTGAAGGGGACAAGTGGGAGAGGAGGCGCGGCGAGGGGGAACAGAAGACAGTTGCTGTGTGGACACTCCAATTTGGCCACGTCAGCCGAACAACAAAAATAACACACAGCGACAATAGGAAAGGAGGAGGCCGAGAGGGGGAGGAGGAGGAGGAGGAGGAGGAAGAGGAAGAAGAGGACTGAGGGAACGGCCAGATGACCCAGCAAAGTCTCGAGACCCTCTCAACCTCAGAGGATCTGGAATCAAGCACACTAAACTGTAAGTTGCGTGCAGGAGCGTCCCACTGGAGTGAGACACGCAAGGCGGAATTGCCTCCAAGCGCAACTGAAACACTGAAGAATGGGACTGGTTGACAACACGGCCACGCCGTGTGGAGGCGGCAAGCAACAGAAGGCAACGCGAGCGAGCAGCGGTTCCTTGGAGGGAGCGGCCGACAAGACCGGGCAGCACGTCAATGGCCCACCCCCGCATGCACCCGGTGCGAGCGCCAACTGACAGCACGGGAACGGCCACACAAGCGCATACCGTGCCCCGACCCTAGGAGAGGAGGAAACGAGAGGGGAAGGAGGCGGAGGGCGGAGGAAAAAAGGAGAAGAGGGAGACTGCACACTCGAGCCGGGCGCTGGGGATTCCACAGCCGCGGATGGACCTGCCGACACTGACCAATAAATCGGCACCACGATTCGGAGGGAGAGGGACGAGGCGGAGGGAGACGGAGGACAAAGGAAAGGACGGAAGGGAGGAGAAATACACCGAATAAAACTGCGTCTTGCGTCAAGCGAGCGCGGCCGGGTTCGACCCGGGATAAATAAATCGACGGGCTGGCATCCCCCGAATGGGGCGACACGCCGGCGTCCACCCAAATTCGTGCACAATTTCGACTCCGGCCGAGTCGAAGGCAGACCGCCTCCCACGATCGACCGGCCACGCGGCCGGGACAGTTACAGGAGGAGGCGGAGGAAGAGGGGGAGGAGGAGGAGAACGAGGAAGGAAAGGCAGCCCTCCGGAGTGTGGACGCCGGCGTGTCGCACTGTGCCCGGGGAGGGACGACCCCTCCTCTCCGATGCCGTGCCGCAGCCAGGCATGCGTGAGTAGATCGAAAACGCTCGCACTCCAAACCGCAAGAGAGAGAGAGAGAGAGAGAGAGAGACCGACAGGCAAACAGACAGACAGACAAATTAACAGCGGCAGGGCGTGCAAAAGGCAATCACTACATCCCGTCCCCTTCGGCGTCGTCGTGCTCGTTCCACTCCGCCGCCATGACCTCCCTGAGCTGGATCCGCAACGCCGGGAACATCGCGGCCGACCCCAAACGATGGTCGGCGTGGTGCCGCCACCAGCCATGGAGCTTGTACGTGGCCGTCGTCAACAGGGCTCTCCGCAGTACGTCGTGGGAGTGCTCCGCTGGCCGTGCGTGTAGGACGCCCAAGAAGCCCGCCACGCGGTCCTCTGGCGAAAGCGGCTGCAACCACAGGTCCGTCGTGCCGAACGCCATGACGTGCCTGCGCGTGGCGTAGCGCTGGATCGGGTCCTCCTGGTCGCAGCCCATCATGCACTTGGCATGGCGATTCTGCATGCGTCGCCCTGACACCCAAAAATGGGTGAAAGTACGAAGCGTAGCGGCGACCACCCTTGGCTGCGCTCGCCCCCGAGGCCAGGTCACCGTGGCCTGGCAGCGGTTGGCCCGGCGGCCGGGCAGCACGTTGAGCCGCCAGCGGTCAGCCACTCGTCGCAATATTGGATGTAGCAAAGGGCGAGTTGTGCCCGCGCCGCGGCTCTCTGCAATCCCCGCTGCGCGCGCCGCGCAGCTGCCCTCGTCCACGGTCGAGGTCCGCCCAGCTGGAGTTCCAGGGCGGCGGCAGAAATCCCTCGAGCGCGGAGGCTCTCGACCGCGTGCGGCAAGGCGTGGGGAATGCTGCCATCCAGCCATGACCGCCACAGTGCCACCCGGATGATCTTGTCAGTGTTGCCCTCCAAGAAGCGAAGTGCTCGCGACTTCGCCTCGACCAAGAGCCCGCCAGTGGACCCGGCCTCCCTGGCGACGATCCGAAGCTCGCCGCCTCGGCCATATAGGCCACGCTCGCGAAGGCCTTTGGCATTCCCGTCAGGTCCAGGTGCGGCAATAACATCAGCAGGGAGCCGTTGCCGGGGCAGCGCGTTAAGTTCTTCGTGCGCCTGGCCTCCAGGTCCCCCCATCCTGGCGGAAGGTCCTCCAGTTGCGCCACGACGGACAATGCCGGCAGGACGTGGACCGAGTAGGCGAGCGCAGCGACGTGGAGACCGCCGCCAGCCTGGCCCCAGAAGGAGGACCGCTCCAGATACTTGCGCATCGGTTTCTCCCACGACTTGGCCGCTCGCTCTGGGCCGAGGTACGCGCCAAAATATTTCGCAAAGTCGTCAAAATGCATCCCTCCCCACTGCGGCAACTCCTGCTGCACCGCGCTCCGTGCTAGTGCCGGGCTTGTCTCAGCGAGGTCCACCAAACGCACTTGTCCACGTTCAGCTCCAGACCAGACATGGTGCCATACTCCGCCAAGAGGGGCGCCAATACTGGTGCCGTTCCCGCCAATCCCAGAAGACCAAGGCAACGTCGTCGGCGTGCGCCCTGGCGAGCGCGCCAGGAACCGCGCGGAAAATGCAGCGAAGCAACAAGTCGGAGACAATCGCAAAGAACACCGGGATAGCGGGCATCCCTGTCTGATTCCGCTCTCAACGTAGAAGCCTGAATGCTGCCCACCCCCCGCCGCCAGCCAACACCAATTATTGTGGTAAAGGGTCGTTATGATGTTGAGCAGCTCTGCAGGGAGGCCCATGTGAGCCAAGATAGAGAGGATTAACGACCGCGCGACGCTCGGAAAAGCAGCGCGGAAGTCCAGGAAGACCGCGATGCCTGCGTCCTCTGTCAATGCTACCTCCATCATCCGCTCCTCGATCGCCATGATGTTGCTGACCATCGAAAGGCTTGGCAATAATCCTTGCTGTTCACGTGAGATCCAAGGGGCAGCGCACTTCTCTAGCTGGAGCCTCACTGCGTTGGCCAAGATCCAGCTGTCCCCGCTGGCAATGCTGAGTGGGCGCGTGGCGTCGGGCTTGCACCCCAGCCGCTCCCCGCCCTCCAGTGCCGTACCCGCCTTTGGTAAAAAGACCAGCAAGGAGTCGTTGAAGGCAGGGCAGTCCCGGGCAACAATTTCCGGGCCGTCGCCAGACATCATATCGCGAAGAGTTGCTTCGAGCACACCTCCGCCCAAAGGCCCTAGTGACCGCCAGACGGCAAGCGGGAGCCCATCCGGCCCTGGGGAAAACTTCGGCGCCTCCTTGATGGCCTTGTCAAGGTCCGCCCGCGACGGCAACCACTCCTCTCGGCAGAGGCGGCGGAGACAGCTCAGGTGTGCTGGGCCGAGGTCTTCTGCGCACCAGCGTCGAAGAACACGATCGTCGTGCTGTCGACGCCTGAACACCCCTTGCCAATACGAGCGCAAGGCTTGGGCCATGTCTTCCGGGTCCGTGAGAATAACGCCGTGCCGGTCCACGACTCCGCCCAGGGCCGCTGACCGGCCCGGCGCCAACCGCGCGAGCAACTGCATTACCCTGTTGCGGCGGCGTTGCAGCGCCTCAAAATCCGGCTCGTCGACGTCCGCATCGCCCTCTGCATTGTGAATTTCTTGTAGCTGCCGCAATGCCGAATCCCGAGCAAGCTCCACCGCGTGCGCCTGGATGGCCTCCAGTGGGCCGCCGAACAAAGTGCCCAGCCTGGGGCATGCCTGGCAGCAGCGGCGGACCGTCCCGACCGCCCCTCGCTCCAAAGCCCGGACACACCGCAAAGTCCAGCCAAGGTGATCATCAGCCTCTGTCGCCTCCGGCACCTGCTGCTGCTTCTCGCGGCCCATCGTGTCGGCGACCGTCCTCATGGCCTCCTTCAGGATGCGGAGGCGAGCGAAGCCGGATATGCACGGCGAGGGGGCAGCCGAAGAGCTCGCGGAGTCCGGGTGGCCAGCGTCCCCGAGGCCATTGGACAGCACGTTCTCCGCCCTCCGCAGGAGCGTCCAATACAGGGCCGCCACGCGAACAGGCCAGGCAGGATCTCGAAGCACCGCAGCCGGAACGGGGTGGGCTGGTCAGGGATCGGCCGCGCCCGCCGACGGCCGAAGGCAAGGGCCCGATGATGGGACAAGTGTGGAACCCAGGCCAAGGGAACGCAGCGCAGAGTCGTGTCGCACTGGGTGGATACATGAGCATTCCAATCTATCCTGTCGATCCGCGATCGGCACCCGGCGTCGTCATGAAAGGCCTGCATCTGGTGGAGCTCGTGTAGACCGTGCCTCCGACACAGGTCCTCCCGCCAGTGATCTTCATCCGCCTTGTCTCTGACGTTGGCCTGCCGGATGGGGTCGAGGAGCCGATCGTCCTTCGAGGTCCGGTCCGCCCCCTCCACTACCCAGTTAAAGTCCCCACCAATGACGCTCAGCACCTAGCACGTCGGGCTCATCTTCGCGTTGATGCGCTCCCGCATAAACTGCCTCTGCATCTTCACCTGCATGTTAGCCTCTTCGTCCGTCGTCGCGTGCACGAGGCCACGGGTGCCGGTGGCAAAATATACTGTCCAAATGTCGAACGCTCCAAGGGGGCCTCGGAGTCGCAGCACAGCGGCACGCCCTGGAACGGGTTCGTCCCAGACCGGGTCGGGGTCAAACTGCCGCAGGAAACTGTCCCGGAGGATGATGCCCACCTCTGCCCTCGCCGAGGTGCCCGTCGACCACATCGCCGTGAAGCCCAGCGACGGCCGCCAGGCGGCCTTGTCGCCTTCCGTGACGTGCGCCTCGGACAGCAGCACGAAGTCGCGGCCACGAAGCATTCGCATCACATATTTGGCCTTCGCGAAGTGTTTCCTGACGTCCACCGCGAAGAAAACTTGAGAATTCCAAGCAACCCCCACCAACGAGCCGTGGTAAGGGCCGTCATGCCGATGAACCGGGCGACTGGCCAGGGCGATCATGTGTGGATATATGCAATGGCACGCGTTGTTCGTCAATGGTATGCGATGCTACGCTATGTGATGGCATGGCATGTTAGGCTATGTTCTGCTATGGTATGGTACGGCATGAAGTGTGGTGTCATGATATGGTATGTCTGCCCCGCGCTGCCATAGCGTATGGTGTTATGCTGTGCCATGCTCTGCCATGATATAATATGTTGTGCCGCTCCCTGGCATGGTATGATTATTCATGGTATGCAGATGTTCGGTGCTGTGATGCTGTGTTATGGTATGGTCTGTTGTGTCATGGTGTAGTATGAAATGTGTTGCTACGTCATGGCATGTTACGTTGCTTTCTGATCTGGTCGGTCATGACATGTAGTGTTCTGCTATGTTATGTATGCTCCGCTCTGGCATCGCGTTGCTATGATGTGTTATTTCATCATGTGTTGTGTTGTGTCATGTTATGCTGTGGTATGTTCTGGCATGGAATGTTCACTCCTGCAATGCTTTGTTACGGTATGTTTGCTTTGTCATGCCATGGGATGCTGTGTGATGCAACGCTGTGGTATTACATGATTTGTTATGTCAGTGTGTATTATGTTATGAGATGGTGTGGCATGATATGGTGAGTTATGCTATGGTATGTTGTGTTATGTGGTGTGGTGTGATGCTATGTTCTGCATGGTCCGCTCTGCCATAGTTTACATATGGTGCTATGCTATTGTACGTTGCACTGCGTTTTGGAATACATTGTGCCGCGCTCGGTCATGTTCTGCTTTGTCATGTTATGCAATGCTCTGTCCTGCGATGCTGTGATATGTTATACTTTGGTTTCTGTCTGTCGAATGCGCGAGGCGTGACTCTCGGGGGATACTCGGTGGATCTGGGAATATGGCGGCCGCGGTATGCGGACTGGGCGGGTCGGGAGGCCTGTTCCTAAAACCTGACAGCCCTAACCTGTCGGGTAGGGAAAAAACACATGTCCACCTACGTATCCAACCCTCGCCCAGGCCGGCCGCGTCATTTTCGACCAACTTCAAGGCACCTTGCGCGGAACATGGGGTACGAAATTGAACAAAGAACCGCGGTCATCATGCGTATGCGGCCATGCCTGCTGTAAGCGGCATTCCAAGCGCTTGTATCGTCTTGCAGCAATTAATGCCATGTCAATCTAAGTGCGAACGCTATTGTTTCACAAACACTCGCGATTCTGAAGCCAACCGGTAAAGAGAAAGGCATGCTCTGGGCTTGAGTGAATGAGCACGCGTGTGACCCCACGTGCGATGAGCTCAGATGTTAAGCGCCATAGCCAACGAAATAACTGGGTTGCCTGTCCATCAGAAGCCCAACGGCTGGCTCGGCAAGGAAACAAGAGTAGAGGTGTAACTGCACATGTGAAGATCCAGGCGGTGGCGTTGCGGCCTTCTCGGCAAAATCGTCAGCAGTGCCGGCGATACCGTCTCCGACTGTGTCGACGACGGCCCCGACGGTGCCTGGCAAGCAGGAGGGCCCCTTTCTGGACGGGCGCGAGCAATTGAAAGGCAGGCTGTGGTAGGACTGTCACGTATGTACATAGCCCTGTGCTGGTGCACGCGACCATTGCTGGAGGGAGGCGCATTTACCCATACTGCGGGCGCCAGCGTCATGGCCCTCCTGCAGGTCACAGACTCTTGAAAACAAATTCGGCTGTGGCCGAAATCTGCGACGAAAGGAACGCACATAGATGCAAAGGAAATCCTCACAGGTCCTGGTGCGAAGCCGTCTCCTTTCTGCGGGACAATGGCTGAGGCAAACCCATGATGCGCAGCATTGGGTTTCTCGCTCAACTGCATGTTCAAATTGCGAGCTCTCATGGGACCTTTCATGGGGCTCCTCTGTAAAGACGCCGCGATCGGAAACACTGGATCCGAATGCTTTTCCAGCACGCCTGTTCCACCTTTTCGACGCAAACTTCTTGCACCCCTAATGTGCTGTCCGATCTCCATGTCCGCTACATGGACGCATTGGCATCACATTGACCGAATGTGTGCCACAACGCCTGCCCCTTGTCCAACCGCGAAAACACAACATCGGGCGATGCACGCTATGTGCAAGACCTCCATAATTTCACTTTGGCAGGCACGGCCTGCATAGATTTACACTGCGATCTACGCCCCTGGTACATCCAACTCGTAGCAGCTCAAAAACCCTTGGCAACCAATCATCTTGGCGAACGGCCCAGACATCTGCAGCTGTGAGCATCGCCGTTGTGGGTCTCACCTTTGGTGGATCTCTTGATGAGGCCACGAAGCGTGTAAAAGGTGTGCAGACATGGGGCGGCGGGGAAGCATGCGAGCGCAGACATTGGGGACTTCGGTGGCGCACCAGATGGGGCGGCGAAACGTTTGAGAGGTGTGCCGAAATGGAGCGGGGCCGCCCTGCGAACGTCGCCACTGGGGTCTTCGGTGGAGCTACCAATTATGGGACCACGAAACGCTGCACTGAGTGGGGACGACGCGTGCGAACACCGCCGCGGGGGCCTTCGGTGGAGCTCCCTATTGGGCCGCGAAGCGCTGCACTGGGTGGGGGAGACGCATGCGAACACCGACGCTGGAGCCTTCGGTCGAGCTCCATTTTGGGCCACGAAACGCTGCTGCACTGGGCGGGGGAGACGCATGCGAACACCGCCACCAGAGCCTTCGGTCGAGCTCCATGTGGGGCCACGAAACGCTGCAAAGGTGGGGGAAACACACGCGGACACCGCCATTGGGGCCTTCGGTCGAACTCCCTATGGGACCACGAAACGTGTACTGGAGGGGGGGAACGCATACGGACACCACCACTGGGGCCTTCGGTGGGGGTCCCGATGGGGCCACGGAGCGCTGTACTGGGTGGGGGAAGCGCATGCGGACACCGCCACTGGTGCCTTCTGGCGAGCTCCCTATGGGGCAGCGAAGCGTTGTACTGGGTGGGGGAAACGCATGCTGTGTATGGGGTTGAAGTACAAGGGTACAGAACCCCTGACCCGTTGGTAGAGGGAAGGAGGGATAGATGGATGTCTTTCCCTCCTGCACGATCAAAGGTCTGATCGATCTGTCCCAATACCTGAGCCCAAACGGCCGGGCGCAGGAGAGGTGAGGATAAGGAGTATATGTGAGGGTATTACACGGGTTCTATTCACACCCCCCGTCCCGAATCCCGCCCGCGAGGGCAGGACTCGGGAACAGAGGAAAAGCATCCGTCACCCTTTTACCCCGTTAATCCTCAGGTCTGCAGACAGCTGAGCTTAAAGTCAGTAGAGCCTCAGCTGCAAAGTACGGTAAGAAGGAACACCCTGGGCCCCGATTTCTTCGCCAAGCACGCTTTGGCGCCCCCTCGGCGCGCCCCCCAAAACGCTTCGGCACTCGAGGGCGGAGAAGAATGAGACACGGGTGGGCGGAGAAAGAGGATCTGAGCAATAGAGCAACTTGTAATCTGCCTCGCCTTTGCGAGGCATGTGTTGCCACCAGCATTCAGATTATTCTCAACGCAATGTATTTATACAGTAATGAATATGCATGCTGAGATCGCGTTGATGAACACGATCGCGCTACGAAACGCAACTATAGATAAAAAAACAAATGTCTGGCCATACGAAAGGTCGCGTTGACAAACACGAAAGTTGCATGTATGTAAATTCTATATGGCGACTCCCGTTGGCGTTGCTCCTTAGGAGGCAGCCTTGGTTATCGCAAGAGATGTTTTTATGTGTGGCCACTTGTGTTATAGAATGAAGTGGCCTAGAATTATATAATAGCCACCGCTCTAGGCGAACTTGGATTATAATGAAGTTCAAGCCTTTCGAGCGGTGGGCCTTGCGGCCGACTCACTACGCGTTGCCGTTCCTGTAGAACCTGCGGTCCCACGCCCTGCGGCCATCGTGCGTCGCGTAGCTCGTCGCGAACGTCTCCCAAACTGTCCTCGGGGTCCAATGAAGAAACCACTTGTTGTACTGGATGTCGCGGATGTATACGAACTCGTCGTTGTTCAGCGCGATGTAGATCCAGCAGTTGATGTTGTAGCTCCAATACCTGAGGCCCCAATGACTGTCCTCAAGGTCGTCGCGCCAATAGGCGGCGTAGTCTGTCGCACGCGCTCTCTTGGCGCGCGGCCCCGCGGGCATGTGGTCCGCCGCGCCAGAGGCGCTGGACTGTGCAGCGTCGCCAGGAGCAGGGCGCGGCGGCGGCGGCGGATGGCGCGGCTCCATGGCATCATCAGACTGATGGGAGTGTGTATCAGGTTCGATCGGATCGGTTCTCATCCCTGAATCAACCCCCCTCTGGTCGGTGTGTGTCGGATCGAGGGAGCCTAACAACTCGTTAGCAATCGCAGCAAGCTTGCGCTGCGTGACTTTCTCACGGGTGCCATCCCTTCTAGGGAGGGCAATCGCGACAAGTCCGCGAGCTTGCCGCGTTTGTCTGTCGAGTCTGCCCTCGTTCAACCACCATTTCTTCCGACCAGCTTGGCCTGTCCTGATGCTAGTATCGAGGATCGTGCATGCATCACGCATGTCGTCCACGTTCCAGGCCTTCTTGCCCACGTTCACGCGAGCGCCTGTCATTTGGTGGTGGAACTTCAAATCGTTGAGAAAACGCTGAACGAGATTGGCATATGGGTAGTACAGAGGTCTGTCGTCATCAGCCTCGCC
Organism: Prorocentrum cordatum; assembly: GCA_963575745.1. Classification (NCBI taxonomy): domain Eukaryota; class Dinophyceae; order Prorocentrales; family Prorocentraceae; genus Prorocentrum; species Prorocentrum cordatum. The sequence goes on along the minus strand of CAUYUJ010014771.1, from coordinate 484,603 downwards.
CATCAATCTGCACTCGTGTGCAGGAGGGCGGCCAGAGTCGACCCACTTCTGATACCTCTTCCTAGAGGAATTAGCCATTCTCCTCAGCGAGTCTTCCTCATTACCTGGGAATGAGCGCGCGCCCGTCATGATGACTTACGCTCCGTCTTTCATGTACCTCGTGATGTCCTCCTGGGAGAGCGTCATCTTGATCCAGTTGGTCAGCTTGTGGAGGTATGCTAGGTCGCTCCGGACGGCGGTACTTTTACCCGTAGCACCTACGGCCACGGTGTACTGCCAACAGATGTCACAAAGGGCACCACCACCTGTAACAATCCCAAGGCATAAGTCTCGACCGCAATTCCAGCATCGCGCGATATCATGCAGGATCGTTTCTGGGGCTCCCTCCGTCGTGAGGTGCTCACGAGATCCCCAGCGGGCATCCTGACCACGAGCAAGACTGCGGCCGATCTGATCCATGGCTTCGCGGTTGATCTCGGCATTCGGTCGGGAAGCGATTGATCTACTCAATCCCTCGATCTCGATCCTAGACAATCTTTCCCCTGGCAGTCCTATGTACTCTGTCGTGTCGTTGTCCGCATCCTCAGTATCACCATGGCATACGTTTTCAATACGGAGACGTCGAGCCTTTTCCTGCAAGGCGGACTCGGTGTCGCCCTCCTCGCGGTTGACTCCCGTCTGCTCGGCTATGATCCGTACCGTGGTTTCTTGATCAGGAGCTGCGGATGCAACGCTGCCTGGGTCCTGGGGAATATCCCGCTCCGCGGCTGGGTCACGTGGCGCGGCAGGTGTTTCCACCAGCTCCGTCCATACGGGGAAGTCTGGATTGCTGAATGTGTCGATGCAATGTGTAAATAGATCACGCAACGTTTGCAGTGCGGGATGTTTCTGATGGATAGCATCTTTTGTGAAGTCGCGGAGCTCCGCAATACTGTCCATCAATATGTTTTGATATACTTTGGAGATCCATTGAAAGACGCCTGTAGTCGACTCCTCGATGGTCTCTGGATCCAGGTAGTGTACCAACTTTTTTTATAATAAATAAAAAAACGGTCTGCACTGCAAATTGGTAAGTCACGTGCCCATTTGTGGGTATGATCATAATTCAAGTAGTATTTCTCTGCATTCCATGCTTTGGATCCGAATTGAATATCAAAGCGTAAGTGCGATTGTGTTTTATCAGCCACAATTCTGTCCGCGCCAGTGTGCACCTCAATGATTTGTTTCATCTCTATCATAGGTGAATCCACCAACAACTCCGACGTCCAGCGGTATATGCGGCGGTCATATGACTGTTTAATACACTTTGAATCCTCCTCTGGGTCGTAGTCGGGGTGGTTGAGGAAGTCTTCTGGCGGGTCAATAACGTTGTCGAGTATGCTCGCAGCAACGTGCTCATCTGCTTGGATCTCTGCTGATAGATCTGATCTCATATTGTCATTTGCCGCTTTTTCCTCGGCGGTGAGCGGTATGTTTGATATATCCACGATAACGGTAACCAAAGGTTCATCAGATGGGCCTGCAGTTTGTTGAGGTCCATCGTCCGCAGGAGCGGTATCTTCGGCAGGTGTGGCCACCAGCTCTTCGGGATCGGGTGTCCGAGGAGCGGGCCGTCTGGTCGGTGTACGTGGAATGCGTGGCCTATAAATGCTCGGCATACCACGATACGGCAGACTGCCATCTGTTTTGTGCTGAAAGATTTTATCACGGCATGAGGGTGGTCCATCCAACACAGTATTCATATATGTCGGGTCAATGGCATATTCGTCGATACGAATTGGTAATGCAAAGACAACGCCTTTGAGAGGCATGTTTTTGTCATTGTACCATATGTTTACCCATCTTAAACCGTAGTTGAGAATAGGTATCTGTACCGCGAAGAACTTGTCGAAGACTCCGAAATGAATGATTGGGCCATATATGTGGCCCTTATTCATGGGGACCTTGGTATTGTGATTGCCCTTGGGGTAGTGAATGTCATAATGATAACATTTGATAGATCCCCAATTCTTAATGAGTGTAATCTTTGATGTAATAGGTCGAAGAGCCTCTCGGCAGTATGACACGGCAATTAACCATTCTTTATCATCTGCTTTGTGATTGGTGTCCACAATCATAGCACGGACCATTTGTTCATCCAAGGCATCGGCTCCCGATATGCGGCTAGCAGGGGTTGCCCCCAGCTGAGCCGAAGGTGCTGATGCTGACATTGTCCTTGGCTGCTCCATGTCCTGATCCGTGTCAGCAGGTGTAATCCCAGGAGGGTCGTCGATGAACTCTCCAGGAAGATAAGCGCAAATTTCGTACTTGCTCAATGGCGGTCTCGCGGCCAATGGCGGGTAGTCCCATGTGGGGCCGTCCGGCCATATCTGCTGGCCGTGCATGTGGCGTGGTTGGAGGCGGCGAATTGCAATAACGGCCGCAGCTGGAACCACGTCCTCTGTCATGGTAGCGCCTTGAGCGCCCAGCCAAAATCTGCAACCAGCTTTTGTGGCGATCTCCATGTTGATCGCTAGCTCGACCTCGTTCTTGTAGTGATTGAACTTATATGACTCTACTGAGGTGTGGGGATTCTTCTGGACATTGTCTAAATATGTGCTGGAGCTGAAGAATGCCTCCGTGCGCTGCGATGGTTTATGATGCTTGTCTCTCTGAGAAGATGGATCGACGCAGCCTGGAATGATCCCTGTCTTCAAGATGTTGCGCCAAGCACGGAGTGCTGTGCCGTGGTGGAGGTATTTCACGTCTGTCCATTGCAGGCTCTCCCAGCCCATATTCCATGGTTTGGAAAATGGGTTAACACAAATGTGACCTCCAACACATCGAATGGCAATGACGCTGTTCCAATCGAAACAGCTGGGGTCACCTCCCTCGGGGATTGGTTTGGCGTATATATCGATTCTATTTTTTCTGCGGGTCAATATGTTTCTGGAACGCACGAATGATGAAGATCGGGTAATAATCGTTCCAATCGGGATACCCATCTTTTTCACCATCTTTCTTGAAGTGCGACACGGCCGCGTCCATGCACGGTCCGTTGCGGTTATTGCGATCTTTGAATTTCCATTGAACCATTTCCTGAAAGGATTTCCAATTACTTGGAATCTTCCATTCACGATCTGTTGTCTTCGGCCACATGTTGATACGTTTATCGTGAAATTGATTGATATGGAACTTTTTGTAGTGAATCTCGTGGCGTAACATGGTCGTGATGTCTTTGCTCATGTATTTGGTTGCTCCCAGCCATTCATCATCAAGTAACTCGGGACCATAACGTACGTCGTCGTAATTTGGTAACGATATCCACTTCCATTCTGGAAAGCAACCAGACTGTGCAATATCGGGCGCGTGAGCAATCACACAATCATCGTGTAACAGTTGCTCGTGCCAGTCATTGTTTTGCAGGCAGGCGAATCCATTGATCGCGGATGTACCCCGCAATACTGGACATACGTACGGATGGTCGTCCTTAATGCCCGCTTGCAGCTTCCACTCTCGAATCGTGCATGTGTTATCGAACATCCCGACCTGGCTGATGTCCTCATACATGGAACGCTCGCAGCTGTCCTGCCATGATAATAAATTCATCTCGTGTGGAGAAGATTCCTCTTCGGCAGGAGTTGCCTCCAGCTCCATGGCCTCTAGGTCAGTGCCGTCGTCAGGGATCGGTACCGCCTCAGCTTTTGGGAGCTGATCTGCTGGCTGCTGGTCTGCTGTTGGTCCAGGAGTTGATGACTTTGGCACGGCTATCGATTGCGGGCCAGGTTGCAGTGGCTCAGGCAATGGGCCTGGTGGGGCTGGCTGTTCCGCATCAGCCGCCGCACGCCGCACGGACGTCGGAACATCAGGATCATATCCCAATGCCACGCGATCTAGTGCATTCTGTCTGAATAATGTTTTGCATGCGATGATGGTCCGCTCGTTCTCGGCAGCAGGGCCGATACAGTGAGATGTCAACCTGTTGTTTTCCGCAGTGAGTCGTGATTTGGTCGCGTTAGCATCTCCATCCAAGTCGGTAATCTGTTGTAGAAACTGCTCGAACACAACCCAAGTAACTGCATGTGCATCTTCAACCGTTTTAATGATCTTGGGGTGGAGGAGCTCTTGTTTCTCGACTGAATCCCAGGATGCCCAAGCCCCAGGGTAGCCGTTGATCAACAGTAAGAGGTACTGGAATAAGTCGTCGTATGCTAGACCAAATGGATCATTTTCAGGGATAGCCTTGTTTGGCTCGCGAGGATCATGTGCTGGTGTCCGCATCGGCATTCCAGGAATAGGTTCCGTTGTGTCGCCTGCGTCAGCAGGCAGTGATGCCGGCAGCGTACCATCGGCACATGATGCCATCCACGCACAATGAGCCATTTCGCTTGCCGTCTGTGTCATCAGCGTCGTGAGACTGAGATCTCTGTTCCATTCGTTTGTCATCTTTTCTCTGAAGTCGCGAGCAGCCATGATCTCTTTGGCCTGTGTGTAGGCCTGCTCATCCGTGACAGGAATCAGTAATGGCGCCCTGAATGGATATGGTTGAGAGGGCAGTGACTGAATCAAAGCGCAGAAGTTACGATAGCATACTGCGTCGCAGAACTGTGTCGTAAACATCGCCATGTTATGATTGTTCTGTTTTGCATGCCAAGCCTGCGGGGTAATCCTATCGTACGCTTCAACCCAGTGATCTGATGGAAGAACAGTAATATCACGATTTTGCATAATCCTGATCAGGTCGTTCGTGTGGTAATCAAAGTTCGGGTGTACGCCCCACTGTGCTGCTTTGCCAGGACCCATGACTGTGGGACAGCGGAAGTACTGCATCACATCGACAAAACGTGATACGTCCACTTGTACGTGTACTGGCATGAGCGTCGGGACGCCACCCTCGCATTCCATTTTCTGGAGCTCATATACGTCAGTAGGTGCACGATATTGATGTCGACGCATGTCCACGGTGTTCTGTCCGTGGTTGGCGCATGCAATGTCATTCGCGCTCCATACTACCATGGCATTGAGGCCCCTGCAATAATGTCTCTGTTTCACATATGCAGGAAAATCATTGGCCCAGTAGCTCCAGATAGTCTCGTTTCGCGCCACTTTTTGATGGAGGCATTGTCGCTGTGTAGCATGAGGCCTCTGGCATCGCGGATCATCTTGATCATGTTGCGCTGCTCGGGGGTACACTCAAACTGGTTGTTGAGAATAGCTGTGGTACGGGTTTCTGGTAAATCGAAACGCTGGTTACGCAGTTCCTCCATGCCATAGCGGGTGTCTCCACCAGCCCCTGGCAATCGAACGCAATCTTGGCCTATCGGCGTGTCGTTCTGTCTAAACCATTCTTTATAATTGCCAAAGGAGAATGCCCACATCATGATGTCGTCGCGGATCATGGTCGACAAATGCTCGAGAGTAGCGCCGCCCATGTATTCCGCGCGATTGAGGCACGGCATAAGTAGCGGCACAAGGGCAACGTTTGATGCCTTGGCGAGATCTTCTCGCTTCTGTGCATTGTTGAGCTCGTCGATGCCGTAAGTTGGGTACTTTTTGTGTTTTCCACTTTTGGCCCCTCTCTTGGGCTGCATAATCCACGTTGAATCAGTGTACAAGTTGGTCCATTTGTATGCGTGCCCTGATGGACCAAATGCATGATGCAAGAGTAGTCCCAAGTCTTCTTGTACGAGGGAACACCACCCATTATCCGAAATAAGAATAGAAACCAAACGACCACCACAGAAAGCGCTGTACTTTGCTTGATCCAGCTCGAGTGGGTCAATATCAGGACCAGGGGTAAGACCAGGGTCGATCTGGCCGGCGGCTTCGCCAAAGAAGTCGTTGCCCTCGTTGCATGGTTGCCAACGATAGGCAATTGTCATATCCCCGTCATGATCTGATATTGTCACCAAGCCTTCTGGATGATCGGATGGTGTTGCCACCGTCTTGGAGTATGACCCGATACCTCCGAAGCCTCCGCGCGCCGTCAGCCATGTGGTGAGCTTGCGGCGAAATTTGCTAGTCTGGCTAAGGTCGGAAAATGCTCTCATGTTGGTAACCGAATTATCTTCAACAATGTGGCCGATGTGTCCAGATGTATCTGATGTCCTGGCTACGCCAGGTGGGCGTGTAGGTAACTTGGCCGTTATACGATCAAGTTTAGGAGCATAGCATGGAGTTATCAATCCATTGCTGTATACATCGGATGGTGCACAAAGACCATTTGAATAGTAGATTTGTGTATCCTGAACGCTGTCCTCGGCATACTGTCCCAGTACTGCACTGCCGATCTTGGACCAATCATTGTGAATCATCATCCACTCCGTTTTCAATATCATCGTCGTAAAGTTCTCTGGTGGGCACTTGCGGTGCGTTCCTGGGATCACCGCGTTCAAATGATCATGCAGACCACGAACACTGTCTTGTACAGACGGATTACGATTGAAGAGACTGGAAAGCATACACATAGCCCGCATGAATGACAGCCACGGTGTAGCCGTAAACGTGCTGTAGTCATAGTTGGCGTCGCCGCCGACTGATCCACTCGTGTCATTGATCCAACTCTTGACGTCGGCGGACGCAGAGCGGGTAATTTCTCGAATAGTGGATTCGTCGGGTACGCGGAGATCAAACTCTCCACTGCGATCAGCACGCCGTTGATGTATGTATATGTAACCATCATCAGGATCACGAGGACGGCCAGTTTGAGCGTGGTACGTGAAGCCCACGCGGTCGTCGTCCTTGGCGTTCGAGTCGTATTCAACGTCGTAGCCGATGGGCCAGCCGATGAGGTTCAGCGGCTGTGCCTGATCCATCTCGTGGATGGGGGTATCGGGATTAGAACCGATCTCGCTTATTTTCGCCTCACACGTGGCGAACAGGATGCCTGTGAGCTTTGTAGCTCGAGTCGTAAAATTGCTGCGGCATGAACGTATAAGTAATGTCCTAAATCTCTCTGCATCTTGTGGAGGCGAGGGAGGATGGCGGGGATGTCTATCGTGCGGGGAACGTGCGCGTGAACGAGGTGTGCGCGACGCAATAGCTGCGGCCGGTACACCAATGCGGTACATGCATGCGCACATTCCCTCGTGATTGGCTTGCCCCACACACCGAAATCCACATTCTGATCCTACTTCGCCCCATCTTTCTTTTTATGTAAGAAATATTTTGCATACTTCCGGGCATCCATCCAGTTTTGGAGGTTCCGCAACATGAGGTAAACCATCGGGCCTCCGAGGCCCTCGCAGTGGTTTCCAAGGTTTCTTTGGAGGACACTGCATCGGGGTAGCGGGAAATATGGGCGAGTGTTCCAAAAGATCCCTCCAGAGGTCTGCTTTCTTCGTCTCGAAATGTTTGGTCATCATATCTGCGATCTGCTCCTTTGTACCTGCGTGTTTGAGCTCGATATGTTCGAGTTGGCATGTCTCGCATATCCAATCCAGGTTGATACGATGAGTACGATGAAGATGACGAAGTGCTGGTGTACGTCCTTTTTGGACAATTTTGATCACGGCCTGGTTATCCTCGAGGACGATAAGACGCACTTTGGGATAACTAATCGCTTGAGCCGCCTCTGGATCCACGTGCAATACTGTGCCCTCATGGGTTATTGTACGTCTCTTTGGAGGCGTAGGTAATTCCGTATTTAGCGGTAGTTGCCTACGGCTAGGAGAAGATCCCCGTGTGGGGGGTGCCTTGCGAGGCGATGGCTTACGCTTCTTTTTGGCTGCCAACGTCGAACACATTGCCGGGTCGGCGTGTCGATGGCAGCTCAGGCATGCATTCTTCTCTTTGCATGTTTTGGCAACTCCCACCACGGCTTCCCAGAATGGGAGTAGTGGTAATCCTTCCAGTCGTAGTGCTGAGTCAAGAGCAACGATGTCGGCTTCAGTAATGAATGTGACACAACCGTTTGTTTCTTGCATACAGCGTTGACCGGAAAGAACGTATTGGGTCCAACAAGCGCGGCGAAAACGCCGGTAGTGGATTTGGATGATGTAATGCAATCGGCGAACGAGGCGTCAGTGAAGAGCATGATGGATAACTTGTCTGACAAATCACCTATCCATCCATGTAAACAATGTGTGCGCGTCGTTTTGATGTAGCATATCAACCGATGTAGACGTTTATCACACGTGGTATTCCATTTGGTAATTTCTCTGGCCAGCAGACATACTGGATGTAGAAGATCGAAACGACAGCAACGTGCCAGGTAGAGGATCTTCATCAGTACACTCGCCGCGTCCTGGCCAAGGATGCCCTCGTCGGAATAATCGGAATCAGTGAAGGAGGTGTCCTCAATGCCAGGAGTTTCGGCGTTAGGTAGGTCATCGTATGTGACTGGTATGGGATCTGTCGTAAGAGATGTCGTGTCGACGGATTTTTCTGGGCTGGATGATCGTGGCCGTGCATTGAGCACACTAGTAGGTCTGGCGACCGACCCGGGGGATGCGGGCGATTTGGATCGCGAAGTCCTCGGCGAGTCGGATCGTTTCCGACGTGACCCTGGTCCCTGGGCGCGCTTGGAGGCGCATTCCAGGTATCGCTCAATGCACTGATCGGTAAAACCAAGCATATCATGTCGAATTCCACGAACCTGTTTGGCCGTATTGTAATCTTTCTCATTGTGTACGGGCAACATAGGGCGTATGGTAGACATTCTTTTGTCGAAGATAGTCTGCGGTACATCATATGCTTGTTGTCCACAACCAAGATATTGTGAGTATGGAGTAGGTGGATCCAAGTCAATACCGCTTTTGCGGATATAATCCCAGCCAGCCTGTAGATTGTGAGCTGGGCCGGCTAATTTAAAGTCGTCCACATATGCTGAAAGTTTCAGTCCCAGTTTGTTGTGTCTCCTTACACATTCCCATCCTGAAATAGGCTCGAAACCAACGCTTTCTAAGCATGTACGGCACTTTCGTTCCCAAAAGACACCTGCGAGAGGGTGTCCGTATGGTGCCAATCGTAATCGGCACACTGGATTCTTGTATTTTGACCATGATGTCGGTTGTCGCCATTTAGGTATGGTAATCCAAGTATCAACTGGATCGATTCGTCCGTCGCCGTATAATAATGCCTGTGTGTAGGCTCCAGGTGTATCACTTTGTTCTCCCGCATACTGTGGCAATAATGCAGTAGCATCGCAAAGTTTGGAAGCCTCAACATGCGAAGCACTGGAAGCGGCGTCGGCGAATATTGCGGCCAAGCCAGTTTCATCTTTGCCTGTGTTGCCCTGAACCACCACTCTGCCTTTGAGTTTACGTAGATCAGGTGGAAGTTCCTCGTGTTTGACTGAAGATAGCTCCAAGATAATGAAGAAATGAACTTTCGTCCCAGTGCGGATAGCTTGTGACTCAATATCAGCTTTTTCTGCAACAGTCTCCAACATCCACGTTTGTTTCTTTTCCTATATCTCGTATTCTTTTCGTGGGGCTTCTTGTGCACGTGGTTCTGCGGCAACTTCTTTCTTACTCAGGTTTCTGGTAATTAACTAGGGCCGGGCGTGACCATGAGGAATCGGGTATTTTGTCTCTGTGTGCCGGTGTGTAGGTGGTCTCACGTGGCATAGTTGGCATTGCTACCGACTGGGTGAACTGGCGTATGAGCGGGTTCATGGTCCCAAAGTCGGTTCCTTCACTATCCACAAGTACCAAAGCACGTTCTTCTCCATCGTGCTGTTGTGGTGATTGGCGGTAGTACAGTACCGTAGTGATGTCACGTGGCCCACCAGGCAATTTGGCATACAGTATTTCTTTGTTCGTCACGCCTTTGACGTTTTCGTCACGGATGACGTCGCCATTGTCAGTGTCGTATGTAATCCGTCGTTCCACAATATTCCATGTGGGTCCGCCGGATGCAGTGGTACGGAAATGGTTGACCTGTTTGTCCTGTCTTGTCCACACTCGTAGTGCAGCTCGGTCACGAATCTCACGAGCTCGTTTAACGTCGTCGGCGTAGTCGATTTCCTTCTTTTGTTGTCCACGAGATAGTGTTTTCCAATACTCGGGAAGAATGTGATCAGGACGTGTAGTAGTCTGTATACGTGTCTCGCGGCCGCGGACCACCATTTTGCCGTCTGGCGTTATTTTTGGAAGCTCATAAGATCGAATCGTGCCTGTCCACGGCTCGCTTAACTCCCTGTGGTCGTTGGCGCTGACACCGCCCCAAACATCGCGAAAGTCACCTTCTCCTTCAAAACTAGAAGTCTTGAAATCTCGTGTCACGTCGAGATGATCAACAGGTACAGGTATGTTCATGACGTCGTCCGTCGGGATGAACAATTTCTTGCGTGGAGTACGAATGTCTGATGACGCAATATCCGCGCTGTTCCCAGTAGTCGGGCTCCGGCGCTGGCGCAGCAACTTCAGAGGCCGATGCGTGGATATCAGCAGCGTTGTCTTCCGTTGTCATCATAGATGGGTCATCCCATTCTTTAGGGTAGGAAAGTGGAGGATCGGGCATTGGTTTATCACCCAAGGGGCGAGAAGTGGATGCCTTGACCTCGTCGTGTGCCTCAGGGTTATGATGTCGTAGAGTACCTTCTTTCACTGGGTAGGTGAACTTGCCATCAGGGATGATGATGTCTTTGACTCTGTGCACGTGACACTGTTCACCATCAGGATTCTTGGCGTATGTAGCCGTGTCCAAGACAAGGTAGTCACCTGACCATCGTCCACCAGAATGTAAGTGGTAACCCATGAATAACCCTTCCCGAGTATTTTCTTTAAACTTTGCAGTCTCGTTGCCAATCTCGGGGTTGAGGCATTTCCAGAAGATCCGAGCACCGAATGGTATGCAGTGCCCGGTAAATCTTTCGCCAAATCGCATTTCATGAGCTGTCTTATCTGCATGTTCCTCATTGAGGGCAGCAACGCCCGTGGATGTATGCACAAAATTGTGTCCACAGCAAAAGGCTTGCATGGCCTCTTTCCACCATTCGTGTCCCAAACCAGACATATGTAACACAGCACTCGCACCGAGAATGACAATTTTGACGACGCGCTCGATCAATCCATTCGTTTGCGGACGATGTGGCGCACTCGTGTCGTGTCTCCATCCCAGTTGGCGGCAAGCCTTCTGAAGCTCTCCAGAGTTGTCTGTATAGATGTGCTTCACCTCATCGTTCGCGGCGATGAAATGTTGAAAGGATGCCTTTGTGGTAGCTGCGTCTTTGTGTAGTGCTGGGTAGGCCATGAAGATGCCAGTGTATCTGTCTAGGACAACAAGTGCATACTTGTCGCCGTGTTTGTCTGCGGCATCGTCTTTGGCCAGGACGATATGGTCGGCAGTTAAAGCCTCACCAAACTTCTTCGGGACAAAAGCCTCGTAGGTGTTATCCTCGTCGGTGGGGTCTGCCGGTGCATGTGGCTTGCGCTGTCGTCGACACGGGGCATTCTGCGCCATCGTGCGAGAACAAATCTCACAGTCAGGATGTTTTGGGCTGTGAGTCATGTAATGCATCGGGTCGATCGGTTTCTTCTGTCTGTTGGGAAGAACTCCATCAGTGTCGTGATGCATTCGTGTGGACGTCTCTGTCGGTATGTCGTTATCTGCTCGAGCTATATCTACTAGCCCCCCGCATTGTGGAGGAGGACACTGCGTCTGAGACGTAGGCGACTCGGTGGGTGTGTCCACGTTAAGCTCGTCTGTAGGTTCTTCGACCGTGGTGGTCCGTGCTCCTCCTCCCTCTCCGACATGTGGTCTCTTGGGGCAGGTCCCTATGTGGGGCCGTAGCTCACAGATCTGCAGTGGTTGACTGCTCTGTAGTTTTGCAGCACCAGCAAATGTCGTTGCAGCGGGCGGATGAACGCTTGCGCTGACGACGTCGGGGCGCTGACGAAGTGCATAGACGTGGTGGTGGTATCAGTGCCAGGTCGTCAAGTCGTAATTCTGGAACTCTATTGTTGACAGGAATATTATACCATTGGCCCCCCGGATCCTGAAGCAAGTAGCCCAGCTCAGGATCCCAGAGCTGCTGGAAGCCATCAACCTCGATCAATTTCCCAACTGATAGTAACGATGGACAGTCTGGCAAGGCAAGGGCTGAACTGTGTAAGCCAACCTCGGGTAGCCGTATGTCGTAGTGCTCGTTGACAGTACGATCGCCATTGGCGGTTTCCAGAATATGCTCTTCGCGAATAGATATGCGATCCGATTCGGTCTGCGTCAGTTCATGTTTCCCTGAATATGATGAGCAGAACCACTGTCGAGAACCCAAGATCGTGTCAATGCAGCAGTCGAGCGTGGTGGGTCGACTTGCATTGTCGTTGTCTTCGTCTGGGCTGACTTTGATGACTGCTTAATAGTGTCGTCATATTTTCGGATCGCAGTTGGTGTGGCCACCGACTCTTTATTGTGTCGGTAGTCATATAGTTCGTCGTACCATAGCTGTGCCTCTTTTTGACAGTCTCGTAGGGCGCCCGCACTTTGATCCCACCTTTTTTTGGTAACGGGTCTGGTACATTGACGATGTCACCCTCGTTCGGCATCTCCTTCCATTTGTCCAATCTGGCCCTGCCAGATACGGTATGTAAATAGTATTCCACGTTACGTATGTCGAAGCGTATCCGACGACGTGTTTTGGTAGATGTCGCTGTGGCCTTAGTGTTGGCCATGAGGGTCTTGTCACGGATGACGCAACTGCGGTCGGAACGGCGTGAACGTCGAAAGTTGGCAGGAGAACGTGCTCTAGCGTGGGGTGAGCCACGGGACGAACCGTGGCTCGGGGAACGTCTGCCACGTCCTTTGTCACTGCCATATGATCTATCACGGCCGCGTGGACTACCGCGTCCGCCGCCACGATTGTCTCGCCCTCGGGAGGTAGATCTCGAAGATCTGTCGTATCGACTTCTCGATTGACTGCGAGAGTCTGGGGACCTCCTGGATGTTGAACGAGATCGGTCGTATTGGCGTCGGTTGTCACGTCCATGGCGTGAGTCGCTTGCGTAGCGGAACCCCCCGCGTTGGGAAGAACGTTGGCTTCCTGATCCGCGGGATGATGATCGGCCACGGCTATCCTGACTGGAGGCCCGTGGTCGACTCGGGCTTCGCCCGGGAGTCTTCGCACCAGGTGTAAGATGAGCATATTTGCATGTATCGCCTCTTGGGCACTTATTCTGTGCGAAATCTTTACACTGTGCGGCGTGTGGAAAGTTACACTTGTCGCCTCTGGTACATGTGTTGCGCTTGGCGAAATCGAAGCAAAATGGTTTCGATGCTGGCTTCTTGTGATTCGCAGGAGTGGACATGCTGCGGCGGGAGTTGCCACCAGCCGTCGATGGTCTGGAAGATTTGTTGTTCTTCCAATCCCTGGAATATGTATGCAAAGCCTTGCACCGTTCACCATTGCGACAATTGCCTTTCTTCCAGGCAGCGCACACGTTGACTTGAGAACGTGTCTCATGTTCGTACCGTAACTTATTTCGATTCTTCTCCAATTGTTCAAGCTCCAGTATGTCCAGGACACGCTGTCGGAGCCAATCGTAGGTACGATTCGGGTCGCTGGTCTTCATGCGCTGGTACTCGTACATGTCGTGTTTCATCCAGGCATGTCTCCGAATCTGTGTACGAAACAGAGATTCCAAGATCTTTGGATCGGGTGCTTCTCGGCACTCCAAGAGTAAAACGTCCCAGTCAGTAATAAAACGTTGCAAATCGTCATCTCTCATCCTCAATTCTTTAAGGCGCTCGAAGTCGTGCAGGTCACCATCAACCTCTGTCACTTTGTAGGACTGTAGGATATGCCAGTAAATCTGGCGTCCTTTGAGCATGCGTCCTGCTTTGTGCTCTCTGGTTTCGATGAGCCTGATCTGGTAGCGTAAGTCCGAGGATAAGATGTCGCTCAGAGCGGTAGCGAGTTTGCAATCGATGCTCTCAAAGTCTCCACTGTCTTGTAAGTCCTCGAATGTACATTCGGGCTGTTCAGCCACGCATAGGTAGGCGTATGCTTTGGATGGTCGCCCTGAGGCGGCCCCGAAGTTCTTCCGCACTTGTTGCTGCCACTCGAGCAGCTGCGTGATCTCAGGCAAGACAGGGACTCGGACGGTGTCTGACTCCTTGATAGGAGTTGTAGTATGGACCGAAACCGCAGACAGTGGTTGTGAGGGTATCGGTGCACCGTCAGTAGTTGGTTCTGTGCGCACAAGAGACACATGGCGTGTCTGTGCAGAAGCTGCCGCGGAGGCTGCTCCTGGTGACGTACGTCGTTGTTGTCCTGCAGAAGCTTGTGGTGCTTCGGCGGACGCTGCCGCCGGCCTGTGCAGGTCGGTTGCAGGTCGAAGGTGGAGATTGGTGTCGTTGGTGTGGTCGATCAGCTGATTCGTCCAGCTCGCCATGTCTTCGTGTATTTGTGCCACCTTTTGGCGTGTATACTCATCAGTATCCCGAGAACGTTGTGAGTACCGATCGAGTCGTTGCTTGTATGCTCGGAGACGGGCGCTTTGTGCCTCCAGCTCGCTTTCCAGACGTGCGAGGTGACCCTCAACACGTACCTTCTCAGTATCTCTTTCACGAATAACCTGGGAGAGCTCCAACTGCGTGTGGTCCGCCGCCTTCTCAACCTCCTGCAACCTGTCAGTGAGGTGGGCGAAATCCGCCGACCCCTTGTGGGTCTCTAGGCGTGTGAGATAGTTCCCCCCCCTATAGTCCCCCCCCCCGGGACCCCAAACCGGCGATTTGACCCCCCCCCCCGGGCCCGGGACGAGCGCCTCCCCCGGGCCCGGGACGAGCGCCCCCCCCGGGCCCGGGACGAGCGCCCCCCCCGGGCCCGGGACGAGCGCCCCCCCCAGGCCCGGGACGAGCGCCGCCGGGGCTTTTCCGGGCCCCAGGAAGCCTCAAGACGGGCCAAAATGGCCCCAAGAGGCCTTCAAGACGGCCCACGGGAGCCCCGAGACGCCAAACGAGCGCCCCCAGACGCCCAAGATGGCCCAAAGACGGGCTAAGAGGCCTCCAAGACGGCCCAAGAGGTCCCCAAGAGGCCCCAAGAGGCCTCCAAGATGCGTCCCACGAGGGTCCCTAGACGCAAAAATTGGCCCATTCCCTTCGTAAAACGTACATTTTTCACGAATTCGCTTTTTGGGCTTTCCGACGCTCCCAGACGGCCCAAGAGGCCCTAAATACCGCCCCAAGACGGTCCAAGCAGCCTCCAGGGAAGCTCCAAGGCAGCCCAAGAGAGCCCCAAGACAGCCCAAGAGGCGCCCAAGATTGCCCAAGAGGGCCCCGAAGACGGCCCCAAGAGCGCTCCAGGAGCGCTTCAAGTGGCCTCCAAGAGAGCTCAATATGGTCACAGACGGTCGAAGAGCGATCAAAGACACCGACGATCGCCTCCAGACGGCCCAAGACGGCCCCAAGAGGCCCCAAGAGGCCTCCAAGATGCGTCCCAGGAGGGCCCCAAGAGGCCGCCAGAGGCCCCCAAGAGGCCGCCAAGACGCCCCAAGGAGCCCCCAAGAGCCCCCCAGGAGGCCTCCAAAAGACCCCCAGACGCTTCCGCATTGCGAGCCGTCAAGCCAACTGCAATGCACTCCGCGCATGCAGCCTTGCTCTTCCTCGCGACGTGCTCACAATCTTGCTCGGCGCGAATGTGCTGCTGCTACGCGAACTGTTTCGTGCGCGCTGCGAACGTCAACAGCCTCTTCACCCGTTTCGACTCATCTGCCACATCTTTCGCGGTGATGCTTCGCTGATCACAGCAAACATTTGGACCCCCTACGTATCTGCCACCACCCGCGCGCGACACCGCACCCTCACACAAGACGCCGCTGGCCAGAAACTCCTGGTCTCGCAACAGTCACAGAAGGGGTCGGCGGATGTGGCGTAAGCCTGTAGAATCGTAAACCGTGGGAGGAGAATCCAGCTGGCCAGTCTGGGCTCGTCCGACACGCAACTCTGCCAGGGCGTCCGGGCGTCCTGTACATCAGGAAAACGCTGCTCGATTTCAGATCAGGTTAGCGAGTGGCTGCACGACAGCGTTGGTCGCATCAAGCCTTTGGGTGATGACTCTCTCAGTACGCTGCAACATGTCGATCAGGTTCGACGAGTTGGTGTGTGCTTCGTTGCGAAGCGTCGCCGTAGTGTGGTCTAAGTAAGATCGAATATCATTGATCTGAGACTGAACGTCGCCAAGGTCGGTGGCCTCGGCTGGTGTTGGTCGGTTGCGAAGCTGGTCGTGGATCTCATCATTTAAAATCCTGACTGCTGAAACGCCTGTGTCGCGTACGAGCACAAGCTGTTGCTCCATCTGCGCGAGGTAGTTGCGCAGGTTCTCGACCATCGCCGTTCGTTCACCTGAGTGCGACACCTCACGATCAATCTGGTACTGCAGTTCACCTGTGATGCGTCGATCTTCGGCGATCCTGGAATCAATGATCCCTAAGGCGCCGTCCAGATCGTGGCGTATGGCTGCAGTGTCGGCGGCGTTCGTCTGAACGCTCTGCAGTAGTCCAGAGTATTGCCTGGACACGAAGGTTTCAACCTGGTCTCTGAGCTCAGCTATTTCACCTGCGGCGGACGTTTCCGCCAGCTGGTCGTCTGAGATGGAGAGGCGGGGAGCATCAGCTTCCCTGTGCCCCCTGTCACGGGGAGCGCATGGCCTCTGAGAGGCAGTACGCGGGCTCGACCTACTCTCGCCGCATGGGCCTGGGGCTCCACGGCGGTTGCGCGCAGACGAGCTGCGACTCGGACCATGTGTGTGTGGTGTCTCATCCGATGATACCTTGGGGTGCTGCGTCTGCGGCTGCGCCGCCACTGGTCTACTGAGTTCCTCGAAGGTGGCTACGTGCTCCGCAACAGGAGCGGTCGCAGGGCTGGGGGTACCAGCACCTGAGGTCCATCGGCGGTTAGCGCGAAAGCGCCCTGGAGTATCAGGACCAGCGAGGCTTTCGCCTGACGCGGTTGGGATTGCTCCCGACGGAGGAGGAGATGGAGGATCGAAGGTAGGCGTGTGAAACTCCTGCCTTCCTGTTCCTACTCTTTCTCCTGTCCCCCCGCGGGCGGCGCTGCGGGGAAGTTCAGCAGCTAGCCGCGCCCCGGGTCCGTCGGTGCTGGGGGGGGGTACCTGGGACACCAACACAGTCCGCACTAAGGCTCTCCAACTCATCACCGAGCCGTCGCGCCGTCGGAGAGCTCGCACGCGAGGCCCCGATGGACCCCTTGCGGCGCATGCGCCGCTTGGGTTCCATCGAGGCCGCGTGCGAGGTCGCAACGTGCGGTTCGATGAAGGGTGAGCTTTAAAGGGCTGATAACCTGTGTACGGGGTTGAAGTACAAGGGTACAGAACCCCTGATCCGCTGGTAGAGGGAAGGGGGGATAGATGGATGTCTTTCCCTCCTGCACGATCAAAGGTCTGATCGATCTGTCCCAATACCTGAGCCCAAACGGCCAGGCGCAGGAGAGGTGAGGATAAGGAGTATATATGAGGGTATTACACGGGTTCTATTCACACATGCGGGCACCGCCACTGGGGCCTTCGGCGCGTCCTATGGGGCCACGAAACGCTGTGCTGAGTGGGGGGAACGCCTGCGGACACGGCCAGTGGGGCCTTTGGTGGAGCTCCCTATGGGGCCACGAAACGATGTACCAGGCGGGGGAAACGCATGCGAACACCGCCACAGGGACCTTCGGTGGAGCTCTCTCTGGGACCACGGAGTGCTGTACTGGGTGGGGGAAGCGCATGCGGACACCGCCACTGGGACCTTCGTGCAAGCCCCCAATGGGGCAACGAAACGTTGTACTGGGTGGGGGAAACGCATGCGGACACGGCCACTGGGGCCTTCGGTGGGGCTTCCTATGGGGCCACGAAACGCTGTACTCAGTTGGGGGAACGCATGCGGACACGGCCAGTGGGGCCTTTGGTGGAGCTCCCTATGGGGCCACGAAACGTGTGAAGTGCGTGCCAAAGTGGAGGGGGGCCGGCATGCGAACCATGCCACGTGGGCCTTCAGTGGTGCTGCTCCCTATGGGGCAACGAAACGTGTGATGGGTGTGCCAAAGTGAGGGGGGCGACAGGAGGAGGAAGGAAAAGGAGGAGGAGAAGAGAAGGAGGAGACGCAGGATTTCTCTCTAAAGCGAGGACCCACCACCACAAAATGGTTGGGAAACACACATGCCGTCCTTTGATTGCCTCCTTCCCAAAAGAGAGCCATGCCAGGACCTTCCTCACCCACGTGGGCATCACAATGACCATCCCAACGAGGTCCTCAGACTTTAGTGCATCATGAACTGGGGACAGCTGTCGATTTGCAATCGGCGTAGCATCGGATTGGCAGCATAGCTAACCACCTGTCGAACTTGGCACCTGCTCTGCGACTTAGCTAACAATGCACCTAGAGAATAGAAACGCCCAAGAAGCCTCCAAGACCGTCCCAAGACGCCTAAGATGGCCCACTGACCGCCAAAGAGGCCCCCAAGACGCCCCAAGAGGGCTCCAAGAGGCCCCCCAAAAGGGCCCCGAGATGCTAAAATCATCGAGTAGGTGTTTCAAAGGTTGTACTGGTGTCGCCGTTTCAGGCTTTCGACTACGGCCCAAGAGGACCCCAAGCTCGCCGCAAGACGGCCCACGAAGCCGCCAAGAGCGCACCAAGAATGCCCAAGATGGCCCCAAAACGGCCCAAGAGGCCCCCGAGGCGGCCCAATACGGCCCCAGCAGGGGCCCGAGAGAAGCCTCAGAGGGGGAACGCGAAGCGACATTGCGAGCACTTCCCCCCAAGATGGCCACCGAGATCGCCAGCAGGAACTAAAGAGGCTCCAGGAGGCCCCAAGAGGCCCAGATCAGGCCCCCAAGACACCCCAAGACCGAATCCAAGAGGCTGCCGAAAGGTCTCCAAAGAGATCCACAACCATCCCACAGGTCGCTGACCTACAATCCAGGCGCGGTGGCGGGATAGGCCGACGGACACTATCCGCCGCCCCCTGTCGATTCATCGCAGGGGGGCCTGGCGTGCTAGACGCGTTCGGTTTTGGTTTTGGTTCTATTTCCCCCCAAAAAACAACTCCCCCTGGGGCTTCTTTCTTGTCTTTGCCGCAGCTCAAGAAGCCTAGAACTTCAACTGTTTCTACTCTACTGCAATAGGGCTGCTGCCTCCCGGGAGGCCTCATCTAACGCTACAGCTTCTGCTTCGGATACTGTCACCGGAAGCTCCGGAAAAGTGCCGTGCACGACCAACGGTTCAAAGAAGTAATCGCCGTGTTCGCCGCCCTCTCGTTTGCCCCAGAGCCCGACGATGAAGGATGCTGCCGCGCAGTCTCCCTCTCGAAGCCCCCCGTCTGTCTGGATGACCACGTTGGCCTTGTCCACTTGTACCGTAGTAGGATATCTCTTGGTCCACGTGCACCGCCTGTCCATTGTAAGGTCAGCCAAACCGTCGGCGACTTTGTTATGAACGCGCCTCCACCATTGTATGGGGTCTTGGTTGACGTGCGGTGGCAACCAACCGCGGCCCATGTGGTCAACGATTATGTTCAACACGCGCGTGAGGAGCTGCTCGTACTTGAACTCGCGCAGCTCGGCATGTCCACATATGACGTCAGGCAAAATCTGCGAATCCGTGGCGTACAAGAAATGCTTATTTGCTGACGCCCAGTCGACATGGACCGCCACAGTGTCGAGCAATTCGTTCGGCTCAGGCTCCAAATTGTTTAGAATGACTTTCTCTTTCTCGGATTCCCGGTCTGTCCGTGCTCGTTTTGGGATCCGCTCTGTGGTCTCATGGTCGCAAATGGGCACATGCCACTGCGAACAAATTGTAGTTATATGCCGTAGAGATGCTGCCTTCCACTCTGGCCACGACATGGTCTCGCGTAGGGCACGCCAATGCAAGCCCATCACTTTGACGATCGGGTCCTCCCACGCCAGTCGAATTCCACCGCTCCGTTGCAGCATCCCTTCCGTTCGCCGTCGCTTTGCGCTCATATCTTTCACGGTAGCCCACGCGACTCTTGAATTGTAGCCTCTTGCTAAACAGAGCGGCGACAAACCATCGTCAGCGCATGACGCGGGCTCGTGGTAAGCCGCCTTGTATAGAGAATCGGGCGCTGCAACACGAATCGGTTGATGACCCGTTCGATCCATCCATTGTTTGATTATGCCTGCCGTCCTTTGCAAGTAGTCCGGGTACGTCTCGGCAGGTTGCCGCCGTAGCTTGAAAGCGCGCCGGAGGAACTGCCTTTTCTTGTTCTCCGTTTCCATTGCGACGGCGCCGTCGATGGGCAGAAGCAGGCAGACGAATACTATGCCAGCGATGTCTCTCAGTTCTGCTGCGTTGGCTGGCGCCAGCCTGGCGAGGACGATGACGAGGCGAGCGAGAACGTTGTCGTCCTTGCCCCCCCCCCCCCCCCCGGCATCAGCGCCTCGGCGTTGCGGTGCTGCTTCTTCTTCCTGGCGCCCTCGCCCTCCACGTCGATCTGCTTGTGCTTGAGCGCGAGCTTGGCGGGCTCCATCTCTGTGTTGTTCGTCCCGTCGTAGCTGATCGAGCGGGGGCGCGCGTCCCTGCAGGCGTAGCCGGAGCTCCTCGAAGCTCGAACATTCGTGGCTGCAGATGTGGCAAGTGCGGAGATCAGGGCGCGACCGCCCTCCCAAGTAAGGAGATCTGCACTTGCACTTCCCACCTTGTTTTACACTAAAGGGCGCATGGTTTCGGCGCCGCCACCGCAGAGCCGTGCGCTCCCAGACGCCAGGGGCAGGTATTTGTTATCACCGCGCAAGTCCAGGGGTCACGCAGCCCGCGTTGCTGGAGCCTGTGTTGATTTACCGACTTGTATGATGTGAATGTGACCGTGCATAGGCTTCCGTCTTCATTTTTACATCCACGCGCCCAGGTCGGATCCTCCTTTGTCTCGGCTGCGGCATTCGACTCAACGACGGGGACCTGAGAGGGGGCCCAGCCTGGAGGAGGGATCGCACAAGCGTAGGCTCCTTCACGCAGACGAGTAAAGTCCAGTGCCCCGAACGCTTCGGCCAGGTCCGCGTCTCTGAAAAGCCTCAAGAAGCCTCCCTCCAACTCCTCCTTTAACCACATCGTGTCGTCCCCCATTGCCTCCAACCCCTCCAAGATGTCCTCCTTCACCCTCCTGGCCCATGGATTCACCCGGTCCCCCATCTTCAGGTCGCCCCCCATCGATCGTCGCATACCTTTCGAAAGGATACTTCCCGAAGATGGCAGTGAGCTCATGATCGTGGTGATGGGGTCTGCTCGCTACTCGCTGGAGTCTCTCAAGTCGTCGTACTCGTGCCTCCAGCTTGGTCGGGGCCATCCTCCAACATTTCAAGACCTCAGCCGTCGACATACGTTTGTGTTTTTTTCTCGCCCTCCGCAGTTGTCACGGTCGAGTGAGCAGCTCCGCGCATCGCCCTGCGTGCGAACCTGGCCACGAGCTTGTCTAGCTCCTGCCACCAGCTGGCCTCCGTGAGACAGAAGGCCTCGTTGCCCGACAGCGCTGCGTTTTGTGCGCAGCAGATGAGCAGGCCTCGACGGACCTTCCACGGCGTGCGCTTCAACTTCCAAAATCTACCAAGTGCAAAATAAGCCGGTTCTACTGCCTTTCGCCGTTTGGTAAACTCCTCCCCGCACTTACCGCTCATGTGCAATTGTGCTCCTAAATATCGGGCGCGAGGTCTAAATTTAGCTGGCAGACGGACCCTTCCAGACCGAGGATCCCGAGCATCGTTAGTCGAGCCGCGCCCAGCGAAGGCAGGGGGGATTTCCTGCTTGCCCCGATTCTGCCTGCAGCCTATAGTTCCCAGCGCGCTATCCAGAGCGCTGTTCTCCAGAAAGCTCCGCTGGGCGAGGGGGGCCAAAGATTCCGTGTCTTCGGCGACTACAGATTTTAACAGGTCGTCTGCATATTGACGCAACGGAAGATCAACGTCCCTGTTGGTAGAAAGGGATCTGTGCAATACAGTTTCCTACATCGCAGCCAGGGTGCTTAATGTTACGTTGCCAGATGTCGACACCCCTTTGGAAGGCAAAGAGAAACAAACGCACAACATGCGGATCCCCCATAAACGCCCCGCAGCCGATCCGAAACATCACCTTGCCTTCCTCGCCTGGCAACTGTACCGCGGCTTCGTGGTACCTCTGTCGTCCGAATTGTTCAAGCTCTTCCATCATCAGCTCAGGCTGAGTGGAATCGAACTCATCCCGGGAGACGCTGCCGAATGCATTATTTAAATCGCGCAGATGTGCGTTGCTCGCGCGTCCCTGTCTACGCGCGCGCCACATCGTGCATTGTGCTGCCGCGATTGCCGCTTCCTTTGGGCGGCCCTCAAGAAAGCCGTGCACCTGTGCCTGCATTTTTGGCGCCACATTCTGCACAGCGGACCATCCTTTGCCTAAGGGGGCCAGCAGGTGCACCGTCCTAGTGTCATCGGCTGTTCCCCCCGCAGTGCGAGCCCCTTTGGACTTGGGGAGGGTAATTCCCTGGCTGAGGTGCCAGTAGCTGGGGGTCCGACCTAATTGCCAAATTCTGAGCAGACCATCCTCCAAGACAACTCTAAAAAGAAGGGCGTTCGCGGGGTCCTCAGGTGCGCCGAGACCTCGGTGTCCCTTGGGCGAGCCTCAGGACTCGGATTCAGAAGAATGGCCGGGTGCTCCAGTGGGGCCCCCATGGTGGTTGTGTCCTCCTTTTGGGTGCCTTTTCACCCAGCGCTCCAGCCGTCGAAGATCTCGAACCGCTGCCCGTCGAATGTGTTCATTAAGTACTGCTGGCTCAGCGCCCTGTGGTTACCGTTAATTACGCCATTGATCACAATCCTGCATCTGTGTAGCCTGCATGCCTCCGTCTGGCCCAGCTCGTGACCAGTGCTCTGCCCATTTTTCCAAGGTAAACCCCATCGCTTTTACTGCCAGGAAATGCCGCTTTTTCACGCCATACGTTGTGTTCGCAGCTCTTCGCGTGAGTCTGTGCACCTCTGCCATGTTGCGGGCGCGCCAAGAGTCCCAAACTTGATCCAATAGTTCATCCTGGTAAACTTTCCACTCAATCTCGCGTTCCTTTTTCATGTAAGCCGATATTTGTTTAGTCCCTCCACCACTGTCTGTTCTTCCATATCATATCCTTCATCGCGTCGAAGCCAGAAGCCTCGACGAGCTTTGAGTAAAATCGTGCGTCTCTCCCTTAATGCTTTATAGCGTTCATCTCGCTCAGGTTCGCGCGAAAAACACTGGTGTCCAGCTTCAATCAGTAAATGCCCCACTTTCTCAAAGCGGTAGTCCGCCGACGCGCGGTTTGCCAGGTCCAGTAATTCGCCCCAATTATGGTCCAGCGTGGCCTCCATGTCCTCGATGAAGGCCTGCTTGCGCTCGAAGTCCGTGCCCATGTACGCCTGCTTCATGGTATCCACCTTCCACTTCGGGGTGTTGTCCTGCTTCCTCTGCTCGCTGATAGAGGGCACGCTGAAATTAACATGGGCTGGTAGAGGATCACGCCGCTGTTTGCTGGGCATATTCTGCATTGCTCTGCCGAGCCCCGCCAACGGCCCGCAGCTCGTCCACACTTCGCCAGGGCCGTCGGTATGCATACATAGTCCACCAACGAAGGGTTACCGCAATTGCCGTACCACGTGTCGTCCGCCTTCTACATTGTGGTAGCCACCATGTGGTGTCCTTCCAAGATCTCTCTGAACCGTCGTCCAGCATAGCGTTCCCTACGCGCCCCTGGTCGGTGAATAGCCGAGCTTTCCCTAAACTCTGTCCACTTGCCGTTATCCGTGGCTGCTTGGCCCATGCCGCCATTGAGGTCCAGGCATATAATAAGAGAGCTTCGGCTTGGGGTATGTTGGGGAACCTCTTGCAGCCAATCCATCAGCGTGCCCAAGCACTTCTCCTATGTCGATCGGTTGTCTAACCTGGTCGGTCGCGGCGGCACGTAGAGGCCTATCAGCGTGAAGCCGAACTGCCTCGAAATCAATCGCGCTGCTAGGCCTCGTCCTGCGCACTGTTCAGGTACCGCCATCACCCGTCTCAGGTGTCTAGGTTTGAATGTGTTGCCGAAGCTGAAGAGCACACCTGCAGACTTGTTGCTGAAGCTGGCTCGTTTCCATCCGCTCTCGATACGCCAGCGCTCCCCCGCTCGTTGCTGCTGAGTTGGAAGGTCGCACCGACGTTGTGTGACCCACCCGCGGCCCACCCCGCGACCCACCTCACGACCCACCCGCGACCCACCCCGCGACCCACCCACGACCCAACCGCGACCCACTCCGCGACCCCGCGCCCGCGACCCACTTCACGCACCGCTGCGTGACCCACCTGCGACCGATCCGCGACCCACCCCGCGACCCACCCGCGATCCACCAGCGATCCACCCCGCGCACATTGCAATTTCAAAAAATCGGCGCCTGTGGCGGGCGGTTTTGCATTCGCTCGCGACCCCCGACCCGCGACCCACCCCGCGACCCACCCGCGACCCACCGCGACCACCCCGCGCACGTTGCAATTTGAAATTCGGCGCCTGCGGCGGGCTGTTTTGCGTTTGCTCGCGACCCCCGACCCGCGACCGACCCCGCGACCCACCGCGACCACCCCGCGCACGTTGCAATTTCAAATCGGCGCGCAAGGCGGGCTGGTTTGTTTTCGCTAGCCCCCGACCCGCGACCGACCCCGCGACCATCTGGAGGAGAAGGAGGAGGAGGGCGGCTGAGGGAGGAGAGAGGGAAGGGAGAGGGGGGACCAGGGCAAGGACGATGAGGAAGAGGAGCAGAGGGACTAGGATGATGAGGAGGAGGAGGAGGAGAAGGAGGAGGAGGAGGAGCGCCAGCGACAAAGAAAGTGAGGGCCACGAAATCCGCAACCTCGATGCCCGCAACGCCCGCGCCCGCCCCATCACTCTTATCCGCAATTGCGGGGTGCTACGTATATATATATATATATATATATGTATACAGATATAGGTATCACCTAACCTGTGTCAACATACCCTGAATTCTTTGAGATCGCTACAGGTCTGCATCTCGATTTGCATCCCCCACAAGACAACGGCGAGACAACCCACGGGCAACCCACACGACAGACCACAAAACAACCCGCGGGACAACTCACGGGACAACCAATGGGACAACCCATGGGACAACCCATGGGACAACCCAGAATACAATCACGGAACTACCACCTACCACGCGACAATCCACGAGACAACACGCAGGACAACCCATTGGACAACTCACGGGCCAACCGCGGGACAACCCACGGGACAACCACGCGTTAATCCACGGGACAATCACGAGACGACCACGGAACAGCCCCCGGGACAATCAACAGAACAACACCAGGACAACCCATGGGACAATCATGGGACACCAACGGGACAACCCAGAAGACAACAACGCAACAACTTATAGAAACACCGCGGGACCACCCACGTGACGACCCACGAACCAACCCATGCGACAACTGCGGGGCAACCGCGGGACAACCACGGGACAACCCAGGGGACAACTAACGGAACAGCCGCGAGACAACCACCGAACTGCTCGGACTTACCCGCACCCCCGAAGGAGGCTAACCCAAACAATTTGCCCGACCTGGCCCCGCCGGGCCCGGGCTACAGCAACGGACATATCGCGACACGAATCCAAACTGAAACAATTTTTGGTAAGGTCGCTCTTACCCGCAACTCTTTGATTTAGCTTGCTGCGGGCTGTACTCGAGTGTTGCTAGAAGTACCCCTGGCCCAAGGTGCCCCCAGGATTCCGGGGGCACCTTGGGCCAGGGGCACCTTTAGCAACCACCGATGTATATTCGTAAACTGATTGCTGCAGACTGCTCCTGTCCCCGAGTACCCTGCAATGTCCCCATGACACGTGCACGCATGCCGACAGCGAACGTGAGACTAGTCGAATCAATTGCACGTACAGCTGGACGGAGGACAGAAGAACATCCTTCAAGAACATGAAGCCCTCCGCCAGCCGAAACTGAAGAACCCTCGAAGGTACCCTCCCCCAAGATGCACAATATCATCTAACAGACACGAAGAACACTAGGGTACCCTCCCCGAACCGACCTCGATCTTATTCCTCGGCCCGACAATATAGAGGCTGCCTGTGAGAAGGTCCACGCCGTCGTGTGCCTCGTGAAAGGGCCGCTGCCGAGCAACAGATCAAGTACACGGCACACATACGCATTCGAAACATGGAACTACATGTTGCTCATCGCGTGTCTTTGCACGGGCTCCTCCGTTAACGCAGCGGAGCCACCTCAACAGCAGCTAAGACATACCCGCTGTAATCCTCTAAATCGCACGTCTCTGTCAACGTACAACAAGACACATGCATGCGTGCCAGCGCTGGCCCGAAAACCATGCGTGCTTGCAATATCGGAATGCACTCTACGCGGAAAGAGATATGTGATGCGATCAACACGGTTCAACATACACAGTGAAAGCGGTAAGGCACAACCTGTGATGAGCGATGTTTGGGAAGCGGCGTCAAGACGAGGACGCACAGGAGGATATTCTGCATTAAGTGGAAGATGTTTGGTGAGATGGGCACGGACGAGCATCATAGCAAGGCGCGATGGGCGACGAGCGCTCGGTGACGACGATGACGACTTCTGAAATGCTATGCCGCCCACACAGGGGCGACCCTTATGTGTGAGTTAGAGCCAACATCTTGGTTTCAACCCTGCAGCGTTCACTGCGGGCTCTAAGAGTTCGCAGCCGCGCGCGTGCCTCTGTCTGCGCGCTAGCCTCCAAGAGGCCCCCGAAGCCCCCCGAGATGCCTCATCTTCCTCGTCTCCTTCTATCTCCTCCTCTTTCTCCTCTTGCTCCACCTCCTCCACACCCTCTCCGTTCTACTCCTCCGCCTCCGCCTCCTCCTCCTCCTCCTCCTCCTCCTCCTCCTCCTCCTCCTCCTCCTCCTCCCCTTCTCCCTCTCCAGAATGTTCCCTAATGGGTTTCTGCACAACGACTTGTGAAACAACGTTTGGCCACACAAAGCGTCATGGAATGGCAATGGTTCGCGATAAGCGTCTTCGATCCGCGGCCCACATTTTGTTTGCAAACGGATGCACGGCTTGCTAAGGCTGCAACTCCACACGATTTCCAATGAAATCTCGGCTCAAACCGTCGGCCATCCGAATCAACCGGACAGGCAGGCCACATCGCCTCCAAAACTGCCAAGATGGACCAAGATGGCCCCCAAGTCTAAGACGGTCCGGGACAGGCGGCCCCAGCATCGAATCGATAAGCCGGATCGGGTCGACCGGAACATCGAATCGGCAGAAATCGGCTGAGGTCGGCAAATCCGAGCCGGATCGAGTCAGAAACCGAACCGCGTCAAGCCGGATCGGAATCGAAATCGACCCCCCCCCCTGGGGGGGAGGTTTTGGACCCCCCCCTGGGGGGGGGGTTGGGGTCCCGGAGCTTTTGGAAAACCCCCCCCTGGGGGGGGGTTGGGGTCCTGGGGCTTTTGGACAACCCACCCCTGGGGAGGGTTTGGGGTCCCGGGGGTTTTGGACCCCCCCCCTGGGAGGGTTTTGGGTCCCGGGGGTTTTGGAAAACCCCTCCCTGGGGGGGGGGGGTTTGAGGTCCCGGGGGGTTCGGACCTCCCCCCCTGGGGGGCGTTTGGGGTCCCGGAGGTTTTGGACCCCCCCCCCTTTTGGGGAGGTTTGGGGTCCCGAGGGTTTTGGACCCCTCCCCCTGGTGAGGGGTTTGGGTCCTGGGGGTTTTGGACCCCCCTCTCTGGAGGGGGTTTGGGGTCCCGGGGGTTTTGGACCCCCCCCCCTGGGAGTGGTTTGGGTTCCCGGGGGTTTTGGACCCCCCCCCCTGAGGGGGAGTTTGCAGTCCCGGGGGTTTTGGAAAACCCTCCCCCCCTGGGGGGGAGGGGGGGGGGTCCCGGGGGTTTTGGAAAACCCCCCTCTGGGGGGGGGTTGGGGCCCCGGAGGTTTTGGAAAACCTCCACCTGGGGGGGGTTGGGGTCCCGGGGGTTTTGACCCCCCCCTGGTGGGGGGGTTGGGGTCCCTGGGGTTTTGGAAAACCCGTTCCTGAGGGGGGGTTCGGGGTCCCGGGGGTTTTGGTAAACCGCCCTCCGGAATGTTTTGGGGTCCCGGGGGTTTGGGAAAACCCCCCCTGGGGGAGGTTTGGGGTCCCGGGGCTTTGGGACCCCCCCCCCTGGGGGGGGTTGGGGTCCCGGAGGTTTTGGACCCCCCCCCTCCCTGAGCATCCGGCACCCACAGAAAACAAAAGATAAGTTAAGTTTAAGAAACTATGTTAAGTGCTAAGAAACTAAGGTGAACCCGCCAGCAAAACTAAGGTATGTAAGTTCAAACTAAGTTAAGTGCAACAGGGTAGGGCATTTTAAGTACATGCTAAATTTCGGCCTAAGGCAAGAAACGTGCGACGATCCAATACGAGGCCCACCAGCTGTTGGAAACACCGCACAATTTTCGATACATGGATGAGTGTAATCAGAAATATCTGTTCTGTTGCACGTATCTTAGTTTGAACGTATCTACATTCGTTGTGGGGGGGAGAAAATCACTTAACTTAATTTGAACTTACCATAGATTCTTAAACATAACTTATCAGTCGTTTTCCGCGGTTGCCGAACGCTCTCCTACAAGGCAGCTTCCCGATTGAAGGCTGCAGTGCTCGGCGATCCATAGATTCAGTAATCCTCCTCCTCTCCTCCTCCTACTGCTCCTCCTCCTCCTTGGGCCCCTCTCGTTGCTCTCTCGGGGCAATCTTGGGGCATTGCGGAGCCCCCCATGAGCTGTCTCTGGCCGCCTAGCAGAGGGCGGGCATCGCTGACGCCTGAATCGAGACCAGGAAATTTCGGGCATGTCCCTGGGGAACAACCAAGGAGCCCGCAGGGTACGGCCCAAGAGGCCCTCAGGAAAGAACGCGACGGCTCAGGAAAGCCCCAGGACTGCCCCAGCCGAGCCCAACCAAAACCCACGAATGCATACCACAAGCCATCTCGTTTTTTATTGTGGATGCCCGCGTGGAGTCGTCTTTGGGCCTCAAGGCCCCCCCTCCCAATGTGGGCCCCCATGAGCGCCCAGTGCCGCGGACGCGAACCGCGCGGGGACATCGGCTGGCGGAGTCGGCGCGAGCCGTGCGAATAGCGAGAGGAGGGGGGACTCAGGACGAAGAGACAGCAAACCAGAATCGGAAAATCAGTTCAACAGAAAATTGATCACATCATTATTTATTGTCGTGTGTGTTTTCCACACTGGACGCCCCCCAGAGGGCGTCAACAACAAAAAAAAAATAAACAAAAAACCTAAAACCATTGAAAATAAAGCAAACAGAAGACCCCCAAACGCAGCCAGGACGGAGGCTCGGCCCCCGAAGGCCCAGGCGGCCCCAGGACCACGGCCGACAACAAGCTGTTCAGGGTCTTGATCGAAAACGCTCACGCTGGTCCTCCTCCGTCGTCCTTCCTCCGCCCCCCTTCCTCATCCGTGTCATCCACCCCCTCCCGTCCCACGTCCCCTTGCGCTCGTATTATCCGCCGCCCTTGCCCCTCTTCCACCTCCTCCTCATCCCCCCGCCCCGTCTGGGTCGCGCGGGCGGCGGCTGTCCTGCCGCGGCGCCCTCGTCGATCGACAGGGCCACGGAGGGGGGGGCATGATGGTGGCGATGATGATGGTGGTGACGATGATGATGATGATTATTATTAATATGATGATGATTATAATGATGATGATGATGCTGATGACGATGATTATGATGGTGACGATGATGTCTGTTGTTTTCTCGTGCCCAACCAAGTGCTGGGCACGCGCTATCACTCGAGGCTGATGCCCCACCGATACTTCTCGACAACCACATTCGGCACCATGTGCATGGTTGTGCATGCCACTGATTTGCCGCCGATTTTTTTCACGTGCCTAACGAAATCCTCATCAATGAACGTTGCGCCCCTGCGGACGCCCAAGTACTTTGCTCTGTAGCTCATGTGCCACATCCAATGTAGTTTTGGCGCTGGAGTGAACAACATCTGGTCGCGAGCCTTGCTCGCGTTCGTGAGCCAACAATACACCCGACAGAACTTATCAGTCTCAGACAAGCAGGAGGCCGCTTCATTATCTGGAATGAACGCGTCATTGCTGTAATCACTTATAATGAACTGTATTTTAGTCATTGCATCGAGCGAGTTGGCAACCTGATCGTAAAAGTGGCCTGCTTTTTTTCAGCTTTCCCCAAATGATATGGAGAGGCACAATAAGAGACTTCACCTCACAGCCCTTCCCTTTTAACCTTGGGTAGGCTTCGTTCCATTTGCTAGGGTCGATGAAAGATGTTATTCTCATTTTTTGAACTCTGTGCCGCTCGGCGAACCTCTGTACTCATCTAGTATCATTTTCCACACCAGCTCGAAATTCTCGGTCGGTGTTCCGCCGAGGCAATCATATGTCAGCAACCACAGAATGCTGCCAAGATAATACTGTAAAACTCCAAGGTGCAGGATGTGTAACTCGTCGCACTCTAAGTTGTTCAATGATACAAATGGAAACACTGCGGACAATGCGTGAAGCGATGGCTTGCCAGCTCTCCATTCTGCCGCCGTGTGCAATCTCGCCTTCCAAGCTGCCGCGGGGGAGAAATTTGTCGGCCACATCGCTTTCGGCAGCGCTCTGTCGCACGGGCAGAACTCGCACGGGTCAGTCCGATTGTAATTCTTGAGGCCTAACCCCTTGAAGTACCATTCCAAATCTCCCTTTATGGACCAGATCACTCCGAAAAACGCCTCCTCCTCAGAACACAAGTGTTGCCCTGCAATGGTTGCTTCGCTGGAGAGCGGGTCCCACGGGGCATCCTTCCAATCTGTTGCAGGAAACCGCCCATCATACAACGCCTTCAAAGACCAGCAGATGTGTTGCCACATTGTCTCTGTCGTGTCTTGGACGCCTGGGATGCTGGCAACCTTGTTGTTCTCGAACATCGAGCACAACAAACACTTGACCTTCAACGTCGGTCCCTTAGCTAGAAGAGATTGAATAGATATGCATTCCAAGCTCTCCGACCCAGGCTTCCCCACCCGAACCACTGGCACGGCGTCGCCGTGAATGGCGAGCGGGACGCACCTTCTAGTCCAACCTGGCTTGAGGCACATAGGGTGATTCTGTATCCGCGGGTCCCGTCGGCGAACTACCTCACTCCAGAACGCGTGCAAGGTCTCTTCTGATCCGTCTGGGCCCAGGAACTTTTCGTTGAACCGCACTCTGTCATATCTGAAAAGGTACGAGAATGTCATGTGCGCATCCAGAATCTTCACCTCACTCTGCCGAATAGACACTGCGGTCCCCCTGGGTTTGTGAACTCTCACCCAGGAGTGGAATATGCGAGCAGGGGGGCACGCGGGCTCGCCAATCCAATTGCGAAACTCCCTGGACACATTACTTTTGTATTTGCCCCAATGGCCCAATGATGCAAGATGCCGAATAGACGATGGCACAGCTTCGTCGGCCTTTTCTGGAACACCAAGTCTTTTGCAAAGTGCGACCATGTCGGTGTGCGCCCGTGCCGCTATTGACTGAATCTCAACGGCACTCATAAACCCCCAGGCCCACTTAATGACCAACTTCCTAGCGAGGTCTGAATCTAAAAGGGCGGCCTTGCCTGCTGCCCCAGGATCGACGCTGGGCTGTGCACTACTGGAGATCTCAATTTCTTCGAGTTTCCTTTTGCGCTGCTGTCTACCACCGCCCAATCTTTTCATCGCGTGAACGGTATCTATATGGAGGCGGAGTGTCACAAGATTGCGCACGCAATGCGTGAGCCAAAACGGCTACTGACCCAGTGATGCTGCAATGGATGGAGTTGCCGATTCGAAGGGGGTCGGGCGTGCGATGCTTATGGATGTTGCGTTTGCTTGGCCCCGACACGAGCCTGTTGAACGACCGAGCCAAATCGAGCGCCTGCACAGCCCCTCCCCTCCCGCCCGCTCTCGACGGCAAGCGGGCGCGGCGCGCCGCGGGGCTCCGCCAAAGGGCGCCCCGAGGACCTGCCGAAAACCTCCCGCGACCCAGGGGCCGCCCAGGGATTTCAGGACCCAAAAATATCAGAAAGCACCATCAGGGGCAAGTCTGGAAAATCAGAGGCGATCCTCGATCCTCGATCCTCGTGCGACAACGATCACTGTCGGGCCCGCGTCGGGCGCCGCTCCCTCCCCCAGACGTCGAACCCAAGGGGCGAGTGGCGAGGCCGTGTCCGTTGTGTGGGTAATGCATATGCCTTTCCATGCCACGCAGGTTGCCAGTCTGCCAATCAAGAACGCCCTCGAGGTGCAATCAGTGTTTGCTGGATGTTTCTGGCGCGCCGGTGGATGTCAAATCGTTTCGGGCCCGCCCTCGTATTTTTGTTTTAGAATCTTGTTTTTTTCCCCCCAGTGTGTCTTTTGAAAAGGCTCCGAATACATCAGTGTTGCATGGATTATGTAGGGGCGGTGTCCTGGGATGTTCGTAGGGACGGTTGCTTCGCGACGAGAACCCTAAATAAATATCTAAAAACAAATGTGTTCCGAAAGATGTGTTGGAACACGCCGTAAAAAAAGGTTATCTGTCAAAATATCAACAACTGGTTTGAGGTATCTGTCCAAATGGTATGATGTATCAAAGGGTATGTTTTTTCAAATGGTTTGAGATATCTGTCAAAAAAAAAAAAAAATCAACAACGTAGCTTTCGGGGTTCGGTTACTTCGAAATCGATGATGTAGACCGCAGGGGGCCAGGAGGGCCCCAAGAGGGTCTCAATTTCATAAGAAATATACAATCTTGAAACCCCTCATGTTCGCGTAAACATTGTGGGTGGTATAAACGTGAAATAAATCCTATGAAATTATACCACATCCGATCCAAAAATTTTCGCTTCCCACGAGGCCCCTGTGGAGGTCGCTGACGGGGCGCGATCGAATTTGTTTACGGAGGGGAAACACACGTTAATAATTTACGAACGATGATTCGACAAAAAAATCTACTGATGAAAATCAATTACAAAAAAATAACGGACTGATATGAACATGTTGAAAAAGTATTCAAAACGTGAAAAATCTATGTTGTAGATTCGTTGTAGATTTTGAAATCTACAACGAATCTACAACATGATGTTGTAGATTCGTTGTAGATTTCGGAATCTACAACGAATCTACAACATCATGTTGTAGATTCGTTGTAGATTTCAAAATCTACAACGAATCTACAACGTACGATTTCACACATTCTCACAACACTGTAACTTCCCTGCAATCCATCGCGCAAGCAAGTAACCGAACGTTGCACAATCGGCGACGCAACGTAACGCCGTGACGTGAAATATGTTAGCGACGACGTAAATCACATAACTTGTGTGATAACCTTTCTTATAAACTTATGAGGAATGAACATAATTGGAATCAAGAGCTACATACACATAACATGAAACATACATTTTTACCATTCTCCCTTGCTCCACTTTGGCGCGGTATCTAGTCACTACAGCATCGGATGTAGTACGCAGCAATGCTTCGCATAACCCCTAGCACGCGCAAGCGCCTCCCAGCAACCCCTGCACGAGCGGGCGCCAGCTAGTGCGGTAAGCAACTCGATCTCAGGCGGAACGGAGGCTGTTTCGAAATGCAATAGCCTCGGCCTTCGAACATTGCGTCTCCTGTATGTGTTTCACAACTGCTTCCATGTCGGCTTCAGCCGACGCCCCGTATTTTGATTTCAGCACCGTAGTCACGTGGATCCTCTTCCCCGTCTGGAGACCCTTCGCGGTGATCTCAAAGCGACCGTCCTTATGGAATTGCTCAATCTAGTCCCTCTCGTCCTCCTCCTCCTCATTTTACCTCTTCGAGCGAAGTTTGTTTTGGGGCGGGGGGTGAGAGTGTCGGGCTGAGGGAGCAGGGTGAAGAAGGCCTCGGCTTCCGCATCACCACCCCCTTCCCCCCCCCCCCCATCGCCGTCGCGGCGGTGGGGGCTGCGTTTCGTTTTGTTTTTTTCGGGGGAGGGGGGGGGGGGGGGATCGGAGGGCGGGGATTCCTTTCACCCTCTTCCCTCTGCCAGAACTCTCTCACGTTTACAAGGCCCGTCCTTTGTCTTCGCCAACTTCGGATTGATGAGCTTGCGATCCTCGGGGGGGTCGCCCGTTGTCTTGATGGTTGTTTTTTTCTTGGGATCTGGCACCGTAAGCTTCTTGGCGCGGTCTGTAATAGACTGCGTCGCCTTGGCCTCCTTGCGCACACGAAGAATCTCCTTCCTGCGGCGCTGCGTGCAAGGGTCTGGTGGCTCATCGAATTTGTCGGGCTTCGATGTTTTATCTGGGCCAACATCGGGGGCGTCGAGAATCTCGCGGCCGTCGATGAAGTCTTGCATGCTCATCGAACGAGACGGTGCAACAGAGCGACACGATGGCAGAGATGCCACAGATATGTCAGATCTCGGTGACATCTGTGGAAACCCATCTTCATCGAACTTCGCCGCGTGCTCTGGGTAAGCTATGGTAGGCGGCACTGTCGCCAGCGACGCCAAGCTTGAACACTCGGCCAAGTCACGCTCCATATCCTCGACCTGTCGCAAGCCTGTCTTGAACAAGTCACGCATCGAACCGCTGTCTGATACAGCCGCGCCGCGCGGGGTCGGGGACATTGGCGGCGCCGAACCTGATGGCGGCGAATCCACAGGCTTCTTGGGATCGGGCGTCTGGATGGGCACATCGCTCAGCTGCGTGAGCTTCATCATTCCGACGAGGGCGTCGATCACGATTCTGTCGGCGGCCCCGCACTGCCGCAGGAATGGCGACGACTTCCTGGAACGGGTTTTACCGTCGCTCGAAGTTTCGTCCAACTTGATCTGCCTAACCATGCTGAAGCAATTCCTGACGTGATCGGTGATGTTCGTCGCAGTGAGCTCACTTCCGTCACTGCACACCGCCTTTGTAGCTATCATGAACCGAGACGTCCATATAACTCCATTCCACACTCCTTTTTTCATCAACGACTCCAACAGCTTATACGATCTGACCACATGAACAGGTGTCAACCTATTGATATCTGTGTTCAAAGGCTGCAGCACGGACTCGAGGGATCTGCCGCCAGCGAAATCTTTCAAGCAAGACACGTAGTCGGATTCTGCAACATCTGGGTTCGCAACCTGGCGAGGGCGTTTCGATCCCATTGTAAAGTTCAGGGCTCGTCAAAGGAAGCCAGCTGAGCCAAAACGGCTACGATGATAAGGAGGGGTGCGAATGTTGGCCTTGTCACCCCGCCCCGCTCT
The DNA here is from genome assembly GCA_963575745.1 of Prorocentrum cordatum. Taxonomy (NCBI): domain Eukaryota; class Dinophyceae; order Prorocentrales; family Prorocentraceae; genus Prorocentrum; species Prorocentrum cordatum. The sequence goes on along the minus strand of CAUYUJ010014771.1, from coordinate 449,441 downwards.
TTCGATTCAGACTTTCAGACAGACCCTGAACAACTGTGACACTCTGAACGCACGTGAGACTAACCTTACAGACAGCTGTTTAAGGATGAGCGATGTAGATCCGGTGTAGATTTTGAAATTTACGAAGCATCTACACCATCGCGTTGTAGATTCGTTGTAGATTTCAAAATATACAACGAATCTACAACATATCTACAACATATCTGCGACATGGTCACCAGGATTCCTTTGTGGCCCCCAGGTTCCCTTGTCGGGGCCCCATGGGCCACGTGATTTCAGGGCCCCAGGGCCCCCTTCAGGGGCCAGTTGTTTCAGCGCACAAGATTTTACATATGTTTTCTGCTGGGCCCATCGCTGGGCTCGCTCGCTTCTCGCGGGCTCGGTCGGGGCTCTGTTGCCCGAGACGAGGGCGAGGCCAGGCGGCGCGGCAATCGCGCCGAGCGGGAACGGCAGGCAGCCAGCGGGGCCCCGAGATGGGGCGAGCGGCAGGACGGGGAGAGGGCGATCAGAACGAGTGCGAGAATCAGGGTCAGGAGGGGATAAGTAGCAGGGGTTGAGAGGACAGAAAAAAGGAGTAGCACGAGGCGAACCGTTCTGCCTCGGCCTCCTGCGCGCGGGGCGCCGTGCGCCGTCCTGCGCACGGGGCGCCGTGCGCCGCGTCGAGCACTCGGCTCAATCGAAACGTAGTTTCGTTCGGTTCAATCCTTAATCAGCCCCTGGGGGCCAAAATCGACTCGGCCCCACTGGTTGCGCCAAACACACCCAAACATTTTTTGAAACGAAAACCTCATCCTTCTATCCTTCTCATTCTCTTCGAAGCGCCCTCAGCGCTGACCTAAAGCTTGATCGGCTTCAAGCCCTTGGCCGCGTCGGCGGTCTTGCTGCCCTTGGCCGCGGACTTCACCTGGATCACGATCTCATTGAAGAGCTCGACCATCTGCTTGTACGGGACGCTCATGGCTTTGAGAGCCTCCGCCACGTCCGCCTTCGAGATGTTGCGCTTGGCCTCGCCCTGGGCCACCAGGGGGGACTCGATGGCCTCGCTAGGCCCCGCCGCGGCCTTGCACAAGCTGATGGCCCTCCCAGACATCAGCTTCGTGGTCTCGGAGTTGCCCTCGGCGGCCATCATCTTGGTGCCCAAGCGGCGCAGGGCCAGAGTCACCCTCGAGACCGCGTCGAAGCTCTCCTGCGGGTAGCACCCACTCCCAATCCTACTCATACCACATGCACCTTCCCACTCCTGCTCATACTCCTACCCCCACTCCTCCCACTCCCTCTCAGGATTATGAGTGGGAGGAGGGGGGGTAGGAGCATGAGTAAGAGTAGGAGTATCAGTAGGGTTGGAATAACACTAGGAGTACGAGTAGGAGTAGGAGTCCTGCATGACCGTGAAGTCGCCGTCGTCCGCCTGCGCCCCCGCGATCTTCTTGGGGGCCCCCTTCTGGCACTGCTTGAACCAGTCGCCGAGCGGCTCCGCGGTGAGCTGCTCCTCCTGGTCGCACAACGCCTGCACGAACTCGTCGCTCGAGAGCAGGCCGCCCGTGTCCTCCTCGCCCTTGTAGCCCTTCTCCTGGACTCGCGTCCGCTCGATGGTGTGGGACTTCTGGTAGTAGAGCCCCGTGTCCTCTGCCTGGTAGACCTCCCCTGCGTCGAGCGCTTTCTGCGCCAAGGACTCGGAGCCGCCGAACTTCGTCCCGACGAGACTCCACCATCCAAGGCCGTGCGCCGTCTCTTTGTTCTCGTCGCGCATCATGCTGCGCTGGAAGCGTTTCACCGAGCGTGTCTTGATCAAGACACCCACACCGCCAGCAGCCTTCCTCGTAACGCAGCTGTTGATGATCTGGTTGATCTGCGCCTGCTTGCCGACGGTCTTGTTGGCCGTGTCCATCAGCTTGTCGAACTGGGCCACCAAGGCCTGATCGAAGAGGTGGCGATTCTTCGCGAAGGTGTGCCTCTGGGCACGAGTCGTCGTGCGGGAATCAGCTGCTCCGTCCTCTGCGTCCTCGTCGTCCTTGAGGGTGTTCTTGCCCTTGCCGCGCGTGGCGGCGATGCTCACCAGAGGCTCCTCGTCGGCGTCGTCCTCCTCCTCGTGTTTGTCCTGCTCGTGCCAAGCCGCTGGCCTGCGGAGCTTCGCCGCGGGCATCGCCTTGGCCGCAGCTGGGCGCTTCATCAGAAGCCGCGTCCACAAAAAGTGGATCCTTTCTCGTCAGATGGAGAAGCCCTCTGAATGGCTTGAGCCAAAACGGCAATGGCTCCTCCTCCTCCTCCTCCTCCTCCTCCTCCTCGCTCTCCCACCAGGGCACAGGAACCCAGGAATCCAAGACCCAAGGAGTCCAGGCGCGCGCCCCTGGGACCCATCAGGATCCTAGGGGCCCATGGGCCAACGAAGCCCTTCAACCAGAAATCCAGAAACCGAGGGGCCGAAAAACATCGGAAAGATAACGCTGATTAGCAGACGTGGCATGACGTAGCTCAAACTTCGCGGCTGTGCCCGCATACGTTAACTGCGAAACAACATCCCAACACCAGGCCAAAAACTAAGTGCAAACTAAGTGCAAACTAAGTGCGTTTTAAGTGCAATTCTAAGTTTGTTCTAAGTCTAAGTTGAGGTACGAACTAAGTAACTTAAGTACGTTCTAAGGTAAGTTTATTTTAAGTTAAGGTGCAGAACTTAAACATAACTTATCCTTTCTTTTCTGTGGGTGCCGGATGCTCAGGGCTGGGGGGGGGTTGGGGTTCCGGGGGTTTTGGAAAACCCCTTCCTGGGTAGGGTTTGGGGGCCCCAGAGGTTTTGGAAAACCCCTCTCCGGAATGTTTTAGGGTCCCGGGGGTTTTGGACTCCCCCCCTGGGGTAGGTTTGGGGTCCTGGGGCTTTTGGAACCCCCCCCCCTGGGGGGGGGGGGGTCCCGGAGGTTTTGGACCCCACCCTATAGGGTTGGGGTCCCGGGGGTTGTGGAAAACCCCGCCCTGGGGGGGGATGGGATCCCGGGGGTTTTGGACCCCCCTCCCTGGGGGGTGTTTGGGGTCCCGGGGGCTTTGGAAAACCCTCTCTTGGGGGGGGGGGGGGGGGGGGGTCCCGCGGGGTTTTTGGAAAACCCTTCCCTGGGGGGGGGGGTCCCGGGGCTTTGGGACCCACCCCCTTGGGGAGGGTTTGGGGTCCCGGGGGTTTGGAAACCCCCCCGGGGGAGGGTTTGGGGTTCCGGGGGTTTTGGGACTCCCCCCCCTGAGGGGGGGTTTGGGGACCGGGGGGTTTTGGAAAACCTCCCCCTGGGGGAGGTTTGGGGTCCCGGGGCTTTTGGAACCCCCCCCCCTGGGGGGGTTTGGGGCTTTGGAAAACCCCTCCCTGGGGGGGGGAGGGGTCCTGGGGGTTTTGGAAAACCCCCTCCTGGGGTGGGTTTGGGGTCCCGGGGGTTTCCTTTGGAAAACCCCCATCCGGGGGGGTTTTGGGGTCCCGGGGGTTTTGGACCTGGGCGAGGTTTGGGGTCCCGGGGCTTTTGGAAAAACCATCCCCTGGGGGGTGGTTGGGGTCACAAGGCTTTTGGAAAACCCCGCCCTGGGGGGGGGGGGGTTGGACTTCCCCCCAGGGGTTCCTCCTCCCTCCTCCTCCTCCCCTTGGGGACCAGAGCCGGAGCGAAGCCGGATCGGCAAAAGCCGGCAGGAATCGGCTGACGCATCGAATCGGCAAAAGCCGGACCGGGCGAACTCGAAATCGGAATCGCGAATCGGAATCCCGGAATCGAGTCGGTTCGAAATCGGAATCGCGGAAATCGATTCGAATCGAACCGGCGCAATCGGAATGACCCCTGCCAGGATGGCATCCAATACATCCAAGATGCCCCTAAGAGAACCCCAGATCGCCCCAAGGTGCCTCCAATGCGGCCCAAGATGGACCCAAGACGGCCCACGATCGCCTCAAGACGGCCCAAGAGCCCCCCCAATACGGCCTTTTCAAAACCTCTACGAGGGCCCGAACATGCTAAACTCGCGAATGTTCCCAAAACCTGTTTGAAAGATTTCGGCGATCTCGCCGTTTCGGGCTCTCGACTGCCTAAGACGGGCCCATAGGCCTCCAAGATAGCCCCTAAGACGGTCCCAGAAACCCAGCAAACCTCCCCGAGACAGGCCAAGAGAGCTACAAGACGGCCCAACAGGCTTCCAAAGACCTCAACACGGCCCGAAAACGTTCAAAGAGTGCCCCAAGACTGCTTAATGAGGCCCTCAAAACGGCCTACGAAAACCAACCGGCTCCTTGCAGGCCCTCAGAAGCCCCCAAGAGGCCCCAATACGCCCTCAGCAGGCCTCTTCCTCCTCCGTCCTCCGTCCTCCGTCCTCCGTCCTCCGTCTTCCTCCTCCTCCTCCTCCTCCTCCTCCTCCTCCTTCCCTCCTCCTCCTCCTCCTGTATCCCCCCCTAAGTTGTCCCCGAAGGTTTCCACAACGGCTCGGGAACCAATCGTCCAATAGTTTAGCACGACGTCGGCCCAACGTTTGGCCACAGAGGCGCTTGGTTCGCCGTAGGCATCTTCGATAACTTCAATAACTTCCCCGATGGAAGGGAGACTGAGTGCAGCAGGCAATGCCAAGATCTCAAGACAGCCAAAAGCTGGGGCCACTAATTGTTGTTTCGGCTCGGCACTTCTGCGCGCTTGTCGGCTGCTCCACACTCGCGCTCCACGCAGAACACTTGCAAGCAACGTCAGACATCGAACTCCACGTCGCACAGTCAGCCGTCGATACCCGTGTCTCCGCGCAACTCGCACGAATCCACAGCGCTGCAAGACACGTGTGGCCGAGTATTCCCTGCATCGTAGCCGTACTGAACCTCTGAAGACAAGGCAACATATCGCGGACGCAACGGAATTTCCCTTATCCCATGCTGACTTCTACAATACTTCGTCTGAGTATCGTTTAACCGATCCCCATCCCCAGCAGCGTGGCCTGGGCCCCACTGGCCGATTTACCCCCCTAGATGGGGATATGGGCAGTTCCCTTCGGGTCTCGAGGGACGTATCCCCAACTGGGGGGGGTAATTTGGTGGGGGTCTCGAAGGGGATGGGGATGGGGATGGGGATGGGGATCAATTAAACGATACCGATCGTCGGGGTAGACAGTGCGAAACCGGTCGCCAGGAGAGCATGTTTCCACTTAGTAGTTCGAGCCGTTCCAAATGCGAGACCTGATTTACCGATGTCCTTCTGTATTGTACCTGCTAGCTACCCGAAATCCTGGACGAGTAATGCAGCGCGCTTGCTCTCGGAAAGCTACGTCGGAGATGTCGGCATGCTCATGTGCTTTATGCGCCGACTCCACCGCCCTTCGCACTGGCCAATACGAGCATCTTTGTTTCTGCGGACGGGAAACGCATCTCTTACATACATACGCGTTGACGTGTCGATCATGGACACACTGACGAAGCATCGACATAGTCCATGCTGTCGACGTGCTACTTACCACGGTCCCCCTACACGTTTTGGATCTCATCGAAGTGCTCTGTGCGATCGCCCCGATGTGTTTCGGCGACGGAGAACGCATAACTTGCTTGACGTGGACTCGGCCGATTCCGATTTTACCGCCCTTGAAAGGTTGACGGCGCGCACAAGGGGGGGGGTAGGGGGAGGGGGGAAGGCTTCTTAGAAGAAGGCTGCTCCTTGGAAGGGGCCGGCCCTACATCTAATGAGAAGTCAGGCGCCTTTTTAGGAGCAGCCTCCTTCTAAGAAGCCTTCCCCCTTCCACCTACCCCCCATTGCGCGTGGCTGGAAATGGCACGCCACGCGTCAACCCACTTCAAAAAGGACCAGACATCATGGCGGACGTCCGCGCGCCTTCCTCGGTTCGGCGCTGGACCCTGCCCCCATGGCGCGCCTCCAGCGACGCTGGAGGGGCCGCTGAGGGGCCCAGCGCCAGCCAAGAAATCCGCGCGGACCTCGAGAGGGGTACGTCTGTTTTACCTTCGCCTCATCTAGAAAGAGGCACGCAGCATGTCAGTTCACTTCGGCAGAGGGAGATGGAGGATGGCGACGACGACGACGACGACGGCGGCGACGACGACGACGACAACGACGAAGACGACGACGACGACGACGGGGATCTCAACGGCGACGGCGGCGACGCTCACGACTACGACGGACAAGCGGGCAAACCGAACGTACCGGTTCAGTTCACTCGCAAGGTAAAACGGCTTCGATAAAGCACGCCGCGTTGGGAGATCGGCCAGGTCGGGGCGCTGGTGCCCCGCTTCCGGGGCTATATATATGTATAGGGGACGGCTGGTTTCTGGCTCCTGGCTTTTCATGACTGACGCCATACCACAACCCTCCCAAGCCAATGTGTTCGACCATGTACCCCTCCTTCCCCCTCGGCCTTCGAAGCCTTCGTAGGTTTTCAGCGGTCTTATGGCGGTCTTCGGCGGTCTTCCCGTGGTTTCTGGTGGTGTTTTGCGCGAGGGCTGGACGGTTGCGCTTCACAAGGGGTCCTGAATCGAACGTTTAGACACTCAGTATCCCTCGGATGGGCGGGCCCCGCGCCGCGGGAGCCAAACAAATGCTCGCCACCGCGAGCATCATGTTGGCGTAGAAGACGACGTACCGCCCGCCGGAGACAGCAGGCTCGAGGTAGCAGCCAAAGCTGAACAACCCTCCAGCGAGCATCGGGCACACGCCCCGGAAGAAAGCGTTCAGAGAGTTGCACCAGCCGTTGATTGCGCCACGGTGCCGCGATGTGCAGGCCCTGTTGACGAGGATGGCCAGGGAGGGAAACGCTGGAGAGAAGCCGAGTTGGCTGAGGGCCTGCCACGCTCCACATGGCACCAGCCTCCAGAAACTTCCGCTGTTAACAGCCATGCCGTACAGCGGAAACGGGAGCGTAAGGGCAATAGTCCACGTAAGGCCCAGTGCGAGCATCCTGCGGGGCCCAAACCTCCTCACCAACGGTTGATATAGCAGCGTCTGGACGACGATGATCGACACTGCGGAGCAGGCCTGGATGTAGCCAAACTGCTGAGGAGAGAAATTCAGCCCGTGCATGCTGGGCGGCAGGGAGGCAACCAGCACGAAAGCGTTGATCCTGGCAGCCACGTACCTGGCAGAATGGAGATACAGTCAACCCGTATGGTAAGGACGCACGATAAAGAAGCAATGGCCTTGGAAGGCCATGCCGACACCTTGCGAACGGGGCGCAGCCAGGGAAAGCGAAGCGGCCAAGGATGGGCCGAAGGGGAAGGATACAAGGGTAAACTTGGAGGGTGCGCCGCTGGATCTCCCCAAGGGGGGGGGGTAGGACTCCCCCCCACCCACCCCTTCCCCGATCCGTCGTCGGGGACCCCCCCCCTCCCCCCCTTTCCCCGACCCGTCGTCGGCCCTTTCAAAAGGGGGGGGGGGTCCGAACTCCCCCCCCCCCCTTTCGCCACGCCGCCCCCTGACTCCGGAACCCGACCCCCGCCACCCCTATCCTTGTTCCTTATTATTATATATCCCCACTTACGTCGTATTCCGGCCGATAGCGACCCAATCCGGGACCTCCCATCCGGACTATAAAAAATCAATACAAAGTGGCCGTTTTTCTTCTCAACATCGTCTTTCTTGTCGTCGACGATGCGAAAAGCGTGGCAGCAATGGGACGCGGCGCACATCGCGCGCGGCAGTCAATCTGGGCCCGCCCATCCTGACTGCAAAAAACCAATACAAAGTCTTCGTTTTTTCCTCTCAGCATGGCCTGCCTTGTCGCCGATGTGGCAGCAGTGGGACGCGGCGCACATATGGGACGCGGCGCCGCACATCGCGCGCGGCCGTCAATCTGGGCCCGCCCATCCTGACTGATAAAAATTAATACAAAATCTCAGTTGTTTCCTCTCAACATGGCTTGCCTTGTCGCCGACAGTGCGAAATATGTGGCAGGAGTGTGACGCGGCGCACATCGCGCGCGGACGTCCATGCGGGCCGCGGGCCCTCCCATCCTGACTGTAAACAACAATATAAAGTACCACTACCACTACCACTACCAATACTACAACAACAACAACTACTACTACTACTACTACTACTACTACTGCTGCTGCTACTACTACTACTACTACTACTACTACTACTACTACTACTACTACGACGACGACGACGACGACGACGACGACGACGACGACGACGACGACGACGACGACGACGACGACGACGACGACTACGACGACGACGACGACGACGACGACGACGACGACGACTACTACTACTACTACTACTACTACTACTACTACTACTACTACTACTACGCGCCAGCACCCAGTTGCGCCAGCATTGTTTCTTATGTTGTGGGAGGGCGGAACGTGTCCGTTGTTCCTTTCAACATGGCCAGTCTTGTCGTCGACGATGCGAAATGCGTGGCGGGAATGGGACGCGGCGCACATCCCGCGCGGACGTCAATGCGGTGTCCTGGGGTATCCTCCACTCGCACTGAAATGCCCGCGCACCCCCCAGTTGTGCCATCACTGTTTCTTCTGTTGTGGGAGGGCGGGTGGGAATGGGCATGCCATGCTTGACTCGCTCGAGCTGGCTAGCTTGACCCCTAGTCCTCACCCTAACCCAAGCCCCTAATCCTGACCCCAACCACTAACCCCAGCCCCAAAGAGTACTCACTACTCATTACTCACTACCCACTACTGACTACTCGCTATTCGCTACTCACTTCTCACTACCCCCTACTCACTACTGACGACTCACTACCCACTATCCACTACTCACTACCCACCAGTCACTACTCGCTACTGACTACTCCCTACTCACTACTCCCTCCTCCCTACTCACTACTCACTACCCACTCCTCACTACCCACTACTCAACACTCACTACTCACTTAGCACTACTCACTACTCCCCACTCACTACTCACTAATCACTACCCATTACCTATTCCCCACTATCCACTACTCACTACTAACTACACATAGCCAACAAACCACTACTCACTACCCACTACTCGCTACTCGCTACTCCCTACTCCCTACACAATACTGGCTACACAGTTCTCAGTACTCGCTACTCGCTACTCCCATAATCGCTACTCAATACTCACTACTCACTCCCCGCTCCACACTATTCACTACTCACTACTTACTACTCCCTATTCACTAGTCACTACATAGTCTCTAGTCACTAGTCACAACTCACTAGTCACTACTCACTACCCACTACTCACCAATCGCTACTCACTACCCACTATTCGCTATCCACTACTCCCTGCTCACTGCTCACTACTCCCTTCTCCCTACCTCCCTACTCACTACTCACAACTCGCTACTCCGTACTCGTTACTCACTAATCACTACACACTACTCGCTACTGGCTACTCTCTACTCACTACTCACTACGCCCTACTCGCTCCTCACTACTGACGACTCGCTACTCCCTACTCGCTACTCGCTACTCACTACCCACTGCCACTACCCATTACTCTCTATTCATCACTACTCACTACTCACTACTCACTACGCACTACCTACTACTCAGTACTCACTACTCATTACTCACTACTCACTACCCACTACTCGCTATTCACTACTCACTACTCACTATTCACTACTCACTACACTACTCACCACTCACCACTCACTACTCACTACTCACTACGCACTGCGCACTACCCACTACTCACTACTCACTAAATCACTACTCGACACCCACTACTCACTGCCCACTACTCACTACCCACTACTCATTAATCCCTACTCCCTACTCAGTACTCACTACTCGCTACTTGTTACTCACTACTCACTACTCGCCACTCACTACCCACTTATCAGTACACACTACTCACTATTCACTACTCACTACCCCCACTCCCTACTCCCTACTCCCTACTCGCCATTCACTACCCACTACTCACTACCCAATACTCACTACTCACCACGCACTAACTCACTACTCACTACTCACCACTCCCTACTCCCAACTCCGCACTCCCTACACGAGGGGTGGAGGGGGGTCCGAACCCCCACCTCCCCTCCTTTCCACCGCCAGTGGGGGGAGGGGGGAGGGGCATGGACTCCCCCGCCCCCCCCCCCCCCCCCCTTTCTTCAAGGAGGGGGGGGGGGTCGGGAGACCCCCCCCTCGAGGAGGGGGGAGGGGGGGGGTCCGGACGCGCGCGGGTCACTTTACAACCAGAAGCGCACTTTACAACCAGATGGGCCACTTTACAACCAGCTTACAAAATCCGAGAAGGGCACTTTACAACCAGGAAGGGCACTTTACAACCAGGCAAGTAAAAAACACATATTGACTGCACGCGGGCCTTTCCCTGAAATCTCCGTGGGCAAGCGCAAGGGTGGCTTTGGGCTCTTCGAGGCACGTTGGCTGTAAAGTTGCCCATCGCGCACGAAGAAGCACTGCGCGCGCATTGGCGATGCGGCGACCTGGTGCGCTATGGTATGTTGCGTGCTGGTGGGCGGATTAGGGTTTTGACTTCCTCTCTAAGCTCTGTCGGTCAGTTCTGCATTGTTGGACGAAGGCTAGTCGCGCAGGACATGCGAATAAACCATGATCCCGCCCAAGACTGGAGCTGCATGGCAGTGGGAAGCTGTAGTGGGAGATGTGGTGGTAGCGGCGGCTACAATGGGAACTGCACGGTGTTGGGAAGCTGCGGTGGCAACTGTAGTGGTCGCCAGGCAGCGGTGGGAACTGTGGTGGTAGCTGGGCTGCAATGGGATTTGCGGCGGTAGCGGGGTGTCAGTCGGAATTGTGGAGGTAGCGGGGCTGCAGCGGTAAGTGCGGCGGTAGCAGGCACAAAGGTGGCGGTGATGCGCTGTCGCGGTGGCTCAAGCTGCTGCGCTGGCACGGTGGCTGGGGCTGCTGCCCGAGCAGGATACCTGCGTTGCTGCGCTGGCACTGTGGCTGACGCTGGAAGGAACGATCTTCGAAATAGTTGCATTTATTCGGAACGTTGAACCTCGATCTTCCAAGAAGAGGAGCAGCAGGGGGCCAACTGGAGCTGGAGCACTTAGCCCCTTGCAGAATACCGTGGGGCTTCAGGGGCCAACGTGGCCCAAGAGACCCGCGGTGCCAATGGCCTCGTTCCCTGGGGCGCTGGGCCCTTGTGGAGGCCACTGGGCTCGCTTCCTGTGAGTGATCCCTAAAATGGGCAGCGCGTCGCCCTGAGCCTTCCTACGTATGCTGTCGCCTTATTCCCGTGCGAGCACGGGGCCCTTGTTGAGGCCGCTTGGCCCCTGCTAGCAAGCCCTGTCTTAGTCTGCTGGGCTCAGAGCGCCAGAGCGTCCAGGCGCTCGGGCTCAGAGGCATCGCTGGGGCCTGCTCAGAGCGTCCAGGCGCTCGGGCTCAGAGGCATCGCTGGGGCCTGCGCAGAGCGTCCAGGTCCTCGGGCTCAGAAGCATCGCTGGGGCCTGCGCAGAGCGTCCAGGTCCTCGGGCTCAGAGGCATCGCTGGGGCCTGCGCAGGGCGTTCAGGCGCTCGGGCTCAGAGGCATCGCTGGGGCCTGCGCAGAGAGTTCAGGCGCTCGGGCTCCAGAGCGCCCACGTGCTCTGGAGCACTTTTCAGAACGTCCGCGCGCCCTGGAGCACTTTTGAGAGCGCCCACTTGCTCTGGAGCATTTTTCAGAGCGCCCACTTGTTCTGGGGCATTTTTCAGAGCGCCCACTTGCTCTGGAACACTTCGCGGAACGCCCAAACACGCACGGCCACTCTGAGCTGGTTGTAAAGTGGTCCGTTCTGGTTGTAAAGTGGCCCGTTCTGGTTGTAAAGTGGCCCGTTCTGGTTGTAAAGTGGTCCGTTCTGGTTGTAAAGTGGGCCGTTCTGGTTGCAAAGTGGACGTTCTCTATGAAAAACCATTATCCCGGCAAAGCAACCTAACAGCCATGTGTAGGAGCATATCTGGAAGCATTCCCCTTAAGATTCGGATGAGAATCCAGTTGTAGAATTCTGCTGTTCTCGCAGTCGTTGTCGCATTCGCGAGGACAGTCGCAGCGGCAACGGCAGTCGCAGTCACAGCCTCAGCCTCAGCCTGCCTCAGCCTCAGCCTCAGCCTCAGCCTCAGCCTCAGCCTCAGCCTGCTTCAGCCTCAGCCTCAGTCTGCCTTCGCCTCGGCCTCAGCCTCAGCCTGCCTCAGCCTCAGCCTGCATCAGCCTCAGCCTCAGCCTCAGCCTGCCTCAGCATCAGCCTGCCTCAGCCTCAGCCTCAGCCTCAGCCTCAGCCTGCCTCTGCCTCAGCCTCAGCCTGCTTCAGCCTCAGCCTCAGTCTGCCGTCGGCCTCGGCCTCAGCCTCAGCCTGCCTCAGCCTCAGCCTGCATCAGCCTCAGCCTCAGCACGAAGCGACCCAGCTAGAAGGACAAAGCGCTGAATGTACACCGATGTGTTCGACGACTGCGTATGTAATGATGTGACGATATACAGACTGAGCCCTTCGTGAATGTCTACATGTTTTTCTGACGCCTACAAACGGCGCTGACGTGTGTGAGAAAATTGTCCGCGCAGCAAAAGCCGGCGAAGCGTGCGGGAGCTCGCATGCTGAGACAGACTACGTCTGCAGACCGCCAGCTGCAAAAAGTTGCGAGCGGCTCTTGGAAGATGTTTACGGAACGGAGCTACGGTGTCTGAAAACATTGGCATCGAAGGGAAGAGCCTCGGAGCCCTGCAACCTGAGAAACACCGCAGGAACTCGCATACTGAAAAGGAATGCATTGCAAACCGCACGCTGCGAACCCTGCAGGCTGAGAAGCACCGCAGGATGTCGCATGCTGAAAAGCACTTGTACTGCAGAGCGCTAGCATCTATCTCGGGCTCGGACCCCCCCGTCCTGATCCAGAACGTGTCCGGCCACGGCCTGAAAATGCCGTTCCAACTCCCGAGGATCAGCTGGCACTCCGGCTCTGGGACACTCCAGTACGTCTTGAGCACCTTGAGCCAGGCCCCATCTCGGGATCCCCACAGCACGCTGTACTTGACCGAGACCGTGCCGAACTCATAACAATTGACCTCCGAAGGACCTGCGAGTGCAGGCTGAGAAACACCACGCGATTGCAGGGCACGGCATTGCGTGTCACATGAGTGCAGGCTGAGAAGCACCACATCTCGTTTGCCAGAGATCACTCCCAGGTTATTTGATCCCGCAACACCAGCCACGGCGTAGCTGCCACAGGGGCCGCAGATAGCAACGGTTCGGTCACCCAATTGGCGTTCCGGTGAGTCACAATTCGCGCGTGGCTCCACGAGCCTGTGTAGCGCGATTTGCGGGGCACCAGTGTGCTGTAGGTGTTGTTGCCGTAGCAGAAGACGGCCTCTGGAGCCCAGTGCGGATTCCAGCGGACAGCGTAGACCCTGTGGACGCCATTGCGGATGACGTCGCGCGCACCTTCGATATGTGCCACCCATCGAAGCCAGTCAAATGCTGAGCCATCGGTGATGTCAACAGCACCTGGGGCAGTCTCGCCATGGTGGTAGTGCAACAGCGATTGGAGAGCGGCGCTGGCTTCGTCGCGGCCCACAATCTGGCGCGAGCAGGCTGCCTCTTGCAGGTGCTCCTGTGTGAAGAGCAGTGGGGCATCACCGCCAGTCTCGGCAGGCTGAGCAGCGCCACCGTCAGGCACGGCAGTCTGAGCAGCGCCGCCACGAGGAACATGAGGCTGAGCAGCGCCAGGCTCAGGCACGGCAGGCTGAGCAACGGCGCGTGGTGGACCGACATAGGTGGGCTCATCGGGTCGGCCGTTCTTATGGTAATGCAGGCGCATGGCTGAACCGTCTGCACGACGGAACTCGAAGAAGTGCCTGCCGTGGCCATCCGTGTTGGAGTAGTTAGGGTCGCGCTCTGTCTCGATGATGCGAAAGAGAACCTGGGCGATGCCCTGCCCGATTATGCGCTCAGCGAAACCCGGAGCGGCAGACCGAAGCAGTTGCTTCCAGTCGTAGGACGGGTCGTTTGTTACGTCTTTGAACGACAAGTTGTTGACAATGCACTCGGCGCGCAGCGCGCGCTGCCACTGGCAGGCGGTCTTGCCGCCCATCCCTGGTGTACGGCGGATGTCTTCGAGGTGAGCCTGCTCAAAGACCACGTCGACACCTGGCTGAGGAGTCGGTGCGGGCGGATCCGGCAGAATCTCCCACGGGCCATCGCACGGGGCCGGGGGTGGCGGGGGCGATGCCTTGCCGCGTGCTGGCATTGTGACAAGGCAGGCTGAGGAGCACCGCCGCGGCTGGACGGCCAGGTGAAACTCGAGCAAACATGGTTAAGGATGATGATGATGGTGTTGATAGGAAACCCGGTATCAGCGAGTTGATGTACAATGAGGTGTCCGCAAACGAGACACTGCTGTCAACGCTGTTATAACTAACCACAAACGAGACACTGCTATCAACGCTTGCACAATTAAAAAGAAACGCTGGCATTGACACTACTAGCAATACCAAAGTGGAGTTTAAACGAGGCACTGCCATCAACCGATTCAACTTCCAATGAAAGAAGATCACAAATGAGTTCACTCTGAAGTGACCCATGGGTATCAATGCGAGAAGTCTCTGCAAACTATTCACTCATGGCGACCGCCGCGCACACGCGTGTAGGAAATCGTTGATGATGATAGTGATAATGGAGTGGGGGCCAGTAATGCAGATACACTGCTGTGCATTCACTTGCTGCGAAAAGAAACTCTGTATGAATGAGTTGATATATAATGAGTTGTCCACAAACGAGACACTGCTATCAACGCTTGTATAAGTAAAAAGAAACGCTGCTATCGACACTTCCCCCAATACTAAAGTTGTCTTTAAACGAGTCACTGCCATGAACGGCTTCAACTACAGTGTAACGAAAGGAACTGCAGGCTGAGAAGCACCGCAGGCCAACGTGAACCAGTCGTGGTGATGAGGATGAGTGAAATCTGCGATGATGATAGCGATCATGAAGTCGGTTGTAGGAACCCACTTTTGTAGTAACCAACATACACTGGTATGCATTCACTTATGGTGAAAGGAAACTCGGTATCAGTGAGTTGATATAGAATGAGTTGTCCGCAAACGAGACACTGCTATCAACGCTTTTAGAACGAAGCGAACCCATCAGAACACTGTTATCAACGGAAAGAATGCTGTAGAAGGACAAAGCGCTGAATGTACACCGATGTGTTCGACGACTGCGTATGTAATGATGTGACGATATACAGACTGAGCCCTTCGTGAATGTCTACATGTTTTTCTGACGCCTACAAACGGCGCTGACGTGTGTGAGAAAATTGTCCGCGCAGCAAAAGCCGGCGAAGCGTGCAGACAGCCAGCTGCAAAAGGTTGCGAGCGGCTCTTGGAAGACGTTTACGGAACGGAGCTACGGTGTCTGAAAACATTGGCATCGAAGCGAAGAGCCTCGGAGCCCTGCAGCCTGAGAAACACCGCAGGAACTCGCATACTGAAAAGGAATGCATTGCAAACCGCACGTTGCGAACCCTGCAGGCTGAGAAGCACCGCAGGATGTCGCATGCTGAAAAGCACTTGTACTGCAGAGCGCAGGCTGCGAAACCTGCAGGCTGAGAAGCACCGCAGGAACTCGCATGCTTTCGAACACTACTGCTCGAGACCGCAGCTGGAGAGCGGCAGACCGCAGGCTGAGAAGCACCGCGGGCAGAGAGACTTGCAAAACTCAGATGTCCTGATCGTCTTGGAGGAAGTCACGCCAGTCCGGCGGCTGCCAAGAATCGATGATGCGCCTGGAGCCACCGCCCGTGCTGCCGCCGATGTCCAGGTAGTCGCCATCGCCCCTGAACAGACGGCCGTGCCCGCACGCCAGAATCGCTTGGTTGCGGATTTGAAGCAGCGCTCCGCTCTCAAACATCTGCAACACGTCCAGCTGCCTGCGCGTGAAGTTCGGCTTTGCCTGGCCAGCCTGGGCAGACAGATGGAGGGAAAGCCGCTCCCCCTCGTTGTAGCGCGCGATGGCCTCGGCCTTCTGGTGGTGCAGCCGGCGCCGCTGTTGCCGCAGAGCTTCCTCGGGAACTGCTGCATCACGGCCCTCACTGTGATCAGCTTGCAACGCTTGCGTTAACCAATCAACGTCGAAGCGCCCTGAGAAGGCCAGCACCTCCCAGATCTGTTTGGTACCGGCCACACGTTGCAAATGGCGATGCCACCGCTTACGCTTCTGGTCTTTCACAAACTTGGCGACGCTACCCAGACCTGCACCCTTGGCCTGGCCACCTTTTCCCGCAGGCTGAGAAGCACCGTGAGAACCTTTCTTACCGCCTGGCCCTTTGTTCGGACCCTGCGGAACCGCATGGCCCCCTTGTGGCGCAGACTTGCCTTTCGCTTTTCCCTTTTCGATATCCCGTTCCTGAAGCGCACGCTGCTGCCGCGACTGCTCGTACTGGTCGCGAGCTACTCTGACCAATTCCTGGCGCTCAGGCTCCGTGAGAACGTAGCGCATGTCGTCGATGTTCTTGCTCCGCAGAAAGTCATGTCGAAGCTTAAGGACAGAGAGAATGGCTCGGCCAGTCTCCTCCTGAGACGCAAAGGCCGTGAGCACCGAGCACAGACTGTCCGCCGTGGCTTCCGCCTGTGATGGAGGACTTTCGGATCGTACTCCTCGTCGTACCTGTCGTCCCAAAGCGTCAGCTCCCTGTGCAAGTCGTCCGCGCGATTCTGAACGACATCCTCGACGTTCGGGACGACGGAAGCAGAACTCGGCGACCGATCCCAATGCACAGAAGACTCGCGGTCCGCCTGTACGCTGACGTCGGCGTCGGAGACGTTTTCGACGACAATTTTCCGCCTCTTGCTCTCCCCAATAGCACCAGGGAGAGTGAGCACAACCGCCACCGCATCGTGTGCGTCGTTGCGCATGCCACGATCCGTAAAAGACGCGCCAACGGCAATGGAGCAGAAACGGGCGACTGCTCCGCAGACCGCGACGTGGTCGCCTTTGAGGTCGGCCGGAGTGGCATGGACCTCCCATACCTTCTCGTCGTTCTGCTCGCGCTGGTAAGCCTCCCGCGCCTCCTGGAAAGTGAGGTTGTCGTCGCCGACTACAAGCACAACGACTGCCTCGTTTAGATTCTCAAGAATCTTGGCCAGGCCGTCCAGGTGCAAGCGGAGATGGCGAACTGTCCGCTTTCGAGTCTGGATGCTCGGCGGTTTCTTGCCGCACACGATGTGCATGTTGGCGATCACCACGTGGAACTTGTCATGGCCTGGTTTGTTCACCTCAAAATGTGAAATAACAGCATCAATATCTCGGCCGCTAGGAGGCCTGTAAACTTTGCTGTCTTCGCACAGAGTCAGTTCCGCAGGCTGAGAAGCACCGCGGAACCCCCAGAGAGTCAAGTAGTTGTCGACCTCCAAGAAGCGAATGCCATCACCGAAAGGCTTACTGAGGATCTCTGTCACGTTGATCCCTGCTCGGCGAAAGCCTTCACGGAACGCACCGACCTCGCAGCCACAGACCATATCAGCATCAGCGGTCTCCACTATCTTGGCGCACAACCTTCCGAAGTTAGCGCAGTGAGTGGCCGCCTGCTTACCAGTCATCATGCCCTGCTCGAACCCGAAATTGAACGAGGCGACCGTGAAAGACGCAGGCTGCACAGCGCCAGAACCAGGCGTCTGTCCACCTTCCTCCGCAGGCTGAGAAGCACCGCGAGGCGGCGCAGGCTGAGAAGCACCGCGAGGCGGCGACACTTCGGACGAGCCTCGCGGAGCAGAGGCTGCGGATGAACGTTGGACATGGGGGTACGGCCAGGGGAACGCCATTGCAATCAAAACTCAGTGGACTGCAGTGAATGAATGTAGTGGCCAATTGAATGCAGAGGACTGCAGTGTCACTAGCAAGTCCTGAACCAAACACAGCTGTGGCGGAAGGAATATGAAGCGTCTGGCTATTCAAAATGTTGCCCGGCAATGGAGTTCTGGGAACTCGAAGACCAGGAAGTGGACTAGAGTTGGCTCTGGGCATCCAAAATGTAGCCCAGGAATGGAGTTCTGGGAACTCGAAGAGCACGAAGTGGCTTACAGTTGGCTCCGGGCATCCAAAATGTGGCCCGGGAATGGAGTTCTGGGAAATGGAAGAACACGAAGTGGCCTACAGTTGGCTCCGGGCATCCAGAATGTGGCCCGGGAATGGCGTTCTGGGATGTCGAAGAGCACGAAGTGGCCTACAGTTGCATCCGGCCCCCCAGAATGTGGCCCGGGAATGGCGTTCTGGGATGTCGAAGAGCACGAAGTGGCCTACAGTTGCATCCGGCCCCCCAGAATGTGGCCTGGGAATGGAGTTCTGGGAAGGCGAAGAGCACGAAGTGTGTGACTGTTGGTGAAAAACGAGCCCGGCTCATGCCGCCCGGAAACGCCCCAACACCTGCCCGGACCCCCCTGTGGAGTGATCTGCTGCTCTCTTTTGATCCCACTAGAAACCTATCAGTCTTCGCTGTTAGGAAATAATTTCCAATCCTATGTTGGTTGTAAAGTAACCCATCTGGTTGTAAAGTTGTTGTTCTGGTTGTAAAGAGACCGAATCTCGGATCCCGACCCCCCCCCCATCCTTGAAGGGGGTAAGGGGGGGGGGTCCTGGACCCCCCCCCTCTAGTGTATTCAGGGAGATCCACTGGCGCACTTTCGTAAACTTGGCTAGTCCCTCACCCTTACTATGCGGGTTGACTGTAGCAGCGAAAACTGCGTACCGCCTCCGCTTCTCCCTGATCGTCCGACGGCCGCCCGTGCCGTGACGCCTCAGAAAAAGCGCCCGCGGGCCCTCCCTCCTCCAGGGTTGAGGGGGGGAGACAGCGGTGCAGCCGGACCAAGGAACGAACACACATCATTCAAGAACGTGAGACCCTCCGCAGGCCCGACACACAGAGCATCCAAGGGTACCATCCCCAGGATGCACCAGAACATCCAACAAGCATGGAGAACATTAGGGTACCCTCCCCGAACCGACTTCGATCTTGTACCTCGGTCCGACCGTAGCGGGGGGGGAGGGTGAGGGAAGACGGCAGGAGTGGGGCGGGGAGAGGATGGGGCGGGAGAGGAAATAAGGACAATGGAGCCCACAAAGGACGTACGCGCCCAACCACGTACATTAATACAGCCGCGAGTCCGCGAGACCAGCCTTGTGATATGAACGTTCGCGCAATGCGTACTCTCGAAACCAAAGTGGAGGACGGGAGGGCGACGGGAGGGCGAGGGGAGGGCGGGGATCGTGATGCTGAGGGGTGCAGGACGAGGCACAAGGGAGCGTAGCGAAGGTGCAGGGAGGATAAGGCTGAACGTGCCCACGGGAATATGAGGAGGAGGAGTAAGGGAGCAGTAGGACAAAGACTAGGAGGGCAGAAGAGGTGAGAGCTTCTCCAGGCCCCCCCAAGCAGCGGGCACCCGTACATGAGGCCAGATGCTGCAAGTAGCTGGAGAACTCGGGTCGACCACGGGGATGACTGCCGCGAGCTGCTCTGCAAAATTGATCCTTCACTCGCCAAGGCGCCGGAGCCAGGACGCCAAGTCTCCTCCAAACTCACAGCACCGAGTAACAAGGCAAACAGGGAAACGCAACTATACAAAATATTCCCCAGGAGATATGGACACTGGTCGAAAATTGTATTTCGAAAAATGTGTGGGGCCCAATCCGCAGGATTGGAGAGATTGCCTCCCAAAAATGGGCCAAGGACAAGACCGACGGAGAAGGTTAAGGACAAGGTACCAAATGCCTTGGCCTCATTCGTTTCGTCTACTAACTCACCCAAATACGTGCGGGTAACGCCGACGTTCCCACAAAAGAAGCCATCCATAACGCGCGCCCCGAATGCAACAGGTAGAGATCCAGCTGATCCAAATCCGCCGATCCCCGCTTGCCCGTGGTGGCAACGCGCGTGAGATGAGTCTAAATGGCTCCACCTGTTACCCTCCCTGGGCGTCCACAATCAAATTTCGCCGAAGCTTCGGATACGAATCTCGTTACCCTCATCCTCACTTCCATCATATCCTCACCTGTCTCGCTCGGACCGAAAGAACATGAAAGAACGGCTCAAGCCCCAGGGATATGACCGGCGCAATTGCAGAGCCAGCCAGACCGAGCAAGAGGACCGGCTTTCGGCCGATGCGGTCCGCCAGTGTCCCCCAGAAGCCAGAGAACAACACCTCACATATCGAGTAAGACCCCACAAGTCCAGCTACCCATACCGAAACACTGGGGTCACCTGGTTGTACACCGAGAAGATGCGACACCATGTGATCGGCATACGGCAAGAGAATCGTGGTGTTAATGCAGTCGACCAGATTGATGACGCAAAGCACGAGGAGTGCTTTTCGTGATAATCTCCTGCGGGTCGGTTCTGCCATCGACACCAACGCGCAAAGCCGTTCGACGAAACTGAATGAGTAACGGGGGAAGAGAAATGACTGAGAAGCTGCCTGAACTCAGAATTCGAGCCCAAATAATTTTCAATCCAACAATAGGCACATGACTGGCACTGCCGAAGTGATGACTGATCCTGGCGGCCCCAGTACCATCAGCTGGTGATGGCGATATTTGGTCTCTGGCCTCGTTGCGGGAGATCTCTAGGCGCAGACTGCAATTGCTGCAGGATGGGCCTGGATTTGCACGAGGCGCCTCCCACAATCCACCCCAGAACAACAACGCATATTCTGCAATCCACTTTCCAACAATAAACGAAGCTCATAAAAGCAAAAAGAGCTACCACCACCAGAGTTCCATAGAACTCCGATTCCGAAGGCCCCCCCCCCCCTCCGAGCTGGTGGCACTTCGTTCTGGGCACTCTCAGGGGGCGCGCCCAGAACGGGGTGCCACCAGCTCGGGTGTGGGAGCGGCCAGCCCCCCCCCCTAGCTGGTGGTGGTGGTCTGTACTTCTCTGTTGAGGGGTCATTCTATATTATCAGGTAGCCATCCTAGTGACTGGATACGTGACATAACAAGAAAAGAAGAGATGCTGACGGCCCCTTCTTGGAGGTCTCGGCTGGCGTTTTCGGTGATGCCAAGGCCTCCCACTCAAAGCTCCATACATATACTACACTCTTGGAGAATGCACACGAGCGTACTGTTCTGGACATGCTGTCTTCGTGAGCGTGCGACTCAGAGCATCTCTCTCTCTCTCTCTCTCTCTCTCTCTCTCTCTACCAACGGCAGGTTCGTGTCGTGCCAACTTCGGCAGTGGTTTCTGACACCATGGGGATCGTTTAAACCTTGGACGATCAACGTCAAATCGCTCAACATCGACCGATTCTAGGTTGCCAACGTTGAGCGCTGGCGGCGGCGCCGCCGGTCGACACGGCGCGAACCTTCCGTTTGTGCATCAACTCGTTGTCACCCATTTTGTCCCGATGTGCCTAAGTGCCTAAGCGTAAGCCTTGGTTGCACTGCCATCCCGTGTGCATCCATTTTAATTATCCCGGCAAAGCAACCTAACAGCGATGTGTAGAAGGCAAAGCAACCTATCTGAAAGCATTCCCCTTAAGATTCAGACGAAAATCCAGTTGTCGAATTCTGCTGTTCTCGCAGTCGTAGTAGCATTCGCGATGACAGTCGCAGCGGCAACGGCAGTCGCAGTCACAGCCTCAGCCTCAGCCTGCCTCCTCCTCCTCCTGCTCTTTCTCCTGCTCCTCCTCCTCCTCCTCCTCCTCCTCCTCCCTCCTGCTCGTCCTCGTTCTCGTCCTCCTCGTCTTGCTCGTCCTCCTCCTCCTGGTGCTCTCTCCTCCTCCTCCTCCTCCTCCTCCTCCTCCTGGTGGTCCTCGTTCTCCTCCTCCTGGTGCTCTCCCCCCCCCTCCTCCTCCTCGTCCTCCTCCTCCTCCTCCTCCTCGTCCTCCTTCTCCTCTTCCTCCTCCTCCTCCTCCTCCTCCTCCTCCTCCTGGTAGTCCTCCCCCTCCCCTCCTCCTCCTCCTCCTCCTCACCTCCTCTTCCTGGGCGTCCTCGTTCGTCGTCCTCCTCGTCTTGCTCGTGCTCCTGCCTCCTGGTTTCTCATCTCCTCCTCCTCCTCACTTCCTCCTTCCTGCTCACTCCTCCTCCTAGGTGGTCCTCGGTCTCCTCCTCCTCCTCCTGGTAAACTCTCCCCCCCCTCCTCCTCTTCCCCCTCCCCCTCTCCTCCTCCCCGTCCCCCTCCTCCTCCTCCTCCTCCTCCTCCTCCTCCTCCTCCTCCTCCTCCTCCTCCTCCTCCTGGTACTCCTCCCCCTCCCCTCCTCCTCCTCCTCCTCTTCCTGGTCGTCCTCCTCCTCCTGGTCGTCCTCCTCCTCCTGTTCGTCCTCCTCCTCCTCCTGCTCGTCCTTCTTCTCCTGCTCCTCCTGCTCCTCGTCCTGCTCCTGCTCGTCCTCGTCCTCCTGGTCTTGCTCGTCCTCCTCCTCGTCGTGCTCTTGCCCCTGCTGAAAATGTGGCCCAGGAATGGGAGTTCTGGGAAGTCGAAGAGCACGAAGTTGCCTACAGTTGGCTACGGGCATTCAAAATGTGGCCCGGGAATGGAGTTCTGGGAACTCGAAGAGCACGAAGTGGCCTACAGTTGGCTCCGGGCATTCAAAATGTGGCCCGGGAATGGAGTTCTGGGGACTCGAAGACACGAAGTGGCCTACAGTTGGCTCCGGGCATTCAAAATGTGGCCCGGGAATGGAGTTCTGGGAAATAGAAGAGCACGAAGTGGCCTACAGTTGGCTCCGGGCATCCAAAATGTGGCCCGGGAATGGCGTTCTGGGAACTCGAAGAGCACGTAGTGTGTGACTGTTGCATCCGGCCCCCCAGAATGTGGCCCGGGAATGGCGTTCTGGGATGTCGAAGAGCACTTTGTGTGTGACTGTTGCATCCGGCCCCCCAGAATGTGGCCTGGGAATGGAGTTCTGGGAAGGCGAAGAGCACGAAGTGTGTGACTGTTGGTGAAAAACGAGCCCGGCTCATGCCGCCCGGAAACGCCCCAACACCTGCCCGGACCCCCCTGTGGAGTGATCTGCTGCTCTCTTTTGATCCCACTAGAAACCTATCAGTCTTCGCTGTTAGGTAAAAACCTGGGCTGTTCATCGAGCCGCGCCTGCCAAGCTACAGGGATAAGCGAGTGAGCAAGGATTCCAGTGCTGGGTCAAGCAAACACGGCCAACGAAAACACCACAAACAACACATTTGCGATGGCATGTTTGGTGAGCGCTGTGTGCTGGCAAATCGCTGTAGCATTGTGCTACACGGGCTACGAGTCAACGTCGCGAGTCACAACTGTGCATGATTTGCCTGTGTGACTTGACGTCTCCAAACCAGCATGCATTACGTGTCATCATTACAGAACGGCGGTGATTGTGTGCACTGCGTGTTGGCCTTGCCCGTCTGCGCCGACTGAATACTTTGGCATACGTGCAGAACGTTGGCGACATTTTTGAACACGATATAGCGACGACCATAACGAAAGCGGCAACTGGCTTGGTCAACAACAAAAAGGCAGTAAGGCTATGCAGCAGCTACGAATGCCACAAATCGGGGTTCCACAATGGGCGGGATCTTGCAACACTGGCCGTGGCCAGTAATGGGCACACCCAGCGAGAAAGAACGTCAGAGTCACACAACAAGAGGCCAACAGCTGTGCGAAATGCGCTCGGGACTGGGGGGGGGTGAGGGAGAACGTCAGGGGGGGGGACTGGCTCAGGGAAGGGAGGCTCTCGATAGATAGCGAACGCACAAGGTCCTTTTCGGGGTGGACTTTCAGGGCCCCATCGGCGATCAATGGGGAATTGGGGGTCGATGCACCCCCCTTGAGCATGTCTCCCCTAGCGTTGCTCCTGAGATCGTCGGTGGGCTGGCAGACCAAGTGCAGGCCCAGCGTGCGTGCACTGGCCAGGAGTGCGGGCTCCTTCTGCCTCCAAGAAACAAGCGGGGCCGCCAGTTCCCCGAAACAACCTTCAGGATGGGGGCAACTCTCTCTCCCTTTTTTGATACGGCTGCTGGTGCAATTCACACGCTTTTGGAAACAACTGGTATCAAAATGCCATGACACCGGTAAACTCATGATGACCACCCCGAGGGCCAGGAATGTACCGTGTAGCCGCACGGGGGGGGGGGTCAGCTGCCGAAGCTCCGCCAACTACGCACACAAGAATGCAACATGCGAGCACCAAGAGCAACAGCCCCCTCCCCGAGGCCGACGCTCCATGAGCTCACCGCCTTCTCCCCGCACCACAACGATGACGATAACAACGATCACAGAGATCACAACGGTAACAACCACAACGATCACAACGATCGCAGCGATCACAACGGTCACGGCAATAACGATAAACAACGATAACAACAATCGTTGTGATCGTTATCGTTGTTACCGGTCGACACGTGGCCACAAGCGCGCGGAGTCAGGACCACGAGCCCCTTCGCCGAAGGCTCAGGGCCCGGCCCCGTGGAGATGCCCATAGGAGCGAGGGGCATTCCAGGCTGCAGAGCTCAAACACGAAGAGCCGAAGGGTACTGTACCCCCTCCAAAGCTAGGACTGCTCGTGATCCATGTGGCAACAATATGCGCTCGTTTCTCCTCCTTCCCTGCGCGTCCCAGCTCTGCACGCCCCCACCGTCGCTGATGGCACCCACAGCGCCGAAAGCGGTGCCAGTGACGACCTCCGAAGCGCGGCTGTGGGGCGGCGGGAGGGAGGAACCGCCTGCATCCTGGGCTGACTAAGTAATACTTGGTGGCTCTGCCGATCCGCCTTGCAGGGCTTCGAGCAATCTGGCCACTGCAAACACTTCGCATCGCATCCCAGTATACGGCCCAAGGAAACTCGCTTGGCGCCGCCGCGCCGATGTCGGCGCATTCCTCACGTAGACCGTGTCGCATGTCCCGAAGGGAGCTCCGCCTATGTGCCCATGCCCCGCGAGGAGGAACTCGCATGGCACTAAGGCGCCGATTTCAGCACATCCCTCGCGCAGATAGTGCCCCACAGGGAGCTCCTTCCATGGGCCCAGCGGAGGACCTGCGTATGGCGCAACCGCGCCCACTTCGGCGCACCCCTCACGCCGATCGGTTCCCACATAGGGAGCTCCAACCATGGGCCTGGCGGAGGAACTCCGCATGGCGTCGCCGCGCCGACTTCAGCACATCCCTCACGCGGACCATGTCCCATAGGAACCTCCACCTACCGGCCCATGCCCCCAGCGGAGGAACTCCGCATGGCGCCACCGCGCCATGGCGCCGCCGAGCCGAGCTCGGCACATCCCTCAAGCGGACCATGTCCCATAGGGAGCTCCACCTATCGGCCCATGCCCCCAGCGGAGGATGTCCGCGCGGCGCCGCCGCGCTCGTTGCGGCGCACTCCTCACGCAAACCGTGCCCCACATTGAAGCTCAGTGCGCGTCTCTCTGCGCGCCTGCTCCCAGAGCCTCCCCGGACCGCGCTGCCCCGCGAACTCTCCCTCTTGACGCAGCGCGCGATGCTCGACGAGAACGCCCGCACCCATTGCGCTAAACGGAAAAAGCGCCCAGGACGGCCCAAGAGGGCCCAAAGACGACCCCAAGAGAGGGCCCAGACGGGGGACCCGAATGGGCATCTCGAGCCCTCGGCCCCGAGGGCCCCCCAGGAGGCCCCAAGTGGCCCCCAAGAAGCCCTCAAGAGACCCGGCCCCGAGAGGCTCCCAAGAGGCTCCTAAGAGGCTCCCAAGAGGCACCAAAACTGCTCCCAAGAGGCTCCCGAGAGCACCCCGAAGAGACCCGAAGAAGAATCCCTGAGAACTCTCCGACCCACAAACCACAGACATGGCACGGTGGCGGGATGGGCCGAAGGCCACGCCAGACACTCCAGTCGAAAATACCTCGGCTACACGCATTAGTGATCCTGGGTAAGAGCGCCCTTTGGTGCGCGGTTTCTTGGGGGCCGCGGGGGGCGGAACATCAGCGCGCAAGACGCTACTATCGCATCGCGTTCGGCGATCTGGAGACCCCCATGGGCCCGCACCTAAGTTCACTGCGGCGAAAAGTCACTCTTACGTTCCGTCGAAAAAAACGCACACCCCTCTGGACAATCCGCCGGACAATCCGGACAACCCATGCCAATTCATAACGACAAGACGACCCTACCCAAACAACCCCTTGGACAACCCAGCGGGGGATCCGGACAAGCCCACCGAACAATCCCACCAGAAAATCCCACTTGGACAAGCCTCCCCGGGATTTGTTCTATAATATAGAAATGCATTATACGCAGCTGCATCAGGGTGGGCCCGCGGTCAGGTTACCTACTGCTGGGTAGCGCATGTGGCTGCCCTCTGGTCTCTGTTCCACTGGCACCATCTGGTTATGCCATCACATTTGCTACGGTGGCCAGACAAAAAAGTGTCCACACCAAAGGCACGAAAGCCATATCACGAGATGTTAAGTAACATGTTGCATAACGTGTGTTCCGCCCTCCTCCACCCAAGCCCAAAGTTGAAGTGTCCACATGTTGTCCTCTGCGCGTTGCCCCGCGTGCAGCGCCGTCAGCTTTGGGTTCGGGGTGAGGTGGCTGCCGATCTGTTGGATGCACTTCGCCGTATCGTGGCCTTTGCGCGATGGGCGTGGACCTTTGTTTTGTCCACCCACCGTGTTTGCAAGACCTGCTCAGGTAGTTATGACGCTGACGAGCTCTGTTTTATGTGAGCACATGTCAGACGAAGCCGCGAGCACGAACACCTAACACCCCCTTGATGAAAAAGCGTTCATTGGAGCGATGCGAGGCGACCAAGCCCCAGATCTCGACCCCAAAATCACTCCAAGCCAGACCCGAGAACCGCACGGCGGAACGGCACTTAGAATCGCGTACGTCTCAAAAGTGGACACACATCAGAGGAGTGGTGGAGTGGGGGGAAAAGGAAGGAGGGATGAGAGAGTGGGAAAGAATGGGGAGAATCGAGGATGCCCAAAGTGGGAGGCGTGGAGAGGAGTTGGGGGACTGTGGAGTTTGGAGGGATGGACGAGTTCGGAGGAGTGGGCAGGACTGCTGAGCTCCGATGAGTGGGGAAGGACTGTGGAAGAGCGGGGAGGAGTCCGAAGGAGCTGGGACGAGTGGGCAGAGGAGGGGGGAGGCGTGCGAATGGGTGCAAAGGAAGGCGAGGGAGGTGGGCGGAGGATTCCGGAGGAGGGTAGAGGAGTGGGGAGGAATGGAATGTGGTGGAATGGAGTTCGGCGGTGGACGGAAGAATGGGGATGAGTCCCGAGGACTGTCCCGTGGTTGCCCCGGAACTGTCCAGGCGGTCCGCGGTTGTCTTTTGGGTTGTCCCCTGGGAAGTCCCGCGGGTATCCAATGATTCCGCATGCGTGCAAATAGGCGTATGATTATGTATGTGCGAGCGCATACGCACGTGCAAACGCACGTTGAAATGCGTGCACGCATGCATGCATGTTGGTACCCACGAGGTCACTAAATACATCTAGTCGGGACGTAACTTGGCGTTGAGCTTCTCTGTTGATGATGCGAGCAATGGCACGTTCGTGTTGCAGGCAGTGCGCATCATAGCCGCAATGAACGGGCATAATTCATCGCGCTCGGCTTGCACGCTGTGTTGAGCATGACTACAAGTTCCGTCACCTCTACAGCAGAAGACAATCCCACGGTAGTGGTGTATTCCTCTTCCTATATTTTTACTGGTCTGGGGGGGGGCGGGAAAAACCGTCCCCACCCCCCACAAAAAAAAACGGACACCCGAGGGGCTTTGGGGCTCCCTGGACGCCCTTGGAAGAGGTCCTGCAGCCCTGCCGCGCCGTCCAGGGCGCGTTGCCAGGCCTTGCCCAGCAAACCCAAAGCGATCAGAGAAGCAGTCGAAGAGGCGCAGGAGCGCCCCAAGACAGCGCAAGACAGCCTCAAGACGGCCCAAGAGGCCCCCAAGACGGCCCAAGAGGCCCCCAAGACGCCTCAAGAGCCCTTCAGGAGGGCCCCCGAGAGGCGCAAATCTTCCCAGTCCCTGGGGGACACGTACATGTTCAGCAGATTCGCTTTTGGTGTCGCAGCAGCGTTCACGACGGCCCAAGAGGCCTCCGAGATCGCCCCAAGACGGCCCGAGAGGCCCCCAAGAGGGATTCAAGACAGCCCAAGAGGGCCCCAAGACTGCCCAAAAGAAGCTCACGAGGCCCAGAGGCTCATAAGAGAGACCCACGAGGGCCATGGGAGGTCCCCAGGAGGGCCCAAGATGGCCCCGAGATGACCCGTAGAGCTATGTTGCTCCCATCGTACTTAGGGACCACATCCCAGAAATAATGTCGAGCATCCAGCGCAGTATCGAAACAGTGTCGAACGAGTATCGCCTCCCAGGGTCGGACACGCAAAAACCATCATTGCGCTGGTGATCAAGAGGGACCCAAGACGGCCCAAACAGGCTTCAAAAGGACCCCCAGGACGGCCCAAAGAGGCGTCCAGGAAGCCTCCCAAGGTCCCCAAAGCCGTTGAGGGCGAATCGTAAAGCCCCCAAGAGATTCTCCAACGAGGAGCCTCCGCAAAAAGAACTGCGGCAGACGATGAACGGTTCGCAACGCCAGGCGGGAGCGAGGATGAATGATAGGAACGATGTGGAACGAGAAGGCGTTGCTTTCCATTGCCTAGCATTGCGCGACCTAGAAACTTGTGCCACGAGCGAAGCCCGTGTGGTGACCGCGCGAAGGACCCCGAACGTCACTCCATTGCATGGTCGTGCGTGTTCCAGAAAGTGTCTGTCTACGAAATACACGAAACTGACCCGAACCCCGGGTTTACAACAACATTCCCAAAAAGTCCGTGGCGAACCCGGGTTCCGGGGAATTTCCAACGCCAGGATGGCAGCGCTTGGCATTGCATTGCTTGGTATCCTGCGGCATTGCTTGACAGTGCGACATACTCAGTTTGGCATTCATTCGGGTGGCTTTTCGTCCCTCACGGGCCCACAGGCCCCTGAGGTGAACTCCCGACTCCACGATCGCTCGATGTCGGGTGCGCCTTGAGGGGAGCGAGGGGCCGCCAGCGGGCTCGCCGCCGTGCGCCGCGAGGCCACGTCGCCGTCGTCGTCGTCGTTGTCGTCGCTGACGTCGTCGCTGCTGCCGTCGTCGTCGACGTCGTTGTCGACCTCGCTGCGGTCGTCGTCGTCGTCGCTGCAGGCGTTGCCGTCGTCGTCACCGTCGTTATTGTTGTGGTCGTCGTCGGCGTGGTTTCCTGCATCGCTCCTGCATTAGTCGCCCAAGATTACCAGAGGGGCATTTTGCACCGACGGCGACGCCGCGGGAAGAGGCGGCGAAAAGGACGAGGACCAGAGAGATTTGTTTTTAAACGACGCGATGCAATTGGACAATTCCGTGACTGCAGACCCCGCCGTGCCCTCCAGGGGCCTCTTTCCCGGCAACATATTAACGGCACTGGAGATGCAGATTTCGCGAGCGGAAACCACGCTCCGTGACTGACCACGTAAACTTGAAACCCGGACAAAAGGAGAGGGGGAGGAGGGGAGGTTAGGGGAAGGGGGGAACAAGATGCTGCGTGGATAACCCCATTTGGCCTCGTCAGCCGAGCAACAAAAATCACACACAGCAGCAAGTAAGAGGAAGGGGGAGGAGCAGGACGCAAAAGTCGTGCAGTGCAGAGTTAGCTAGCAGAGCCCACGCTCCGTGAAGGACCACTTCAGCTCGTCTACCACATCTTGCTCCACCAAGAACAGTGTGAAACGATCCGCTGCCCCTCACGGGGGCTATCACCGGGCCCCAATGCAGCGGCAATGATCAATAGTAACTCCACGAGCGAAGACGAACGCATGGCATTGAGAACTAAAAGCCGCAATAGCCCCGGACTCGGGAATCGCGGATCTTGGAAGCCAGGTCGTGCTCTTGGAGCCCTACTCCAAGCGAGCAAACGCCGACACTTTTGATCTGAACGGTCCCTAGCTCTGGCTACGAATGTGGAATCTGAGGAAATACAGTAGCCATAGGTTGGGACTGGGGACTGCATCCCGCACGGACCGACCTTCAATAGGCAAGCCCATGGGAACAACAGCAGAACGAATTAAGCCTATCCGCCAAAAAGCCACTGTCAGGACACCAGCTCTGTGGAGGCCGGGTGGGAAGCAGATGGTATTAGGCTGCGTCCGAAGCGTCCCCGACAGGCTCGAAGCTGGCAGCCATGGGATACGGAGGAAGAAAAGAGGGCAAGAGGAACGAGAAGGGGGAGGAAGAGGACGAGAAAGAGGCTCGCGCGCGCGCAGTTCGCATGGGAGTCCCTCACGAGCACCTCGAATGTGCGGGATCACCGCGGTGCACACGGGGTGGAGTCGACGCTGGACCAGCCGGCACGTGCCCCGCATCCCATGACGCTCCGCGCCTCTAAAAAACGTCATGCGAAGCTGCTGGCACGAATGGTGGGGAGGAGGCGGGGGAAGGGGCACGCGAAGGGACGAGGAGGGGGGCGACTGCACGCACGGGATTGTGTCCGCAGAGGCTCCAGAGGCCCCAGAGCTGCCATCATGTGCAGAGGCGAGGCACTTAAATCTGTACGGCGGGATTCTGCACGAGAAACAAGGAATCAGACGCCCGAGACAACACGTGAACGTGACTTATGCTCGCCTCGGCCACACGCCCATTGAATGGGAACGGCCGCCATGGATGCTGCAAGAAAAATGCCCGCTCCGCTCGCACCGATCGCCTCCGTGAAGGCCAGGACAGGAGCGGACTCACCGTCCAGCCCGCCGGCATTGCCCGAGTGCCAGCACGCTGCTGGGGAAGGGGGAGAACGAAAGGAAGAGAGGAGGAGGGGGGGCGACTGCGCGTTCGCACCGAGCGACCCGTGATGGCCCTGAGCGGACTCGCCGTCGAGAGACACCGGCGGCCTGCGGGAGCGATGTCCTGCGATGATGTACGCACGAGCGGGCGGACAAAATCCTGCCCCCTCACACACACACGGACCACAATTAAAATGTCAGCGAATCTGGATTTGGGAAATACGCATAGAGATCATGCATCAATATCAAGCGCTCTGGGCCTGCGTGCCGGGCGGTCCGGCCGGCCGGGGCAAAAAAACACGAGCAACCGCACAGGAGGAGGGGGGCAGGGAGGAAAAGAGATGGACCGACAAGTTGAGTTCCCAGGGGACGACGACTGATTTCCCTTAGGTTCCCCAGATTGTGCTTGCACTAAACCTATTTGCTTCGGTGTTCACAACTGAAGTGGATCAGCCGGAGTTTCGTCACGTGCCCGCCCATGCCGCATCGTGGGCGCTCGTGAGCCCCACAACTTACAGCTTATACTGGTCCCTTCTCTTCGCGTAGGCTCAACAGCGCTAGTCCCAACATATTGCTCATACGACCTGTATTGCACCATATAACGCACATCCTGTATATACCATCACATCGCCCGCAACACATACTTACCAACACAGACTGTGTTGGTAAGTATGTGTTGCGGGCGATGTGACAGTGATCATACCGACAGGCTTTCACCGCATAGCTACCACAACATGGTTTCAAAACGTAGCTGACATCACCTAGCTTAAGCCGCAGAGCTTTCCTCGCTGGAGTTCAATACCTCACTCTTCGGGATATACGATGGCTCATATATTTGTTGGTTCTATGCCGTCGGAAGCCGCTTGAAACCGCCAGGTTCCTTGGAGCTTCCGCAAGATTGGAAGGTTTTGGTTCGACGTCGGCTTCCAGGAGCCGCTGCATGCCAGATGGCCTGGAAAACAGATCCTGGAGAAGAGCAAACGACCCCCGGGAAACAACTGCTCCTCCGTAGCGGCTGGTTTATGTCGTGTCGACGCGGTGGCGACACTGGCGCGGGCATTCGGCATGAACGCGGCCAATGACCAAGAATCGGCTGGCGTTGAACTGGAATACGCAATCGTTCACGGCTGAACGATCCAAGCGGTGTCAAATATCGACGCGCAGGCCATTCCGACAACTGACGGCGCAAGATCCAGCGAAGACGGCACGCGAATTGTGGGTTAACGTTGTTTCTGCGCCCCCAGGTGACGTTTTCGTCACCACGTCATCGGATCCGCCTCGAAATCCGAATCAAAACGCACCCCAAGAACAAGTCTTGTGGTGCTCGAGCGTGTAAACCGAGGGCGGGCAACGATCGAAGAAACTTGAAAGGAAACGGCCAACATTCAAAGGACAATGAGGATGACGCCATGTGCCAACAGATTCGAAGCTTGAAGCACCAATGTGCGTGGCGCGGGAAGCCAACGCACGTTTGTGTATACATACATATATGTCGGCGGTGCCCGGTGCGGAGCGAAACCCCCCCCCCAGTAATCTCTCCTGGGGGGGTTCGAGCTGGCGCCATTCCCGGTGCGAGCCTGCACGAACCCCCCCGGTAAACACGACCTCCTCTGGTAGGCTGCACGAAACCCCCCGGTAAGGACGCAACCCCTCCGTAAGCGGCGCGCTCCCAGCACGCGCGAAACCCAGCCCCGACGCGCGAATCTTACCAGGACGGGCCGGAACACGGCGGCGGCATTGCATCCCAGGGCCGTGCCGGAACACGGCGGCACTGTTCTTCTCTACGCGGCCGTGCCGTCGACCCCCCACAGCGGCTCTCGGGAGTTGCGCCGCAGCCTCTCGTATTGTGGCCACGAGCCACAATACGAGAGGCTGCGGCGGAACAAAGGCGAGCAGACGCGAATAGAGAACACAAGGCGAGCACACGCCACACTTCGACAGGGAGCCACCCTTCCCAACCGCCCCCCTGCCCCCCCCCCCCCCCCCCCCCCCCCCCCCCCCCCCCCCCCCCCCCCCCGGGGGGGGGGGGGGGGGGGAGCCCAGGTAGACGCAGTGCGGCCTGCACGAACCCCCCCGGTAAAGCGGCAAGGGGGGGGTGTTCGAAGCCGCTGGCGGCACCCGGTGCGGGCTGCACGAAACCCCCCGGTAGTGCACGAAACCCCCCGGTAGTGCTGGGGGGGGGGGTTCGTGCCACAGCGCACCGCCGACATATATTCCTCTTCCTATATTTTTATCAGCCCGGGCGGGGGGAAAACCCGTCACCCCCCCCCCCTAAAACCGGACCCCCGGAATCTGCAGCTTTGGGACCCTCCGGACGGGCCTCGAAGCGGCCCCCTGGGCCTCGCAGGGCGTTTTGCCAAGCCTTCGCAGCACACCCAGGGCGATCAGACGTCCCAGAGACCCCCAAGACAGCACAAGAGCGCTCCAAGAAGCCGTCATACCCCGAAAGATCGCTCCAAAACGTACCAAGAGGCCTCCAAGAGCACCCCCAAGAAGGCCCCAAGAGGGAAAAAGTATTGATTCTATGTAGGTTTTTGGTGCATTTGGGGTTCTCCTCTTTTCGGCTTCCCGACGCTCCAAGACGGCGGTCTCCTAGGCGTCCGAAGCCGCCTGGGAGGCTCTAAAATCGCCCCACAACCATCCGAAAGGGCTTCCAGGCAGTCCAAGAGAGCCCCAAAACGGCACAAGAGGGGTCCAAAATGGCCCTAAGAGAGCACCATAGCGGCCTAAGATGGCCCCAAGACACCCTCCGAAGTATTCCAAATCATGACTGAGACGTTCAGGGAGACCGCGGTTAGAGGTAGGTTGGCCTCAGGAAGCCCCAGAGGCCCCCAGAACACGCCCAGGAGGCCTCCAGAAGGCCTTACGAAAACCTGAGAACTTTAGTGAGGCCCCCGGAGGCTCTCCAAGGAGGAGCCTTCGCAAAAAGAGCTGAGGAGGATGGGGAGAATGCCCAGGGTATGGCGAGAATGAGGAAAAATAAGCATGGAGGAAGGACAACGAACAACATTATTACCACGGCGATTCCAGAAAAGGCAGCAAGGAGTTCTCGCTACATTGTCGGCTTGACCTTCCTGCAATTTCCGCCTGCATGCCAAACTTCAAGGACCAAAGTGCATGGCGCGAAGTATATATATGTATATATATATATATATACAGATATACTAGAACCATCGCGCGCGCTTCGCGCGCGCTCAGGTTCTAGCCCAGGCCGGGGGCGCGCTAGAAGATCTTGGACAGCGCTATCAAGCACAGGCGCGTGACATAGTCGTGCCTCCTGAGGGCCTCTTGGGAACCTCTTGGGTCTTCGTGGGGGCATCTGAAGGGCTTCTGTGGGGTTCTCCGTGCTTCCTCAATTAGCTGTTGCAGGCACCTCTTGGGTGCTTCTCGGGGGGGCATCTTGGGGCTTCTTGGGGTCCCTTGGGGGCATCGTCAGGGTTCTCCAGGCAGTCGGAAACTGATGTTGTGCAGTCTCTGAAGCAATCAATTGGCCGACTTGGCTGCGTGGAGGCCCGGCTTGAGGCCACATTGGGGCAATCCAGAAGCCTCCCGGGGCCTCCTTGAAGCAAATTTGATGCATCGAGAGCACTCTTCGGCTATCTTGGGGCCTTTTGGGGCCTGGTGGGGGGCTTTGGGGGGCCTCGTCGGACCACTTGGGGACTGTTGGGGCCTCCTGTGGGCCTCTTAGGGCGGAAAGCTCTGCTGTTGGGTTCGCGTTCCCCTTCTTGGGGCTCTCTTGGGGCCCTCTTGGAGCCCTGTCGGGCCGTCTTGGGCGCCTCGGGCACCGTCTTGGGGCCCTAGTGGGCCGTCTTGGGGCCCTCTTGGAGGCCTCTTCGGCTATCTTGGAGCGGCCGTGGGGGCCACTTGGGCCGTCTTGGAGCGTCGGGATGCCAAAAGGCTGGGAACTCTAGAATCCATCAAATTCCGATGGGAAAACAATGCTTCTTGGAACCTCTTCGGGCTTGTGGGGAGCTTCTTGAGGGCCTCTTGGGTCCCACTTGGGGGCCTTCCTGAGAGCCTCTCGGGGTGAAGGCTCGGATTTTCGGTACGTCTTACCCCTCTTGGGCCCCCCTTGGGGCCGTATTGGTGCCCTCTCGGGCTGTCTTGGGCCCTGTTGGAGGCCTCTTGGGCTATCTTGGATTGGTCTTGGAGGCCTTCTGGGCCGTCTTGGAGCGTCAGGACGCCCAAAGGCTGAAAACTCGAACATCAATAAAAAACCGATGGCAAGACATGGATTTTTGCCTCTTGGGGCCTTCGTGGGAGGCCTCTTGGATACTCTTCGGCCCCCATGGGGGGATTCTTGGGGCCTCTTGGAGCCTGTCAGGGGTTTCTCGGGGCCTCCTGAGAGCCTCTCGGGGTGGAAGACTCGGACTTTCGGTTCGTGTCAACCCTCTTGGCTCCATCTTGGGGCCGTCTTGGGGCCCTCTCGGGCCGCCTTGCGCGCCTCTGGCGCCGTCTTCGGACCCCCGTGGGCTGTCTTGTGACCGACTTCGAGGCCTCTAGGGATGCCTTGGAGCGGAAATTAAAGCCTCTTGGGCCGTTGTGGAGCGTCAGGAAACTCAAAGGCGAGAACTCGAAAATCGATCAACAACCAAAGGAAAACAAATTAGTTGTGGCTCCTGGGGCTCCTTGGGAGCCATCTTGGAGACCTCTTGGGGCGTCTTGGAGGACTCTTGGACAGTCAGGGACCACTTCTGGGGTGATCTCGGGCGGTCGTTAGTCGTTTTCGTTGTCTGGATACGCCAGGGCCGTCTTCAAGCGACTTTACAAAGCCCCCAGCGCCACGGCAGGGCCCCCGGGCTCCCCGGTGCGAGGGCTCAGTCCCGGGCCCCGCCTCGTGCCCGCGGCAGGGCGTCCCTGGGCCGTCTCGGCGCCCTCGTGGGGGCCTGTTGGGGCGACATTGGGTGTCTGACATCCATCAAAAACCTAAGGACAATCAATGATTTTGGCGTCCCTTTGGGCCGTGTTGGAAGCCTTGTGGGCTGTCCGGAGGCCATCTTGGGCGCGTTCGAACGATATGTCCTCGTTTCGGGGCCTCTTGGGGGCCTCGTGCGGCCCTTTTCGTCTGTGTTGGGGCTTTCTTGGGCCGTCTGGGGGCGGCCCTGGGCTGTCTCGGCGCCCTCTTGGAAGCCTGTTTGGAAGATTTCTGGGTGTTCTGGACCGTCCTCCTTCAACGTCCGCGGCAGTGGCCGGAAGACTTCCTGGGAACATGATTTGTTGGGGTGTCGTGCTTGGGAC
>CAUYUJ010014771.1:266092-408592 GCA_963575745.1 Prorocentrum cordatum | reverse complement strand
GGAGGCGTCACGAGCTTCAACCGGCGTCGGCGGAATAGAAGCGCCACCGCAGCTCCTTGGGGGAATAGCGTCTTCAAATAGCGTCGTCGCCGCCGGCTCGAACTGGGACCCCCCCTCCCAGGCCCCTTGTGTGTAAATATGTATATATATACATATAAATTATATATACATACGTATACGCAACAACCTTAGTTATCTTACACATGGTATGTGTGTATGCATGTCTGCGTGTATGTATGTATGTATGTATATATGTATGTATGTATGTCTGAATGTGTGTATAGCTGTGTGTTTGTATGTATGTATGTCTGTATGTATGTATGTAGGTATGTATATGCTTATGTCTAGTTCTACGTGGTGCACGCTTCGTGGTGCAATATAGTTGACAGTCCGCGTGGCGCAGTCTACGCGGTGCTTCTTCGGCGCAGGGCAGCGGGGCTCGCGGAAGGGAGGAGGGAGGAAGGGGGCGGAATGGGAAGGGAGGGAAGGGCGGGAGGGAGGGGAGGGGGGGAGGGGAGGGAAAGAAGGAGGGAGGTGGAACGGGAGGGGAGGAAGGGAGGAAGGGGAGAGAGAAACGGGGAGTGGAGGAGGGAGGGAGGGGGAGTGGGGGAGGAAGAGGAGGGAAGGGACGGAGGGAGGGAGGAGGATGATCCCGGATGCTGGATGTGCTTCCAGCATCGACGTTCACCGCGAGATGCAACGACTCATGCCGCTCACACTTGCACCGAGCTGGCCTGAGCCCGCCGACCCCTTGTGGGTCTCTTGGCGTATCAGAATCTTCCCCTCCATAACCCCCCGCTGGGTTTGGCCTATAAGGGGGGATCTCTTGGGGGCCTCCTGGAGCCTCTTAGGGGCCTACAGGGGCCTCCTGGGACCTCCTTGGGCGGAAGGGTAGGATGTTCGGTTCGGGCTCCCTCTCTTGGGCTCCTCTTGGAACCGTCTTGGAGCTCTCCTAAATCGTATTGGGGACCTCTTGGGGTGTCTTGGCCCCCTCTCGGGACGTCATTGGAGCCTCTCGGGCCGTTGTGGGACTCTCTTGGGGGCCTCTTGTACCGTCGTCACCGCTGTGAAGACCGACAAATCGTAGATGCTAAGACTTTGCGTTTTCCTATGCAGAATCAATGATTCTGGCCTCTTGGGACCCTCTTGGGAAGCCTCTTGGGAGCCTCTTGGGGCGTCTTCGCGGTCTCTTGGGCACTGTGAGAACCGTCTTGGGCGTCCAAGGGCTAGCTTTGAGCGCTCCGGGGCCGCCCTCTGGCCACGCCTTGGCCGCCCCTCGGGCTGTCTTGGGCCGTGTTGGGAGCCTTTTGGGCCGTCTTGAGGCCGTCGTGGGGGCCTCTTGTACCCTCGTGCACGTCGTGAAGACCCAACAGACGTAGATGCTAGAAATGCACGTCTTCCTGCGCAAAATAAATGATTTTGGCCGCTTGGGGTTCCCTTGGAAAGTTTCTTGGGACGTCGTAGCGGCCTCTGGGGCTCTGTGGGAGCCATCTTGGGACTCTAGGGGCGATCTTTGAGAGCCCTGGGGCCGTCTTGGACCGATTTGGGAGCCTCTTGGGGCTCCGTGGACACGTCTTGGCCGCCTCTTGAGCACGCCTTGGCCGCCTCTGGGGCTGTCTTGGGCTCCTATTGGGCCGTGTTGGGAGCCTCTTGGGCCGTCTTGAGGCCGTCGTGGGGGCCTCTTGTACCCTCGTGCACGCCGTGAAGACCGAAAAGACGTAGATGCTAGAAAT
Organism: Prorocentrum cordatum; assembly: GCA_963575745.1. Taxonomy (NCBI): domain Eukaryota; class Dinophyceae; order Prorocentrales; family Prorocentraceae; genus Prorocentrum; species Prorocentrum cordatum. The sequence goes on along the minus strand of CAUYUJ010014771.1, from coordinate 406,859 downwards.
GCACGTCTTCCTGCGCAACATCAATGATTTTGGCCGCTTGGGGCTCTCTTGGAAAGCAACTTGGGGCGTTGCAGCGGTTTCCTGGGCCCAATGGGAGCCATCCTGAGCGTCCAGGGGCGATCGTTGAGCGGCCCGGGGCCGTCTTGGACCGGTTTGGGGGCCACTTGCGCCTCCTTGGGCACGTCTGGGGCGCCTCTTGGCCCGGACAGGAGCGCTCCCGGAGCCCCAGAACGGCCATGGGGGACACAGGGACCGGCCTGGCGGCCCCGATCCCCTTCCGCTGGCACACACACACACACACATCTCTCTCTCTCTCTCTCTCTCTCTATATATATATGGATGTATGCATGCATGCATGCATGCATGTATGTATGTATGTATGTATGTATGTATGTGTGTATATGTATGTATATATATGTATATCTATATATACATACACATATATGTATATATATATATATATGCAAACAAATATGTACATGCGAGCCCCTTGTAAGGTGCAAGGCGGGGTGGAAAATCAAGGGTTCATTTGCGCACACGATGTACAAGTCCCCCCCCATCAAGTCCGCAAACGCGCCTTGGCACCGTCGCCCACTGCGGCGCCCGCGTCGTAGAGAAGGTCTCCAGCCTCGCAATGCGCGCCCGTCCTCCTCGTCTCATCCGGGTCGTCATTTTCGTCGTCGTCGTCGTCGCCGTCGGCACGAGAGGAGGAAAAGGAGGAGGAGCAGGACGAGGAGGAGGAGGAGCAGGACGAGGAGGAGAGGGAGCGCCAGTTCCCATCGGACGAAGAGGAGCACGAGGGAGGACAGAAGAGGCACAGACACATTTTTCTTTTCCGGCAAACAATGTTTGGTGCACCCTTTTCATAAAAGAGGCACAGGTACATGCAAATGCGGTCGGACGGCCTGCTTTGGGGCCTTGCTGGCAAGTGGCGACCCTCCGATACCCTGGTCCTGCTGCAGGCCACGCCCGTCTTCATTCCACCCTCCTCAATACCAGCGCCTCCTCAAACATGCCATCGCCCTCCCCCCCTCCTCCAGAATAACAACTGATCGCCGTCATCGTCTTACCCCTCCTCGCCTCTCACGACTTCTGTGGCTGAACCAAGGTGATCATACGGCTGAGCATAGGGCCAAGCCAACGCACAATTTCCCCGAGATCCCCGCCTCCTCCTCCTCCTCCTCCTCCTCCTCCTCCTCCTCCCTATCATCGTCATCATCAACAACACCAACGTCGTCATCATCATCATCAGCATCATCATCATATTTCTCTCTCTCTCTCTCTGTCTCTCTCTCTCTCTCTCTTTCCCCTCTCTGTCTCTATCTTCCTTTTTTTTTTTCTCTCTCTCTCTCTCTCTCTCTCTCTCTCTCGGCTTCTGAATTATCCCAGCGCGCGCCTCCCCCCCCCGCGGGCCAGCCGGCCCTGGGGGGGGTGATCCAACCAGTGGGCCTGGCGAGTGTAGTTGCCGGCTGGTCTGAAGAATATATATATATATGGATATATATACATATATATAGAGAAAGGGAGAGACAGCATACGTAGGAAGAGGGGGGAAAGGGACGGAGATGATAAGGATGGGGGGGAGGCGAGTGAGGTTTGGTTGCAGTGCGGCAGTAGGCCACACTTGCCGAAAAGTGGCCATGGATGCAGTCCTTGCAAGCATTTACCTATATTGTTTACTAGAATCAGGTGGCGCATTTTTGCGAAGCGACGCTAATGCGCGAAAGTGCACTAATTCGAGCGGGTTCTTCTTGCGCGCGGCACGCGCACAAGTCTCCGCCGCCACGGCTTTGCGTCGCTCAAGCGGAATTGTTGTAGTTTCTTTTCTCTTCGAACATACCCTCTGGGCGTAACCTGGTGAGCACGCGAGTAGGCGCGGCTGCGTGCCGAGTACATCCACGGCCACGCGCTGGCGCGAGAAGATGCGGCAAGTTTGGCTCCCCAATGGGGCGTCCTCTGACAGGACCTGACAGCGCGGCAGTCAACCGCGCGCTGCGGAAAATGGTGAGATACGTGACCCATGCCAAATGTCGATCACTGAAGCAGTGGGCGGCGGCCCGGATCTACAGCCACGCTAAATGGTTCGGGTGCTCTGCCTCGGCGCCGATAAGCTTGTTCACGCGCGCGGGGTAGCTGGAGCAGAAGTCGTGCAACTCGAAGTTGCAGTTGTTGTACGCTTTGCGCTCCTTGAACCGCGCGGCCAGGTCCATCTCCATGGCATGGAGGCCCTTGCCCTTGGCGAGGGGGTGCTCCTTGAGGCAGTGTCGCGTCTACGTGACGGCTGTTTCATGGGGGAATACGTTGGGCATGTCGGGCGGCTGCTTGCTCGCGTCGGCGCCCGCGTGCGTGGAGACGGTGGTATTTACGGGCGTTGAAGCAGTCGCCGACGACGTGGCCCGTGGACGCGCGGTAGAGGACGGGCCCGCGGTCTGAAAGAAAGACGCGGTGCAACGGCACTCCGTCCTTAAATTGGTCTGGAAAATGCGCTCCAAGCGGGCGACCATCTGCGAGACGCCAGCCCCTGTTTGCTTCCAGGCGCTGCCCATGGTCTCGTATTGCACCGTCCCCCTGAAGGGCAAGATGAAACACCAGATTTTCTGGTCCCCGAACTGCGTCTGCTCCGTGGCGTAAGGCGAAGCCATCAAATTCTGGGACGTGGCCTACTTCCCGTGGGACGCCTGCTTCTCGTCGAAGGTGCTACTCGATTCCTTTGTTTAAACGTGGGCGGTGTAATTTTCACAGCGCGCACTTTTGGGCACCAGTATAATTTTCGCCGTCGTTGGGCCCCGAAGAATATTTACCGCCGGCCCTCGCGAGATGGCGGCTTCGTTTCGCTGGCGCTCATGAGTACATATCGCTCGCAAGATTGACGGTTATTGGGACATGCATCATACACACGTTCGTCAATTATGCAGCAACCGCGCTCGCGCATTGCACGTATCCCGCGTTTGTTCGCATTCGCCTGCCTGGAGAACTACCACACACTTCCATCCTCATGATCGCGTGATCGTCTTCACTATCCACATCGCCATCACCATCAGCATTTGCATATTCATTCGATTCACCATTAACTTATCACTGGCGGTCCTGAGATGGTGCATGATTTTCGCTGGCGTTTGAGCGACGCGTTTTTCGCCGGCGTGAAGATTAGGCCCTGGGATAAGTGTCGCCGGCGTGGACCCCGCCACGACGTTTGCCCCCCCACGTTTGATAAGGGATCTAGAATATGCGGCCTGTCCGAGATGATCGTGTGGCACGGGTCCACGTAGATCACGTTCCTGTGGCACCGCTCCGCGGGTCACCCCAAACGCATCTCCGCGCGTCCAAATTTCAGACGCCACCCCTTCATCTCGGGTGACAGAACTGTCTTGCCGTTGGGGCGCAAGTGGCCCCATGGCTTCTCGGGCGCATCGTCCACGCACTTCGATTTCAAAATAAGGTAAATTTACTTGCCGATGGCAAGATGGCCAGTGCCTGGGGCTGAACGTCGCGTCGGGGCAGCGGCGTCTCAAGTCGGGTGCTGTCGGCTCCTCGCCGCGCGGCTGGGGCCCTCTAGGCCCCGTGGGGGGCGCTCTGAGGCCATTTGGGTTTCCTGGGGAATCCTGGGGACATCTTGGGCCAGGGAAACCTTCTTGACAACGCCCGAGGGAGGAGAAACTGGCAGCGGGTGCGCCCAGGGGGCGCACGGCTGGTCCATGCAAGGAGCGCCGAGGACTGCCGGAACGGTGGTCGGTGGCGGCCAGCCACAGCCGCTCGATGCCGAGACGCGTTGTCTCCAGCCGCCACGGCGCCAACTAACTCCATCCTAAGCGGCTGGGACAGGCCGACCACTCGGAGACAGGGAGACGAGGGATCTCAGAGCAACACCCTGGGAAACACCTTGGCCCAACATGTTCCCCTACTCATCCGTCTTGCAGGAGGCCGGACGTAGTCTTGTTCTTCGCTTGGTTGCCATCTGTCCCCTGCCGTTCAGCCCCGCTCCTGCTTTCCGTCCCGTGCGAAGCAGCACCAGAGCAAGCACGGGGTGAGAAAGGGGGAGGGAGATGAATTAGGGGAGAGGGAAGAGGGAATAAGGATAATCGCGTGATGTATGATGGGAAGAAGGGAGCGAGAGAGAGAGAGAGAGAACAACAACAAAAAAAAACGGGAGGGGAGAGGAACGAAATGAAATCCGCCGACCCCAGAGGCGTGTGCGACGTTTTTTCCTTGACACTGCGCCACCCTTCCATAGCTGGTTGGGACCCCCCTTTCTGGCCTGAAACCCACCGATACCCCCCGCCGAATCCCCTTCATCGTTCCGGCACCCTCAGCCCCCCACCGCGTCCCGGACCTCGCCCCGGCACCCGCAGCTCAATGAGCTCTGTTCTTGAGACCCCCCACCCGACATTTTCTGGCTTGCGCCCCACCGATGCTCCCCACCGCGCCCCCCACCTCGCTCCAGCACCTCAGCTTCAGGAGCTCCGGTCTTCGCGCTTCTTGCTCGACATTTCGGGCCCGAAACCCACCGATGACCCCCCGCGTTGTCCCACCCCGCCCTGGCACCCCCAACATCCTGGACCCCCTGGCCATTCTTCAGGACCGCCCACCCTGCAAAATCCGTCCCGGGACTCCCCGCCGCGCCGCTCGCCGCGCCCGACACCGCCAGCATCTTAGGGGCCGCCCATCCTGCGAATTCTTTCCAGGGACCCCCACCGCGCTCCCTACCGCGCCCGACACCGCCAGCATCCTGGACCCCCTGGCCATGTGTGCTTCAGAACCACCCACCTTGCAACATCCGTCATGGGACCTCCTACCGCGCCCCCCACCGCGCCGTTACCGCCAGCATCCTGGACCCTTTGGCCAATGTTCTTAGGGACCGCCCACGCCGCAAAATCCGTCCTGGGACTTCCACCGCTGCTCCCGCCCCCCGTGCCCGACACCGCCAGCATCCTGGACCCCCTGGCCATGTGTTCTAAGGGAGCACCCGCCCTGCTAATTCTGTCCCAGACTCCGCCCCCCCCAAATCTCTGCTTGAGACCCCCCACCCAACAATTTCTCGCGCGGAACCGAGACTGACCCCCCACCAGATCTCCACCTCGCCCGACCCCTCCACCCCCCGGTAAGTTCTTTTTCTTGGGACCGCCTACCCGACAATGTCTCGCCTGGAACCGACCCTGACGCTCCACCAGATCTCCACCTCGCCTCGCCCGACCACCCCCCATCCCCTGGGGGCTCTGATCTTGGGACCCCCCACCCGGCAACTTCTCGCCCAGGAACGACTAAGACCCCCACCAGGTCTCCACCTCGTCCGACCCCCCCACACCCCTGGGAATTGCCTTTTTGGGACTCACCACCCGGAACCGACCCTAAACTCCCACCAGGTGCCCACCGTGCCCGACCCCCCCCACACCACCTGGGATGCTTTCATATACATATATGTAGATGTACAGAGAAAGAGAGAGACAGAGAGAGAGAGAAAGAGAGAGAGAGAGAGAGAAATAGAGAGAGAGAGAAAGAGAAAGAGAGAGAGAGAGAGAGCCACACACACACACATCTATTTAAACATATGGAAGCAGTCCCCCAACCGACACATGCTCGACCGGAACCGACCCTGACCCCCCCCACCACGTCAACCGATCCTGACCCTCCCACCAAGTCTCCACGTCCCCTAACCTCTCACTTTTTCCTAAGAGCTCTGTTCTTGAGACCTCACCCCCCGAGCTCTGTTCACCAGGTCTCCACATCGCCCGACCCTCCCCCCTGGAAGCTCTGTTTGTGAAACGCCCCACCCGGCAATTTCTGGCTTAGACCTTAGACCCGACCCTGACCCCCCACCAGGGCTCCTTCGCCCGACCGTTCCCGCTCCCTGGGAGCTCTGTTCTTGGACCCCCCACCGAACAATTGCTGCCTGGAACCAACCCTGACACCCCACCAGATCTCCACCTCGCCCGACCCCCCCCGACCCCTGGGAGCCCTGTTCTTGGGATCCTCACCCAGCAATTTCTCGCTCGGAACCGACCGTGACTCTCCACCAGGTCTCCACCGCACCCGACTACCCCTACCCTCTGGGAGCTCTGTTCCTGGGACCTCCCTCCCAACAATTCCCAAGTCTCCACCTCGACTGACCCCCTCCCAAGCCCCTGGGAACGTTATTCTCGGACCCCCCCACCCGACAACTGTTCGCCCGGAACCAACCCTGAGTTCCCATCAGGTGTCCACCGTGCTTAACCCCCGAACACCTGTGAGCTCTGTTCTGGGACCCCCCACCCGACAATCGCTCGACTGGAACCGACCCTGATCCCCCCACCAAGTCTCCACGTCCCATGACACACCTCTGGGATTTCTTGGGACCCCCCACCCGGCAATTTCTCGCCCGGTACCGACCCTGACCCCCCACCAGGTCTCCACTCCACCTCGTCCGCCCACTCCCACCTCTGGTGAGTTCTGGTCTTGAGACCCCCCACCCAACAATTGTTCGCCCGCCCCACCAGATCTCCACCTCGCCCGACCACCCCCCGCACCCTGGGAGCTCTGTTCTTGGACCCCCCCCGGCAATGTCTCGCCTAGGAACGACCCCCCCCACCAGGTCTCCATCTCGTCCGCTCTACCCGGATGTCCACCGTGCCCGACCCCCCCCACACCCCCTTTGAGCTTTACTTCTCGAATCCCTCACCCGACAATTTCTCGCACGGACCGCGTCGCCCCACCTCCCCCCCACCCTCGGAGAGCTCTGTTCTTGGGACCCACCACCCTGTAGCTCTCTTTTTGTGACCCCCCGCCCGACAATTGCTCGACCGGCACCGACCCTGACCTTCCACCATGTCTCCACGTCTCCCGACCCTCCCCCATCCCCTGGGAGCCCTGTTGTTCTTGGGGCCCCCGACCCGGCAATTGTTCCCCGGAGCCGACCCTGATCCCCTCCAGATCTCCACCTCGCCCGACCCCTCCGTGCTCCCTGGGAGCTCTGTTTTTGAACCCCGCCCCACGCGACAACTGCCCGACCGGAACCGACCTTGACCCCCCACCAGGGCTCCGCGTCGCCCGACTCCCTCTCTCACCCCTTGGCGTTCTGCTCTTGGGCCCCACTCCCCAACAATTCCGCGCCCGGAACTGACCCTGACCCCCCACCAGATCCCCACCTCGCCCGACCCTTCCCCACCCCCATTCGAGCATTATTTTTGGCACCCCCCACCCGACAACTTCCCGCACCGAGCCGACCCTGACCCTCCACCATGTTTCCACCTCGTCCGACCCACCCCCGCTCTCTGAGAGCTCTGTTCTTGGAACTGCCCAGCCGACAATTTCTCGCCCAGCACCGACCCTGACCCCTCATCGTCCGATCCCCCCACCCCCTGGGAGCTCTGTTCTTGGGACCGCCCACCCGACAATGTCTCGCCCAGAACCGACCCTGACCCCCTACCAGCTCTCCACCTCGCCCGACCCTTCCCACTCCCTTGGGACTTCTGCTTTTGGAATCCCCCACCCGGCAATTGCTCGACCGGCACCAACCCTGACGCCCGACCAGGTCTCCACCTCGCCCGACCCCCCCCCAGCCCCTGGGAGCTCGGGTCTTGGGACCTCTCACTCGATAATTTCTCGCCCGGAACCAACCCTGACCCCCGCCAGGTCCCCACCTCGCCCGACCCCCCAACTCCCCGACAACTTGTTCTTGGGACCCCCACCCGACAATGTCTCGCCCGGAATCGACCCTGACCCCCCCCCAGGTCTCCACCGCGCCCGACCCTCCCCACCGTCTGGGAGCTCTGTTCGCGGGACCTCCCACCGACAGTGTATGGCCCCAAACCGACCCTGACATCCCACCAGGTCTCCATTTCGCCCGACCCCCTCCCCGCGCCCCCTGGGAGCTCTGTTCTTGGACCCCCCCCGATCATGTTTCGCCTGGGACTGACCCTGACCCCCCATCAGGTCTCCTCCACCGTGCCCGACCCCGAACCCCTGGGAGCTCTGTTCTTGGGACCTCCACCCGACAATTGCTCGACTGGAACGACCCTGACACCCCCTCCCAGTCTCCACGTCCCCCGACTCCCCCCACCCCCCGAAATCTATTCTTGGGACCCCCCCCACCCGACAATTTATCGCCCAGAACCAATCCTGACCCGTACCTGGTCTCCGCCTCGCCAGACCCCTCCCCGCCCCCTGGGAGCTCTGTTCTTGGGCTCCCCCCCCTCCTCCATATCCTCCTTTTCCTGTTCCTCCTCATTATCCTCCTCCTTCTCCTCCTTCTCCGAATAGGCAGGCCTCCAACACAGAAAATAACATCGTCATCATCATCGCCCTCATCATCATCGTCATCAGCATCATCACCATCATCATCATCGTCATCATCATTGCATCATCATCTTCGTCATAAGCATCATCATCAACACCATCAGCAGCATCATCAACATCATCTACATTATCATCATCATCATCATCATCATCATCATCATCATCGTCATCATCATCATCATCATCATCATCATCATCATCATCATCATCATCATCTTCATCATCATCATCAGCATCATCATCATCATCATCATCATCATCATCATCATCATCATCATCAACATCAACATTATCAACATCAACATCACCACTGCTCCCGTCATCGGCACCGGCATCACCATCATAATCAAACCGCGCATGGTTCTGACCTGCCACCGACCCCAGTTCCTTCTCTGGGGTCGGCGGCAAAGGCGGCAGCCTGAGGATACATGAGAGGCGGCAGCCTGAGAACCGTCGCTCCACGAATCCACCGTCTGTGGGGTGTCTGCCCGGTCCCGTCGACGGGGAGCTTTCTTTCGCCCCCTCCTTCCCATCCTCCTCTCCCGTCGGGGGAGAGAGAGAGAGAGAGAGAGAGAGAGAGAAAAAAAAAAAAGAAAAGAAAGAGAGAGAGAGAGCACCCTCCCTCGTTCGGGGAACGGGTTCGCAGCTGGAGGGAAGAATTCCATCCACGTCCGCATTACGTCAAAGGGAAGCCCCTTCCCTTTGTCCCTTCCCTGGCGGGGGGGGGGGATGGGGGGGGTCAAATTGGCATCGCCTCTGGAGGTCCTCCACTCCCACGCCGGTCCTTCTCCGGCACGCCGGTCCTCCCCGGGCCCTCCTCCCCAGGTGGGGAGGGGTCCCAAGGGGCGGGGGAGGGGTGTCAGATACGCATCCGTCCCTGGGGGTGTAGTATCTGTTCAGAGACGTAAAGCTTAGCAGGCAGACAGTAGCAAGCAAGTTCGGACTGTAAACCATACTAGTGTTCTAGGATGCGGTTTCGCTAGCTACAAACATTTCAATTTGGAATCGGAGCTACGGCTCCAATACCACCCGCGCGCGGCCCACGCGCGCGCGGCGCCCCGCCTGGCGGCGCCATATTCGGGAAGTGAGTTCCTCAGCCTCGCGCTGCCGCAGCGCGATTCCGCGTTCACCTTCACTGCGGAGGTCAGCATCTTCAAGAGTGAAAGCACAATATCCATTACCCGGCCTGGTGATATACCAGGCGACGTTGCTCGTGGAGATCATCGTCACCACCGGCCGACAAGGCCACGCAGAAGCAGAAGTTGGATTTCGTATTTCTTGAGCATATTGATATTCCATGCAGCTATGGCAGACTTCAAGACACGTCAAACACTACAGGAGTTCGCTCGACATGTGCCGCCCGGCCGGAAATGCAAAGATTGCACCCGCGGTGGCGGCTAACGCCGCTGGAAGAACGAGAAGCAGGACCTGCGATGGCGGCACGATTGTTAGACAGAGCATTCACTATCGCGATGAGCTTAGAAGTACCTCGGAATGGAGTTGATATTAAAAGGTGACGCTGCGTTGGCACTGGCACGTCAAGATAAGGAGCGCGACGCGAACGGCAACGTCATCCAAGAGGCCAGCATCAGCGGCGCAGGGCATTGGATGCAGAAGTTGACGGAAGCATTCGAGATTCATGATCAGGACCGACAAGGAGAGCATCTTGATAAGCTTCTGGGTACGCGACGTGGCAATCAATATTTGCAAGAGTTCTTGCTGAGCTTCCGTGAGAGATATCAAGAGGCGAACGACAAGGCGGGCCTTACCATCAGCAATGTTGGATTGACTCACATGCTATCCAGACTGCGTATTCGATGTTGACAGGGATCGCCAAACAGGAGATGGCAACAGGAAATTCACATCACAACCATTACGCGGACGATGAGAAAGCTATGCGTTATGTTCTCGCGAACTACCAGGACTACGATGACGACGGCGAAGGTCTCACATATTAGACACATGATGAAGAGAGCGGTTTACACTACAGAGAGTACTGGACTGAATCTGGAGAGATATCATATGGAGCATACGACGACGACGGCGTCTGGTACGAGTCCGATGCAATCGAGGCTTGATTGACAGAGATGGATGTGGATCAGGCCTATCTGATGTCTGGTTTTCGTCCACGTTGTCGTTTCGGAGGCTACCGACGCAAAAGCAAAGGGCGAAGCGGCAAAGGCAAATCACGTGGACGTGGCAAGTCGCGTTGGCCTGGAGATCACTCAAGGCTTGTAGGACAAAGCGTGGGACTTCGTCGCGGACATGCCGGTAGAAGAGATCGAGAAGGAGAAAGGATGGAACATGATCCTGGAGGCGCTGGACAAGTCGTACAAGTATGGCCAGATAACGGAGCTGCCGACGGATTTCCAGAATCTATTCTTCAGAGTCGCTCGCAAGACGAAGGAGCCGCTGATCGACTACCTGACGAGATACAGGATGGCGGAGAAGAAGATAGAAGTGCATGACGTGGACCTACCAGACTGAGTGCTGGGTCGGTTCCTCCTTCGGCGAGCGGGTCTGGACCGAGAACAGAAGCAGCTCATCATGAACCGGATCGGTGACGACCTGAAGTTGGACAGAGCCGAGAACGAGATGAAGAAGTTCGGCCCGGATTCGCTACCATCCAGCAGGGCAAGTTCAGGAGCAGCGGCCTACCAGGTGGACGAAGCATATGAAGAGGACACCTACGACGACACCTGCTACGGCGAAGATGACGAATATCAGCAGCCCTACAACAAAGACGCCGACGACCAACAAGTGGAGTATCCAGCTGGTGCCAGTGGTTTGGACTCAGAGGCCTGCTACTACAGCGAGACGGCGACCATGCAGAATGTGGGCCAAGCGTACAGCGTGGACGAATATGACGAGATCATGGCTGCGTACACCGATTCTCGTAAGAAGATAAGTGATATGAGGTTGGCTTGGGGGTTCTATCATGTCACGGCCGTTGTACAACCACCGCTGCCACCGCCGAGAAGCACATCGCAGATCATAGCCAGTGGCGGAGGCAGGGCTCGCGGCGGCGCTCGAAGCGCATCACGTGAGCGAGCATGCGGACGACAACCAGCTAAGGGCCGTGGCAAGACGTGCACCAGAGGCTCCCCGGCCAGAGGCGCTCCAGCCCGCGCAGCCTCTTTCGCCCCACAGGCGACGGAGGAGACCATATGCCTGAGGTGTGGTGGACGGGGACATGTTGCAAGGGATTGCCTACGCCAGAACAGGAAGAGACAGCACGTAGCAGCAGAACCAGACGACGTGCGGACGGTCACCGAGACGGAGCCCGACCAGATATACAGCGTGAGCGACCAGGACCCCTCCGAGGCGATTCACGACAGCGGAGCGACCAGCGTGATCGTAGGACACGAGACGCTGAGAGGATATTGCAAGATGCTGGTCGACAAGGGCTTCCCGATCAAGAACATGAAGTTTTCTCCGAGCTCCAAGAATTTCAGGTATGGCAGCGATGCGACTGGCGAGGCGCCGGTGTGTGCAGTGGTACCCTCCTTCCCATGGGGCCGTTTTGTGGAGATCCAGACGTATATGATCCCAGGCTGCACGCCATTCCTGTTCGGCTAGCCAATCATGGATGAGCTCGCAATCGTGACGGACTACAAAAATAAGCGGGCATGCTGGGATGGAGATGGCAAATGGTTTCCACTACGTCAGCAGTCGGCGAAGGGGCACTTCGTGATCAACATGCTGGAGAGTTACGACAACAACGAGAAAAAGCGCGCCGACCAGACACTCTTGCCACATAATATGTACCATGTCCGAGTACAGCACCCGGTCAGCCCCTGCACCATCCTGGGCGACGAGGTGTTATCATACGAGGAAGCAGTGGACTTCATTGGAGCCATGGTGGAGATCGATACCAAGAAGGATCAGAAAGACGAGAGCGACAGGCAGCTCAAGAGATGTCAGGACGCCGTGGACTCAGCCTACAAGGAGGTACAACGCGACCTGGACAGAGCTCGAGATATCTATCCAGCAACGGAAGGTCTAGGAGGTCTACGGTGGCCAGTCTCAATTCACAGAAGAACTACGACGTGGACATCAGGCGCGGACGTTTGGCATACACAACGGCTGGGACTTCAACAAGGTCAGCGCCCAAGAGAAGTTCCTCCAGCTGATCGACGAGGAGGGGCCAGACGACGTATGGTTAAGCCCCGAGTGCAAACTGTGGTCGCTCATGCAGGAGATCAGCTGTAAGACGGGCACCAACAGAGACCAGCTTCGAGAGCGACGCCGAGAGCACCGCGACACGCACCTGATGTTCTGCAAGAGGATCTACCTGAAGCAATGCACCAACGGCCGACACGTGCACCTGGAGCAGACGTCTACGGCAAGAAGCTGGAAGACGAGAGCCCTCTACAATCTCCCAGGCCATCACGTTCTCTTCGATCAGTGCATGACCGGACTGGAGATACCAGGTGAAGGGCCCGCTCGCAAGAAGATTGGGGTCCGCACCACACGACGGGGGCTAGCTGACGGACTCAATGGTTTTCAGTGCGACGGCTCACACCAACATGTCCACTCGGAAGGGAAGATTCCTGGGACCAACCTACACCGGACGAGGTTCGCCGAGAACTACGGAGCACAGCTCGCCAGCATCCTGAGCGACCTGTTGGACCAGCCCTCCATGCTGGACGAGACGCTCGACATGCTGGGGCTGGAGGCGGACGAGGACCCGGTAGAGTTCGTTTACTACACCTCGGTGGACATCAACGACGAGAACGTAAAGGACATGTACTCCAACAAGGTTCTGAAGAGCGAGTTCGCCCAGAACGTGTTCAAGTACGTGAAGCGGCTCCAGAAGAACCTGGATCACCCCAGCGTGGAGACGTTCGTGCGCATGTTGACGGCCGCGAACGATCGCGAGGAGATCATCGCCTGTGCCGGACGCTATGTGTGCTTGACCTGCGCCGAGCGACGCATGGCATCCCAATCGCTGAAGACTGCGCCGACGACCTGGAAGAAGTTTAACGAGGCGCTCTACCTAGACTTGTTCGAGTTCAAGCTGCGCGTGGGCGCGGCGAAGATCGCTCACATGCTGGACGGAGCGTGCCGTTTCCAGAAGGGCATCGTGGCACGACAGACGACGGGAGAGGCGATCAAGTCCATCGAGAAGTCCTGGATCCGACACTACGGCACGCCCAAGAGGCTCGTCATGGACGAGCGTGGAGCAGCATGCACTCAGGAGATGTTCGACTGGGCCAACAAACACAACATCGAGATGAAGATAGCCCCGGGCGAGGCACGCCATGTGCTCGGACCCATCGAGCGCGCCCATCAGGTACTACGAGAGACGCTGGAGCTCTGGTTCGAGGAGACCGGCGTCGAGCGCAACATCGAGAAGCTGAAGACGGCACTGGACTACGTGCCATCCCAGATCAACCGAATGACCCACAACAAGGGCTATAGTCCGTCGCAATGGGTCTTGGGCCACAACCCGGAGCTCAATGACTCATTGTCCGCCGACTCGCTGCACATGCCGGCGTCGGAGGCTTACCTGGAGGACGATGATTTCCAGCGGGTGATGCAGCATCGCGCTGCAGCGGCCACCGCCTTCATCAAGGCGGACACGGCGGAGCGCCTACGCAGGGCCTTCCTGCGCAAGCGGCGAGACACGCACGACTCGGTCAGTGTCGACGATCTGTGCTACTACTGGCGTGACCGAGGAGCGAGCCGACTCCAGAAGTCTCGCTGGAGGGACCCAGCTACGGTGGCTCTACGCGAGGATGGAGAGAACGACCAGCCCAAGGTGTATTGGATCACACACGGCGGAAGCTTACTATGGTGCAGCCCCGACCAGATCCGCCCGAGCGTGGAGACCATCGGCGAGCCCAGGAGGACCGAGAACTTGCAGCGAGCTCAAAGTTCCCGACAGGGCCTACGACGTGGTGGCTCGTGTAGTTCTTCGACGTCAGCCAGCTCCCAGGGCCGAAGGCGGACGACTACGACGAGCCCATGGACCCCTCTCAGGAGCCCGAGCAGGCCCCTGGAGGCGGGACAGTCGCGCCTACCCCCCAGGCAAGCCACGGGGGATCAAATGCGCCAGGTGTCGGGGACGCAGAGCTCGGAGCCGCAAGCCGAGCCTGAGCACCAAGAGACGGCCACCGCGGCCGACGCGGCGATTCCTGCAGCTGAGGATCCCGACATGGACCCGACAGACGCACCAGAGGCGCAACAGTCACCTGCGGCGCAGGTCGAGACCAGCACTGATGTGGTCGGCGACTCAGCGGCACGGTTCAGAGAGGCGCGCCGAGTGCAGGACGCTGCTGAGATGGGCCCGCTTAGGACCTTCTCGGCACGGCGCCAGCATAGGGCAGGACCCTACGACAGGCACGAGATTACTACGGAGGAGGTTACTTTCGTGGACCTCGCTGCGATGCCCGACGGATGGAGCTTCGACGCGGAGCAGCGGGAGCTCTACATGGACTACGAGATGTGCTGCGCGGCCAGCGAGCTGAGCGAGAAGCGCATGACGGCTGAGGACAAGGCGAAGTTCGCCGAGGCGAAGCGCAAGGAACTACAGAGCTTCTTCGACAACCAGGTCTGGGAGCAGGACGTGACCAAGGCCAAAGATCCCAACGAGGTGTTGAGGGCGCCGTTCTTGCTCAAGTGGTCGAAGAACACCGACGGAAGCTACCGGGCCAAGGTACGGCTGGTGATCCAAGGTTTCCGAGACCCAGATGCTCTGGCAGGGAAGCTGGCCAAATCCTCATCGACAATGGCGAGATTGAGCAGGACCTTCATCGTGCTGGTTAGCCACATGTACGACTGGACGCTGTTCACTGCCGACGTGAGCAGCGCATTTCTGCAGGGCAAGCCATCGGCTCGTGGCATATCGATGCTTCTGCCAGCGGAGGCGTGCAGGATGCTGGGCGATGTGCCGGGCACAAAGATGAAGCTACTCAAGAGCACGTGCGGCCTGAGCGACGCTCCTAGGTTGTGGTGGGAGGAGGCGACCGATCGCATGATCAGCTGCGGCTACGTCGTGCATCCCCTCGACCCCTGCCTTTTCATGAGCTATCGCATTCAGGATGAAAAGGCAGACAAGCAGTTCGACTGAGCTATCGGGCTGCACGTCGACGACATGCTCGGAGGTGGCAGCAACGCGGCAGGGCAGCAACGCGGCAGGGCAGGCTTGCTTTGTGTCGCGGGACCAGGAGCTCAAGAAATTTTTCAATTTCAGTACGTGGGGGGATACGGAGAATGGTACTCTCAGCTTGAAATCAGATGGCGCTATGGACTTCTGTGGCAACCAGCTCAGGCGACGACCGAACGGAGACTACCAAGTGAGCTGTGGAGCCGACGTCAAGACGCTGAAGCCCATCACGATCACGAATAACCGAGCGACTGACCACAAGTTGGCCATCACCGAAGGCGAGCGACGGCAAGTGCGAGGACTCATGGGTAGCCTGGCGTGGCCCAGCAACCAGTCGGCACCGCATCTGCAGTGCAGCGTCAGCCTCGGCCAGAGTACGATCAACGAGAACGCCATCGTGCAAGACCTCGTGGAGGCCAACAAGACGCTCTGGTTCGCGAAGGCCAACAGCGACGCGTGCAAGCTCTTCCCCAAGATATTCGACGACCCCGAAAAGGTGGCGTTCGTGTGTATGACGGACGCGGCGTGGGCGGTCTGGAGGGACGGCAGCTCGCAAGGCGGCTACCTAATCCTGGCAGCGCACAAGGACGTGCTCAACGACAAGACCGTCGAGTACGTGGTGGTGGACTGGCGCTCACGGAAGCTTCCGAGGGTCAGCAGGTCCTCGTTGGCAAATGAAGCGCAAGCTGCTGCAAGCGAGGTGGACGCGCTGGAGTATGTGAAGGTGCACCACAGCCTGATGCTCGACCCGAGCCGGGACCTGAGGCTCAACGGCACCATGCAGGTGCTGGGCCAGAGCGCGCTCGTGGTGGACGCCGAGGCTCTCTACGACGCCGCGAAGAAGCCCCACGTGTGCAACTTCGATGGCAAGAGGACGGGCATCGAGGTGCAGGTGCTGAAGGAGCGTATGACGGCGAGTGCCACAGGCTGGTACTGGGTCAGCTCGGAGCGACAGTTCGCAGATGGTTTTGCGAAGTTGGCGGCTCGACAGCTACTGGCAGATCGACTTAGGACTGGAACAATAAGCCTGACATTCGACGATAAGTTCCAGGCAGCCAAGAAGAAGACGGCTAAGGACCGACAGGCTGAGCCCCAGCGATTCGCAACTTCGAGACCGAGCCAGACAGCAGCAGCAGCAGCAGCAACAGCAGCAGCAGCAGCAGCCCTGGCAGTGTTTACCGAGACGGCCAAGGCCAGCGAGGTGGCAGCCTACACGGTGAAGGAGGACATCGGCATGGTGAGTTTCGTGTGTCAGGACAGCCCGAAGATTGTGACCAGTATGCCACTCTGGACGGTGATGGAGATGATGATGGCATTCTCTGTGGTGATCGTGTTCGCGGTTGGAGCGTGCTGGAGCAAGTGCCGTGACAAGGCACAGGAGGTGTAGAATAATCCAGGACCTCTCCCTGACACGACGGCCAAGACCAAAAAAAACAAGAAGAAGAAGAAGAAAACGACGAAGACCTACTGCGACGCGGGTGTGATGGGCCCGGTCACATTCACTGGAGTTGGACAGCCAAGCGGAGGGAGATACTACCACCAGACCCAGGGCTTCGTGCGGGCCTACGAGGTGACCAACGAGTACTGGAGGGACGGTCGTCCCCACGGTGATTGAGGCACCCTCTTGCTTTTGTCACAACCCTTTCTGCATACTCCTTCCTCTCGTTTTTCCCTTCCCCCCCTCGTAAGCAGAGGCGATGCATACAACGGCTTCTGGTCACATCCACAGCCGCTCTAGAGCAAGACAGGACATTGTGTTGCTTGAGGTTTTCCCGGTGCTGAGGTGAACGTGCATAGCGAAGTTTCGTTTCCTCTTTCACCAGTGTGAATTATACTCCATATAACGGAGTTTCGAAGGATTTCGGAGGCTTCTGACATAATATTGTTGGATTCCCCCTCCCCCGCCCGCACAGCAGGCAGCATGATAGCATCAAGAGGAGAGAGACGGACGATCCGTAACTGTTTAGCTCGAGAGGCCTCTCGCGCAGTCAAAAGGGTTCCGCTTCCCTCACCCCGGCAGGCAGAGCCATAGTTGGGAAGAAGGGCGAGGAGAAGTGGTGCAAGAGGTTTGACACTTCGATTCGATACGGTCGATGACCTAGAGAGCTTCGATACTGATTGGCACCCCCTCCTGGTCGTCGTCGGTGTCTTTCGGGGTCGGCGGTACCGGCCGCCAGGCCTTCGCAATACATCCCCTCTGCGGTTGTTCGGACACGATGAGCAGGATGATAATGGGGGGGAGGGAAACACATAGCAACCTCCACTCGTTCAGCAATCTCTCCCGTGGAGACTTCCTCTCCCATAAACTTGCCACTCACGCGTTCATCCAGACCTGTTACCCCTCGGACCACTTCTGGAATTCCCCCAGCATTAACTCCTGGAGAACAATCCAATATGAATTGGCAGGCGAGTGGTCGCATGTGTAGCTCAAGGTGCACACGATTGTTGTTGAACAAATGTGACATGAAACATGCTGGGCGGCAAAGCGTAACTGATCTGGCGGTATGTAATACTGAATCCGTCGCTGTCGTCGCCCTTTCTTGGTGCGCGCGATGAGCGACATGAATGCGCATGCAAAGTTGAGTCTGACGTCGCTGGCATCGCTCACGAGCCTCTCAGACCTGGACGATCCTGCTCACAGCTCACAGCCCCTGCTGTGCTGGACGCGGGAAGCAAAACTGTGGGCATCAATTCGTCAAGAAGTCAACGTTGCAGCTGCCTGGGTGAGCCTCCTCAACCGCCACTCTGCGTCGGCAGCGTCGCTGACGACCCGATCCAACATTACGGCCAGAGAATCCTTCTCGCTGTCTTCCAATTGCAAGATCACCCGGTGACTGAGGACCGCGATGCGATCCTGCTTTGCATGCAGCTCCGACAGCGAAACCTGCTCGAGGACGCGCGCGGGGCCAAAACCATATCTGCCCCACCCCCATCATGAGCCCGCCCGACATCATGAAACAGAAGCGTTAGCTGTGTAGCAAGGCTCGACCTGACGGTGTTGTCCGTTTTCGCTATGTCGTATGTTTCCCAATGTTTGTCTTCGAAACGAACTGCACAAAGCAGAAAATCGCCCAACAAGAATTTAGAAAATCTCTGCTGTGGGCGTTGCGCTGATCTGTTCAGCTCCGCGCCGCCGGCATCGGGCAACCAGTGCCGCCCGGCGACGGAGAGGGAGGGAGGAAAGGAGGCGTTTGCTTCCTGTCTGTGTGTCGTGTTGGCGCCAACTTGCTGCGCAGGGACCGTATCCAGCCTCATCTCTCCCGCCCCCCCCCCCCATTCCTTACCCTTTGCCCATCCTCGTCCCTTCTGTAGTCTGGCGGCTGCCTCCCGCTTCCTGCCTCCTGCCTCCTCCTCCTCCGCCTCCTCTTCCTCCTCCTCCTGCTCACCATGCTCCCAACACTGGCCATGCGAGCAAGGGTTTTTTGGAAACAGGTCCTTGGACACAGGGGCGATCCAGAATTCCATCCTGAGTTGTTTTTTCGACAGCCTCGGGGCTCCGAAAAAAAGCAAATCAACCCGACAACATCGAAACTCCTCCGGGACCTCCTTCTCTCACGAGAAGCCGATGCTCCACGCCACCACCAGTACCATAGGTAGGACGGGGGAGAATGGAGGATGGGGAGGTCCTCCCACCGTGGCAGAATCTGTAAGCTTCACGCCCCAACGCCCTTCGCTCGCCCTCCGCAAGGCCTAGCTTCTGGAAGTCCGCCGCCCCCTCGACCATGTCGATGACCATGCCGAGGGCCTTCTGCGTCTTGATGGACAACAACATCTTCGCAAGTGGCCCCGGAACACCGTCGGAACTGATCTCACCATTCTCGCCACCGGTACCAATCGGTAGTACGTCCCTGAACTTCGCCTCCTTGCGCGCTCCACCGCCGAACCGATGCATCACCTTGTACGCGTGCGATTCAACGCGCAAGCCGTGCCTCTCGTTCAGCTTCGCCGAGTGCCATTCTAGCCACTCGTGGCCGCGCATGGTACTCGTGCACATAGCATCCAAGCGCGCGATCTCGATCGTCGTCGTCGCACTCGATCTGGTCGTCCGCGACGTCGACCACCGCCGCGAACTCCTCGTGGTCGTAGTCATCAGACTCCTTGATGGGCATCAGACGCCTTTCGATCTCTCCGTGGTAGCACTTCTTGCTGGTCGGGAAGTATATCTCCGCCGTCCGCGCCCTGCATTCGCACTTCCAAACGATGGCATACTGATTCCGACCACCTTGCACAATTCAGCCGTCGGGACACACCCTGCACCGTGTGGGGGCGCGTGGCGGCCACTTCTGCTTGATGAGCCACAGCCCGGACTGCCCCTCGGTCACGTCACGCTTGCCGCCGGCCTTCGGCGTCACTAGTGCCTGGCGGTCGCCGTGGACCGAAATTCACACCCCTCTGGCTCGAATGAAGGTAGTGGCTCCTCCCTCGCTCGTCGACCGCGCTCTTGCGCCGTGAGACTCACGGCCGCTCGCCCCGCTCGATGACGCCGCCGCTGCCGAGCCAGGGCTGCGCCGACAGTCCCTAGCGCGGGCTTCCCTTCCAGTGCGCGCGCCAAAACCTTCGCGCGCACAGTCGCTCGCGCAACGGGGTTTGCCACGCCCTTTCAACAGCTCCGCGCCAACCTGCCGGCTACTCATCTCCCAGGGCGCCTCGACGTTGGCCGCGCCCTTGCCGTTCCGCGCAGTTCTTCGTCGGGCTCGGCCTCGGGAAAACTGGCGCAACTGCTGCCGCTGCTGACCGTGGGCTCGCTCCTGGCACAGCCGGCGACGTCTGGTCGTCGACCGTCCAGGAGTGCTTCGGCGACGTCGTGCGCTTCGTATCGTTATCCTTTTCCGTGCTGGCCACATTATACGCCCCCTCGGCGTCCTCGTCCACGTCGTCCATCACAGCGAGGAAGCTCTTCTGGATCCTCTCACTCCCGCGGCCTCGACTCTTGCCACCGCCACTCTTTCCACCGCGTGGTTGGGCACGACCTCGATGTCCACGAGGCGGGAGTGGTCGCTCCCATTCGGCACGCCCTGGACCCCCTGCCCAGTAACCGAGCGCGCCGCACACTCTGCATTTCGTCTTCTTCTTGGACTCCTCGATCCGCTTCTTCCAGTCCTCCGATGTCTCGTCCTTGCCATTGATCAGCTTCCCTGGACGCGTGAACCCGCGGGCCTGGTCCTTCAGCTCGCGCAGGTCCCGCTGGGCGACGAACGCAACCTGCTCGGCCGCGAGGCACTCGCTGAGCGTCGCAAACTGCTCTGCCGCAAACTCATCGCCCACCTCTAATATTCCTTGGAGTTCGTTCAGCTCGTCCTCTAGTAAGCGCCGTCGTCTCCGTGGTCATCGTCTGATTACGTCGCTCTGCGAGGTAGGCGCGCCTCTTCTCATGGTTGCCTTCACGCCGATCATGTCGCGCCTTGCCTTCAGACTTGCGTAGGTCCGCGAACTGGACTCCGATCGCCTTCGTCGGTCGCTTCGGGTCGTAGACGCTGCCGCAGCTGACCAAAACCTGGGAGCGCTGAGCCTTGGACAGACCCCTAAGCATCAGCAGGAAATAAGCCTCGATACTGTCACTCAGCTTGGTAGACCTGTCCGCACCCAGCAACTGCTGCCGAATTTCGTTGCCCTTTTGTCAGCCACGAGCCCGCCGACTCCGCGCTGCGCCAACTCGAGCTGTCGAAATACTTGTCGAACATCTCGCCCACTCGGTTCGGACCGATGCCCTGGATCGCCTCCTTCAGTGCCGTCACGAGTGCTTCAATCCGCGAGTCTGTACCCAGGTCGTCCTTGGCGATATTGTCTGCCTTGGCCGCAGTGTAGGCTTCTCCTCGCAGTGCATTGTACAGCCTCGGGCCCAGCGGCCCCGTCTTCTTGGCGACCTCGTCCGCATGGCCGACCCTCAGCGTCTGGACGCGGTCCAAATACTCCTCCAGTATCTCCGGCGCACCATCGTGCACTGGAGCCCCGGGCTGGAAGGTCAGCGTCGGCGGCATGGTTCCGACGGCGATACACTGAGATACGAGCTCCTTCCGCAGTGTGGTCTGAGCCGTTAGGCTAAGCCAGAGCCGCGCCGTGGTAGCGGTGCCGTGGATCGCCGCTCCGCACACACCAATGTGAAATTCACTCCTCTGGGCCACCGCCGATGTGATGAGCGTCCCCAGCACCCAGCAGCAGCAACAGGAGATGGGATGGCAACCTCGCGCTCTTTCAGCGAAAATGCGAGACCAGTCGCACAGTAGCATGCTCAAAGGGGGCCCCCCTGTGGGCACACGTGCCGAATCGGCGGCGGCACGCACGCACGGGGTCGGGGGCCACGCGCGGATGCTAATTCACAAACTGGATTGATTACATGTTGGCCTTTGCGGGGGTGGGCCCTAATTAAGGACCCCTCCTCCTTTGATCGATCCCCTCCAAGATGGCCCCAAGACCGTCCCCGAGCCTTCCAAGTGTGCCCCAAGACACCCACAAAAGGTGACCAGGAGGCCCCCAAAGGCTCCCTAGCTGCCAAGAGACCCCTACGAGGCCACACGAGGCTCCCCGGAGGCACCCAAGACGCTCCAAGAGGCCCCACGCACTGCCAAGAGATCCGCAAGACACCCAAAGAGAGCCCTAAGAGGTGCCCAGGAGACCCCAAGAGGCCCCCGAGAGACCCTCAAGAGGCTCCCAAGAGATCGTCAAGAGCCCCCCCCGATGCACCATAGACGCCCCAAGAGGCCTCGGCGAGAATACCCAACCCAATAATGTTACCAAGGTTTTGGCCACATGTCGGCCTCCTCGGGGGGGGAGGACCTAATGTACTACGGTCTCTCCTTGGATCCCTCTCCTCCAAGATGGCCCCAATATGGCCCCCGAGATTCCCAAGGGTGCCCCAAGATAGCCCTAAGAGGTGCCCAGAATGCCCCAAGAGGCCCCCAAGAGGCCCCCAAGAGGCCCCCAAGTGGCCCCAAGAGGCTCCCTGGCTGCTTTTAACACGCCCCAAGAAGCCTCGGCGATCATACCACAATTGATGATTTGACCAGGGTATTGGCCACATGTTGGCCTCCTTGGGGGGGAGGCCCTAATTAAGGACCCCCCCTCCTTTGATCGATCTCCTCCAAGATGGCGCCCGAGGCCCGAGGCTTCCAAAGGTGCGCCAAGGCAGCCCTAAGGTGCTCAGGAGGCCCCAAGAGGCCCCCAAGAGGCCCCCAAGAGGCCCCCAAGAGGCTCCCAAGAGACCCTCTAGATGCAACCAAGACGCCCCAAGAGGCCTCGGCGATAATACCAAACTCAATGATGTTACTAAGATGTTGGCAACATGTTGGCTTCCCTGGGGGATCCTGCTGTACTAAGGCCCCTCCCTTGATCGATCTCCTCCAAAATGGCCCCAAAATGGCACCCGAGGTTCCCAAGGGTGCCCCAAGACGGCCCCGAGGGGTGCAACCCCCAAGAGGCCCCCAAGAGGCCGCCAAGATGCCCCCAAAAGGCTCCCAAGAGATCCCCAAGAGGACCCAAGAGACCCCCAAGAGGCACCCAAAACGTCCCAAGAGGCCCCCGGGTCTACCAAGAGACCCCCAAGACACTTCAAGAGGACTCCACGAAGCCTTCGAGAGTAATCCGAAGAGACTCCGAGTCATCCAAGAGGCGTCTGGCCTTTCTGTTCGCCCTCCTCCTCCTCCTCCTCCTCGTCCGCCTGTTTCTCCTCCTTCCTCCTCCCTCCTCCTCCTCCCCCTCTCCCTCCTCGTCCCTTCCTGCTCCTCCTCCTCCTCCTCCTCCTTCTTCTCCTCCAATTCCCCCCCCATCCTCCCCTCTCGTGGGGTAGGACGTCGCGCCCAGCCCTCTATTCCACCCCATGCTCCTTCACATCCCTGATCAGGGCTTTTTTCGTCTGGGCATCGTTTCTGGATGGGTTGGTGGGTTTCGCAAAGCGAACAGAACATGTGGCCTAGCCAATGCCCGTTCGATCGACTATTGTTCTGCCGCCCGGTACTCAGAGTGACGCGACCACCATGGAGCTTGTCAGGTCCTCCTCCTTCCTGCCTGCCCTTCCTCCTTCTCCTCCCCCTCCTCCTTCTTACTCTTCTTCTCCCCCCTCCTTGTGTTCCTCCGCCTCCTCCTGCCGCGTGGTCGAGTACCATGCGCCGCCTCCTCCTCCTCCTCCTCCTCCTCCTCCTCCTCCATCTCCCCCTTCGGCTCCTCCTCCGCCTCCTCCTCCTTCTCTGGAAGCTGAAAAGGCTTCGGCCCCGCGATGGGTTCCAGCTTGTGGGGATGCAGATGGTGGACCGTCTCGTTTTGCTCTCTGAGTTTCGATTCCCAATGCCTCCAACTGCACTCCTTGCAGCGTTCCTCCCACATCGAAATACCTCCTTTGCGCGAGTCTCCCGACGGGTCCCCGATGATGTGCTCCTGCGGCCGCTGGCGGCACGCAAACAGAAGGAGAGGGAGGGAAGGGGAGGGTCTGAGCAGGGTGGAGTACCAGGAAGCTGGCAATATAAGTAGCTGGATTCACACGCGGAGCATCTGGAAACCATGCGCTGGATACGTATGCGGAACCTGGTCTACACAGCCACACAAGGGCCGCACGCTGGAAGGAATCCGGCCGCATGTGTATCCATCTCTCGCCCAGCAGATCACGCCATGTGAATCCAGCTTCCTGGCACATCATGGACGGAAGGGTGGAGGGCACTGGGGGTGGATGGGGCCCATCCCCCAGAAGAAGGCATGGCCCAGCTCCAGGAGAACGCGCCGAACCCATCTCATGCAGGCGGGGTGGGGGCGGCGGGTGGCGGGCCCTTCCGGGTGCAGACGACAAGCCCCAGGAAAAAGGTCGAAGCCGAGGCGGGAGGTCTGGGATACGTCTCTGCATGAGGCTAGAAACCTCATGCCACGGGCCAATACTTCTATCACACAAGACGGCCATGGTCAGTGGTCACATTGCAAGCGCCCCTCCTCCGGCACGAAGACCACCATGGATGCGAACTCCTCCTTTTGTGGAGGACTCCCGAGGTGTGCCGTCCAGTGACCCAGGGATTGGCTTGGGGGAGGGAGGAGGAGGAGGAGGAGGAGGAGGAGGAGGAGGAGGAGGAGGAGGAGGAGGAGGAGGAGGAGGAGGAGGAGGAGGAGGAGGAGGAGGAGAGGAGGAGGAGCAGGAGGAGGAGGAGGAGGAGGAGGAGGAGGAGGAGGAGGCGGAGGCGGAGGCGGATGAGGAGAGAGGAGGAGGAGCAAGGAAAAGGAGGAGGAGGAGGAGGAGGAGGAGGAGGACGAGAAGGAGGAGGAGGAGGAGGAGGCGGAGGAGGAGGAGGAGGAGGAGGAGGAGGAGGAGGAGGGGAGGAGAGGGAGGAGGAGAGGGAGGAGGAGGAGGAGGAGGGAGAGGAGAAGGGTGAGGAGGAGGAGGAGGAGGAGGAGGAGGAGGAGGAGGAGGAGAAGGAGGAGGAGGAGAAGGAGGAGGAGGAGGAGGAGGAGGAGGAGCTTGCTGGCCGAGGGGAGCCCCGAGGTGGCCCGGCTGGAGGCCTCCCGGGCGCGGATGTACACCCGCTTGAAGGAGCTCAGGGCCGCGGGCCTGGACAGACAGACAGCCCTCGCCTTGCTGCGCGCCAAGACGAGCTCAGACTACACTTTCCTCGCGCGGACGTGTGGCATCCCAGCGACGGCAGCCCGCGCCTTGGACGCTGCGCTCTTGGCGGAGGTGCAGCACTTGCGCGGCCAGCAGCTGGAGGGCTTGAGCGGGAAGAAGCTCTGCCTCGCGGGCGCAGCCGGGGGCCTGGAGCTGCAAAGCGTCGAGCTCACGGCGGCGGCTGCCCAGGCGGCGTCGTGGCACCTCTGCCTCCCGCACTGCCTGCGCAGGCTCGGGATCGACGGGGCGGGCTCGCTGGCCAGCGTGAGCCCGTGGGCGCACAGGTGCTTCCCAGCAGCGACGAGGGTCCTCCAGGCGGCCCTTGAGGACTGGACCGCCCACGTGGGCGACGAGGGGCTCGCAGCCTCGCACCACACTCTGGCCTCGGCCCCCCTTGCTGCGGCTGCGCGCATCGTTGCCAACGAGGCGAGCCACGACCCACTGGCAGCGGCGGCGCTGCACAACGCCGGTGGCCCCGGAGCGAACGCCTGGCTGGGCCCGCCGTCCCGGCCGGAGCACCGCCTCTCCGACGCGCAGTTCGACATTGCGCTGGGCGTGCGCCTTGGCGAGGACCTGCCCTTCTGCACGGGGGTGTGGCAGCACAAGCACCCCGACGGAAGCGTGTGCGGAGCCGTGCTGGACCCGAAGGGGCAGCATGCGCGGTCTTGCGCGGTGGGCGGGTGGCTCGTTCGCCGCCACGACGCCGGCTGTGCGGTGCTGAAGGCCTGGTGCGAGGAAATGGGCTGCACGGTCCACGTGGAAGTGGTCCTGCCGCACGCGGCAGCCAGCCGGCCGGAGGCACGCATGGACCTGATCATCCACGCTCCCCGGGTGGCGGCGCCCATCAGGGTGGACCTGACGGTCGTCAGCGCGCTGTCCCAGGACGCGCTCGCGCGCGGGTCAGCCCGGCGCGCTGGCACCGCGGCCGCGGAGAACGACAAGCGCACGAGGTACCCTGGCCTCAGAATGGTCCCGTTCGTGATCGAGGACCACGGCCGGATGCGCGAGGACGCCCTGGCCCTAGTGCGCCTGCTGGCCCCGACGCTGGACGTCGAGCGGTCGGCAGCCATCCGCCGGCTGCAGCAGGCACTCGGCGGCGTGCTGCAGCGCCACGCGGCGGACGCCGTACTAGCGGCCACGCGGCACCAGGCCTGGCGAGGGCCCCGAGCAGGGCGCTGAGCGCACCCGGACAGGCTGCAGCGGCGCGCAGCGACCGCAAGGGGCACTGCTTGCTGGCCGGCGGCACGGGGGCCGCTGGCGGGGCGCGGCCACTGCTGCCGCTCGCTGGGCCGGCGCGACGCCGACGGCGGAGGGCGCGGGGCGCCCGCGCTGGCCTGGGCGGGCCCTGGGCGCGGAGCTGGCGGGGGCGCTGGCCGGCGCGGCACTGCTGCTGCCGGGCAGCTGGGGGCGGCGCCGGCTGGCACGGCGGCCCGGAGGCGGCGGCCAGGCTCGGCGGCGCCCGCGCGACGCTGCCGCGGCCGCGGGAGGCGCCGCAGCGGGGACGGCAGCGAGCTGGCGCGGCTGGCTGCGAGCTGGCGCGGCTGCCCGGAGGGCGGGGCCCTGCTCGCGAGCTACTACCGGTTCCTGCTGGTCCCCCTGGCGCTCCCGGGTAAGCCAGGTACAGGCTCCGGCCGGCGCACCCCTTCCTCCTCGGGGGCGGCTCGCCGCCGAGCGGTGGACCGCACCTGGGGTGGGGGCGTTGCGCCCGCTCCCGACCACAGAGCTCCGGCCCGCGGGAGACCCACGCGCGCCGCCGGAGGAGGAGGAGGAGGAGGAGGAGGAGGAGGAGGAGGAGGAGGAGGAGAAGGAGGAGAATGAGGATGAGGAGGAGGAGGAGGAGGAGGAGGAGGAGGAGGAGGGAGGAGGAGGAGGAGGAGGAGGAGGAGGAGGAGGAGGAGGAAGGAGGAGGAGGAGGAGGAGGAGGAGGAGGAGGGGGAGGAGGAGGAGGAGGAGGGAGGAGGAGGAGGAGGAGGGAGGAGGAGGAGGAGGAGGAGGAGGAGGAGGAGGAGGAGGAGGAGGAGGAGGAGGAGGAGGAGGAGGAGGAGGAGGAGGAGGAGGAGGAGGAGGAGGAGGAGGAGGAGGAGGAGGAGGAGGAGGAGGAGGAGGGGAGGAGCAGCCGGCGGTTGGCTGCAGGGACTCGCCAACCGCTGGCTGCCGGCCTTCGTGGGGGACTGGCAGGCGTGCTTGTCTGGCGTCTGCGCCGAGCTGGGGCTGACCAGCCTGGAGGCCTTCACGCAAGCCTGCCCGAGGGCATGGGCCGCCGCGGAGGGGGCAGGCCGAGCGCTGCAGCAGGGCGCTGCCCCCTGGCTCGCGGCCGCGGCGGAGCCCGTGCGGAAGGCGCAGCGCACCCTCTCGGCCGCGGAGCAGCAGGCTCGCCGGTAGAGGCTGCTGGAAACCCTGCCGCCAGACCAGGCCGCGCTGCTGCGCTCGGCAGGTGGGAAAGGCGCCGGCAGCTGGCTGCTGCCCCCGACGCAAGAAGACCACTGCCTGGCCGACGCGCACTTCCGGCCGGCGCTCGCCCTCCGCTTGCGGCTGCCTCTGCCCGGCGCCGCCAGCGCCGTCTGCCTCCGCTGCTGGCCCAACGGCGCGAGGTGCGGGGCGGACTTGGTGGCCAACCCCGGCCACGTGGTCGACTGCCACGTGGGCGGCGGGGCCATCGCGCGCCACAACGGCGTGCGAGACTGGCTCGCGGGCTGGCTGCGCGCCCAAGGGGCCACGGGGGTGGCGACCGAGCAGGACGTCCCCGCTTGGGACAGAGCTGGGCCCGACGGCACCGTCGAGGCCGCGCGGCTCGATGTGGCTTACACCGACCCGACCGCTGGCCCGGCGTACGCCGACGTCGTGGTCACGAACGCGGCGCTGGGCGCCCGCTCCGCGGCGGGCCGGAGCCGCGCTGTCCGCGACGGCGCGGCTGCAGCAGCCGCGGAAGAGCGCAAGCACAGGCGCTACCCCGGCCCCGGGCTGACGGCCTTCGCCCTCGAGATCCTTGGGCGGGCGGGGCTCGAAGCGCAGGCGCTGCTCCGGACCCGGGCGCGCGGGGACGCTGAGGCGCTCACGGCGGCCCGACAAAGCCTCGCTGTGACTTTGCAGCGGGGCAACGCCGAGAGCTACCGCGCGGCCTGCTTGCCCGCCCGCGGCACGCCCCGCCGGGCGGCCGCCGGGGCCGGCAGCGCGGGCGCCGGGCTGCCACGCCGGGAGGCCGGGGCCGACGGCGCGGGCGCCGGGCCAGCGGCCCACCGCGCCCGGCACACTTGAGCGGCTCTGCTGGGCCGCGGCGCGGGCTCGAGAGCAGCCTGCCCGGGGGGCGGCGCCGGGCCGGCTGCTGGCCAGGAGCGGGCCACAGGCTGAAGCAGGGCGCGCGCCGCGCGCAGCGCGCCTGGCTGCCTGCCTCTTGCGCCGCCTCCCACTCCTCCTCCCTCTCCCCCTCCCCCTCCCTCTCCTCCCCCGCCCCTTGCCTCCGGCGGTCGCACGTGCGCCTAACGGGGGGTGCCGGTGGCGCAGGGTCCCCGGCCGTGCGTCCGTCGCCTCCGCCTCCTGGTTCTCTCCCTGCTCCCTCCCACTCCCCCTCCGCTTCCTCCTCTTCCTCGCCGCCGCCGCCAGAGCGCCCGTTCCGTCGAAGGGCGGACGGGCCGGAATCCGTGCGCAAACCGCCTCCGAAGGGAGGGCGGAGCCCGGCAGGTTTGCTGCCGGGGCGTGGCGGGCAGCGAGACCAGGGCTGAACCCCAAAGCCCAGGGGTCCCCCATTGTGGCGGGGGTGGGGACCCACTCGGGTGCCCCCGGGCCAGTGCAGGAGGAGGAGGAGGAGGAGGGGGAGGAGGAGGAGGAGGAGGAGGAGGAGGAGGAGGAGGAGGAGGAGGAGGAGGAGGAGGAAGAGGAGGAAGTGGTCGAGGAGGAGGAGAAGGGGGAGGGGGAGGGGAGGAGGAGGAGGAGGAAAAGGGGGAGGAGGAGGGGGAGGACGAGGAGGAGGAGGAGGAGGAGGAGGAGGGGAGGAGGAGGAGGAAAGGAGGAGGAGGGGGAGGAGGAGGAGGAGGAGGAGGAGGAAGAGGAGGAGGAGGTGGAGGAGTGTAAAACCACGAGTCATCCGCGATGTTGGAATAAACCCTCTCGTCAAGCTTCCTCTTCGAAGGCCCCTACAACGGTCCATTTCCACTGAGGGAACTGCCTCGTATGAAGACAACCGTTTGAAGACCCTGAAGCATGCCAGAACATTGTTTTCGGGATTACAACTCCACGGATCAACCTGACTGTTGCGTCTTGACGATCCTGAAGCGTGCCAAAACGCTATTCCTGGAACTTCAACACCGCGAACCAACGTAACTGTTGCACCCTCAGAATCCTGAGCCCTTCCAGAACACCATTTCTGGTACGCTGATCAGGGGAACATGTGAAACCCGTGCGAATAATGAAAACGAAGATGCGCGGCGCTAAAGCGAGAACCACAATTTGAAAAGGAACCGCCCTCAATCCATGAAGCTCTTGCAACGTTAAAACAAACGAATGTGCCCCGCGCTACGGCGAGAACCACATTTTGAAAACGACCCACCCTCAATCCGTGAAATTCTTTGCAAACGTGTAAAACGAATGTGTGCGGCGCTGAGGCGAGAGCCACATAAAAAAAACGGCCCGCCCTCTATATGTAGAATTCTTGCAGATTCGCCAAAACCAATGTGCGCGGCGCTACAGCGAGAGCTACATGTTGAATACGACACGCCCTCCATATCTGAAACTGCTGCCAAAATCTGAGCTTCAGGCTGGGGCATGAGTGGTGAGGAAGTCTCAGGCGAAACGCCCGGCCCGCCAAAAAAACTCGCCTCGGGGTGCGACAGGGAGAAGTTCTGTATAAGGAAAAGGAATTGGGGAGGAGGAGGAGGAGCAAGGAAAAGGAGGAGGAGGAGGAGAAGGAGGACAAGGAGGAGGAGGAGGAGGGGGAGGAGGAGGAGGAGGAGGAGGAGGAGGAAGAGGAGGAGGAGGAGGAGGAGGAGGAGGGGGGGGGGGAAGAGGAGGAGGAGGAGGAGGATGAGGAGGAGGAGGAGGAGGAGGAGGGGGAGCAGGAGCAGGAGGAGGAGGAGGAGGAAAATGAGGAGGATGAGGTGGAGTAGGAGAAGGAGGAGGGGGACGAGGCGGGGAGGGGGAGCCGCAGTGGGAGAGGCGTCCGACGATGGGAGCATTGAGGAGAAGGCAGAGGCGGGGGGGGGCAGGTGAGCGGGGGGGGGTCCACAGCGGGGGCATCGGACGAGGAGTCGCTGTCCAAGGGATCCACGGCCCTGCGGCCGATGGATGGCCTGAGACCACTGGCCCCGTTGGCAGAGGGAGGACTGCGCGGGGCCTGACACGCGGGATCGATCAGGGCTCGACAGGAACGCGACGCGCCGCCCCCTCGCGAGAGAACCCATTGGAGACGAAAAGGCAATGAGACGCATCGGGCATTGCAGTGACTTTGGAGCTTCTTGTGGGACGCACAATGACATACTAGAGCTATCTTTCCTCCTTGGATGCGTGCGCCTGGCCCGGACACATGGTACAAGCAGATTGTAGCGTATCGTTTCCCGAGTGGTATGGCCAGGAAACGCCCGCCCATGAGCTGATACTACAAGATTTCTTGGCGAGCCCTTCGTCCCCTGGGGGGGGGGGCGACGCAGAGATAGTATTAGTATCTTGGGGTGACGCCGATCTCGGGCCCATCTTGAGGGGGCGCTTCTTGAAGTCCTCGCGGGGTGTTTCGGAGACATATTGGAACCCTCTTGGTCCGCCTTTGGCTCGTGAGACTCTACCGGGAGCCTCTCGGGGCCTCGTGCGACCCTCGTGGGCGCATCTTCGGCCCTCTTGGGGACTTCTCGGGGCCCTCTTTGGGGCTCCTGGGGCGCTCAATGGCCCTGTTCGGAGGCTCTGTGGGCCCTTCCTCAAAACTAGATTAAAAGAAACCCCTTTCAAGGAGGATCCATTGTGGAGAAGTGTTTTCCACTATTTGGTCACTCTCGGGTACTCACTGCAGGTCTCTCGATGATTTCTTGGGGCGCTCGGAAATAAATCGCAACAGTAATTTCACCACCAAAAGGCGCGCCCTGTCAATCCATATCCAATGCCTCCACCGTGCCTCGCAGCAACATGGCCGCGAGCTGCCGACCTCGGACGTCGCTTGACCATGGGTTGCCCATCGTTCGTGGGGCTCTCAACCAAAGATGGTGCGGAATGGGAAACAAAAAGCGGGTGCCTGGACACTGCCACTGGACAGCGCTCGAGAGTCCTCCTGGCCTTCGTGAAGTGCGCCCTCCACAAGTCCATCTGGGCCTCTATGAAGAGGACGGGAACGCAGCCTGAGGGCAGTCCACAGCTTGACCCGATTGGATCAACGGCTCACGCGGGGTGCTGGTCCCACCCCCACCTGAGTCTCTCTGAGGACCCTCGAAACACACACACGAGCGGAGGAGGACAGGAGGGGAGGAGAGGAAGGACGAGGAGGAATATTACGACGAAGCGGATGATCAGAAATGATTAGCACAGGAGGACATTTAGATGTAAAATCGGGGAGGATGGCCTATCCCCCATCCATGTTACCTCCTGGACGTCATGGAATGCCAGCCTCCTGCATCTCACACCTTAGGTTCGCCCCATCATCACTTCCCCACCCCTGCCTGAGAGGATGACCCGAAAGGCCATGCAATTCTCCTATCAGGGTGGGATGGAGCCAAGTTTGGGACCGCCCGGCCCATCACGATGGAGTCGATGATGCCCTTGCGGGAGGGCGTGTCCCCCGGCGGGTGCGCGCAGTATGTCGATCGCAACATGGCGTTCACGACCTGAGAAGTGTTGATCCCGGGGGGCCTCAGGTCGCCGGTGTCCGTCTTCAGGGCGGATCTCGGGGCGCACTTGGACGAGTTGCCGCACTCCCACGACAGCGTTCTCCTAATTCTGCGCTGTCCTCCTCCCCCTCCTCCTCCTCCTCCTCCCCCTCCTCCTCCTCCTTCTCCTCTTCCTCCTCCTCCTCCTCCTTCTCCTCCTCCTTTTCCTCTTCCTCCTCCTTTTCCTCGTCCTCATCCTCCTCCTCCTCCTTCACTTCGCTCTCCCATTCAAACATAGCTCAACAATGTCAACCTGGATGCTCTAGGCACGCCTGCAAGTCGGCAGATCAAAATTTACAGATCAGCGTCACCGAAGAACCGCGACACAGCACGACTGACCTCGGTCGGAAAGCCTGCTGCTCGCATGGAGGTGGCCCATCAAGACAGACCCGACGGCCCAACCCCCCACCCCCAGCCCCACCGGAGCCACACTGGCCCCAGCAGCAATCATTTTTTTCTGTTTGCGCCAATGCCGTTGCAGCTTATAACGCCGCCAAGGATGTGCACGCTCATTTTCGGAAGGCCTACGCTGGGCACATTGTGCAGGCTAGGGCTGACGTCGCACACTTATTTCTCGTAGGTGCTGCTAAGATCAAGGCACAGTTGCGTTTGTAGATGAGGCAAAGACCTACCGCAGGACTGGTAACTTTCTTGCTGACCTCGGTGCGAAGGCCGCGTTCGATTTGCACCCGAAGGATTATGATGTTCTCGCAGAGACTGATCTCCGCATTAGATACACAAGTGTTTTTTTGCAAGTTGGCGCTCACATTGCTTCCCCACTTTCCCTCGCTTGAAAACTATGGCGAGGTAGAGTATGAGAAGGCCGAGGTTTCCAAGACTAGTGCTGTTCCAGACATGTGCTCCTTCGCCAGGATAGGTAGGTTCTGCATGGAGGTGCACTATTTGCGTCAGGGCCTTCAGGGCAGATTTTGCCTTCAGGTTTGGAGCTAGGCCCATCCCTCCTCCCAGGAAGTGCTCTGGTCCTCCCGGAGGCTGTGATTTCAACGAAGTCAAGACCTACATACATTCGAGTGTCGGTCTGGCTTGCTCTGAGTTCTCCACTTTGTATGGTTGCGTTCATAGGATGGCGATGATTCCGACGGGTTCCCCGCTCAAGTCTAACCTGTTTTTGAAACGCTGCCCTGGCCCTGGGTCCATGGACTCTCGCCTTAGATCTACATGGAAGAACTTGCTACCTGGCATTTTCCCGCAGCGCTGCAAGTCGCCTGTCCGCGTTTATGTTGATTGCCCCCCCGCGAGCGGCCGCCGATGGAGGAGCAACGTGTGGCGACGTGTCTGATCAGATTCCTGTTGCTGCTCCGCCGACGGACGCGTTTGCTGACGCGACAGTTGCCGCGCAGGCTCAGCCTGGACCAGCGGCCTCGTCAGCTACTGTTTCGGCCCCAGCCGAGGACGGTCGAAGGCATGGAGTGACCCCTCCCCTTCCAGATCTAGGAGGCTGCCATGTTCTTTTCGAGCCCTGGCGAGGGCATGGCGAGAGAGACGGGGCTAGGGCACCTCGCCCGCTTGTGCCGAGCATGGTCGCTGCTGGACCTGCTCCAGGGTAATCGGGCGAGATGAGTGTCGGTGCGAGCCACGCCCTCGAAGAGGACGAGGCCCCCGTGATCACCCCGCCCAGACCACGCACGCGTGCTGTTAGTTTCCAAGCCAAATTTAACAGGCTAGTCCGAGCCGCTGGTGGCGTTCCTGTCGAGGTTTCCTCGGATTCAGGCTCGGACTGATCTGCGCCGCGGCCTCTGGCCCACGGGGCCGCCGAGGCCTCCGGGTCTCTGTCCAGGCTTCTCCCTTTTCGGGCCGCCTGGCACCTGGGTTTTCAAGCTCTTTGTGCCCCTCCGTCGTGCGACCCCCCCCCCCCCCGGCGTTTTGTTGCCCGCGCGGGTCGCCCCGCGCTGCAGACCCACGGTCTCGCTGTCGCCGTGCTCTGCTGGGCTCAGTGCCCACTGTTTGGCAGCTGTAGTTCTGCGGGCAACGCTCGCGAGCGAACGCGCCCGAGCTGGCCAGGGCACTTTCCCCAGGACGCGAATTTAACGCGTTGAAGAACTTTCGCGTTGGAAGCTGATTTCGCAATCCAGGAAGGGGCGGGCGGGGAAGAGCAGGGCCACCACTATGCAACGCAATGACTTGCCCCCGAGGTCCTCGGCGAGCGCGCCCCTTGGAGCACCGCCCAGCTTCCAGCCCCTCCCGCCGCCCTCCAAATAATCACAAAAACCATATTGATCTCCACAGGCATATGGTTCTCGATTGCGGGCAACTCCATCGGGCTCCTCTGAAATACTTTTTCCCACTGGGGATCTGTCAGCACCCCTCCCCGCGCGTCGGCCTGCTGCTCGTTGAGCCCCTGAGCGGCCTTGGCGCCCCTTGCCGCGAACACGTGACACCGGAAACGCAAAGTGAGCCCCATCACCTTCGACTCGAACGCGTTCAAGAAACCGCGCTCTTTGATCCACATCGATGCGTCCTCGGGGGCGCCCTTCTTCGATCATCGCGCGGATCCTCGCGCCGGCGCCCCTGCGCTTGCGGACCTCCAGAGGGCAATCCCCCTGATCAAGACGCTGCCGATACCTAAAAGATACGCCCCAAATACATGGAGTTCTGGAGGGCCCAGGTCGAGCCCTTTCCCCTTCTTCTTCGCCTCCGCTAAATATTTGTTGCATTCCACCGTCCCCGTCTCCACTCATGCATGGCCCTTGCGCAGATATGTCTGGGCTGCGCTGCCGTGCTCGAGGCTCCTCGCGCGGCTTTCGACTTGAAAATGCAACTTGCGCTAAGCTGACTCCCTCGACTCCTCCTTCTTGGCCGCCTGCGGCGGCTGCCGACCGTCCTCGCGGTGGCCTGTCGGGAGGGCCGCGACGTCAGTCAGGGGCGCCTTCGAGCGGATCTCAACCTCGTCGCCAATCTGAAAGCCGACATAAATTATGCGCTGGTCGAGGCCCGGCCTGAGATGGGCGCTGCAAATGCGAAGGCGCAGCGCCGCTGGATCCCATTAGCCAAACTCACAGAGACGGCAGTGGTTCAATTTGGGCACCGACGTTCCCAGATCGGCCTCGTGCCTTGCAGACGTGATAATGTAGCGCAACAGCGAGGTGCTTCTGGGCTTGTGGCTACGTCGTGAATCTGAAACCGACAACGCGCTGGCTGCTTACACAAGCGACGCGTCCTAATATTTGGGCCCCATGCTCACCACCCTTCATGTGTACGTAGTGCTAAATAAGTAGAGCACGCGTGTGAAAGCATGCCGTGCATCCCGTGCCGTCATCGATCTTCGCCCAACATCTAAACTGCCCCCGCGTCCTGCTCTCCCTCCTTGCACCCGTCGTCGTCGTTCGTATTCGCTACGACGCGTCCAATGCTGCGACTCGAGACCTCGCGAGCCGAGCTGAATAAATCAAATCCCCCCCCCTCCGCGATCAAAAGCTAGCGCGCGCCAATCGTGCCTTTCCAAACAAATGAGCTGCGCCGTCGTCGAAACATTCCAGCGCAAAAAAAACCCGCGCAACCACTGTCGCGCTGAAAACCCGCCTGTTCCGACCCCCCCCCCGCGCGCGCGCCTGCGCCTTTGCGCCCCCGAACGCCGCTGCCGGCGCCCGAGCCCCTTCGAGCGGGCGCCGCAGTTAAGACTGAGGCCAAACCAACCAGCGCACTCCGCATCCAATAACAACTGCTTCAATGCAGAACTTCGCTAGCACGCCCACGCTGTCTACACTTCAGCTGCCCCCCGCGCGCGGAGTCGCTGCCGCGCCTCTGAGGGCCACCCGACAACGGCGAGCGAGAAAACTTTCGAGCGGGGCGAGATCGCTGTCCAGCAGCGGGCCATTCGAGCGCGCAGGGCTCTCGATGCCAGACAGCACGGCTTTGACGACGCATTCCTTAAATATCGTAGGGCGCCACTTAAACTTCACTTGACTCGCCCGACAACTTCCCATCCTCGCCCAAAACCTCTTTCCCAGACGTCAATCTAGACTGGCCGTCCACTCCCGCTGCACATCTGGCTGACAAGCGGGCGCCCAGGTAACCAGCGAACGCGAGTGTTCGACGGGGCAGCCGATTGGGTCGAATTAAAATCTGCTCGTTCGGACAGGCCCCATCTGCCACTCAAGCGGGGGGTGGATTCCAGCTCATCTAGATTCTGGGCGAGCCCGATGGTGTCGAACGCGTTCGGGACACTCTGGTTCTGCCCCTCGCTATATCTCTGCCCCCCTCTAAGCTCCGGAACGGAATTGCGCCGCCATGATCATCGACAAAAATACTAACGGCCGCCTGCTCGACTTCGCGCTCACCAAGCGGGGGCCCAGCGCAGATCCAACTCGCCCGCGGCGCAAGCGTAGCGCGTGCACTT
This sequence comes from Prorocentrum cordatum, assembly GCA_963575745.1. Taxonomy (NCBI): domain Eukaryota; class Dinophyceae; order Prorocentrales; family Prorocentraceae; genus Prorocentrum; species Prorocentrum cordatum. The sequence continues at coordinate 370,710 of CAUYUJ010014771.1, read as the reverse complement.
TGACAAACAGATGCGCAACGATCGGGCCGCCTGGCACGCGCTCCTCCCCCATGGCAAGCGCGACGCCCCCCCCCCCCTCCTGTGAATGCGAAATTTCTATACTTGACGCGGCCCAGCATGGGCGGGGCGTCGCCCGGGTGCAAAAATCGCGCCGCCGCCGCGTGGAGGCAACCTGTCTCTGCCAAATAAAATGCGTTAATCGCGCCATGGAAACGGCGCGGCTGCGAAACGCCTAGCTTCTCCACTCGCCAGGCGGAGCAGCTCTGCGCCGCGATCGCCCCCCCCCCCCTCCCCACCCCACCCCCCCCCTTGCTCAGCGCCCCATGTGCCCAAGCAGGAATAGGATATTTAAGAGCTCGCTGAAGAACTCCACGATGAAATACCTTGCCCAAGAACGCACCACAACTGCGCCCCCCCTTCACCCCCCTCCTCGCCGGCCCCCGCCCCCGATGCGAGCTGCAACCGCGCGCGACCAGTCAAGTGGTAGCTCATTGCACATTCTGGCGCCCATCAGGATGAGAGAGAGAGGGGAAGAGAGAGAGAGAGAGAGAGAGAGAGAGAGAGAGAGAGAGAGAGAGAGAGAGATTGTAGAACTTCGGGGAGATGAGGTTAGCGACGTCCAAGATGCGCCCGATCCCGCGCCTCATTTCCTCTGCTCGGGGGTTGATCCACCTCGGGAAGACAGCTACTCTGGGGAGTTCTATCGGGCAGCTCCACGGCGCGAGGTAGCCTTCGAAAGACGATCCTACCAGGCAGCCTCGCGTAGCCCCCCCCCCCCCCCCCCAGCCCCCCATCGACGTCTTCGGCCTCGACAGCCAGTGGAACTCCGGGGGGCCCTCGCGCCGCGCTGAGATGGGCAAGAGTCGCGGCCCAAGCGGAACATCTGCCTTCGGGCCCTGGGAGTTCCATCTCCTCCCCCCACTCGCGCCCCCCCCCCTGATCCCCCCGCGCGCGCCCACTTTCCCCCTCCCTTCGTCGCCTGCGCGATCAACTTCGCTAGGCGATGGCTGCTGCGCCCGTCGCGCCGCTCAGCGCCCTCGTTGAAAGCCTCGCGCCGATCTTGCCTCGTCCGCTCCCAGGCCCTGTTGCGGCGTCTTTGCCACCTGCCCGCCCTCCTCAATTCCGGCGCCAATCTAAGTTCCACCCCCTCCAAGTCCTCCGAGCACCCCATCAGAGAAAACTGCGCACGGACGTCGCGGCGTCGCTGCAGAAGGTCAGACACTTCGCGAACATGCCTAGAAGGATCTTGTGTCTACAACGGAGAGCGAGGGCACTGCGCCTCGCCTGCTTCCCGAAGTGATTGCACGAAAACTCCGTTGGCCTCGTCAGCCGCGAGGTTTGATGGCAGCGAAGCCACTCTATCGCACGGCGATCCCTCGAGTTTCGGCAGAAACTCCGTGCGTCTGCACCCTCGCTGCAGCATCGTCGACATCTCCCCGCCCGATAAGATAGTATCTGGCTTACTCTGACATGGGTCAGCAATCGCATGATATGGCAGTGCGATCCCGGCTGGAGCGTGGCCTCACATCTCGCTTTGACTGCGCGCCTGAAGTCGCCAAGCGCTGCACCGCATGACGCGGCACCAACGGACTTCGGGCGCCCGCTGGTGGGGGTAACAATGATGCCCTTCACTTTGGATGTCTGTGAATTACCCTAGCATGTATCACCAGCTAGCCACGTAGAGTTCATAACACACAAGTCATGCGTCTTCAGCAGAGCCGCGAGGTTCTGAGCGGCGTAGCTCCATTCTCCCTCCGCAGCAGTGAACATCTGGAAAACAAGCGACTGCCGAGAACTTCCCATTCACATCACTAGTGATGACCAGTGCCCACCTCGCAAAGACTGTTTCCACCGCGCGCTCGAGCCATCGCGGCATTGTATCGTTCGTCGCCTCCCACTGCAAATGTCTAGGGCCTCGAAGTTGGGAGGAAAGAGACTTCCGCGCTCAAGCTTTTCTCCACCACATCTCCCTCGCTGGTTATTCGGAGTCTGGGTGGAACCTTTTACGCATGACATACTTACAAAACGTCGACGAAGCTAACGCGTGAGACCACAACTTTTGTTTGTGCGAGCTCCACTTGCAAATCCGCAATCGATGCGCCAATGATTGTCAAGCCTCCGAGGAATCTCAATCAGCGCTCCTGACGATCTCTTTTGCGTCCCTAGCAATCCCACGGCATCAAAGGTATATAGTTCCTCGATGACGTCGCGGCCCCTGTCCTTGTTGGTGCTCTGCGGGTTGATCGGCGCAAGCATGATAGCTTGGCGGGCTGCCGACGCTGACAAAGTAATAAGTGCCATGGCATTCCGCAAGCCGCTGCCCTGTTGTTTGAAGGCGCCCGGTGAGGGGGCCGCGCGGCCCCCAGCCCCCGATCCTGAGTGGCGCCTTTCTTCCTCCTCCTCCTCCTCCTCCTCCTCCTCTTCGTCCTCCTCCCCTTCCTCCTCCTCCTCCTCTTCGTCCTCCTCCCCTTCCTCCTCCTCCTCTTCCTTCTTCCCCCCTCAATCCTCATCCTCCCTCCCACCTCTTCGTCCATCTTTTCCTCCTGTTGTTCCTCACACTCCCTCCTCTCCTCCCTCCTCCGCCCGACCTGGAGGATCCTGACATTCTGTGCCCAACCATGGAAACCTGCGTTGAACTGCCAGAGGTACTCCGCGTGACCTCGAGGACGGGTCCTCGCAGGCGCCAGGGCCATCCGCCCGTGGTAGAACGAGGGATACGGGAAAGCGTACCATTTCTTGCGCGTGTGGTAGTGCTCTTCCAGCGTGAACTTGGACATGTATTGGAAACCAGGACCCTTCGAAATTCGCGCGTGTCGAATAGAAAAATCTGCCGATCCCGCTTTAAGGGGCTGCTCGGTATATCAGAACCTTGCGATGTAGGAGCGGGACGCGAGGGAGGAGCCTTGGCGGAGACGCTTGCCCGAAGCAGGAGAAGCAGGATGTTGCGGATGAACAGCATGAAAAACTGAGGTGTGTATGTGTGTGTGTGTGTCTGTGTGTCTGTGTGTCTGTGTGTGTTTGTGTGCGCGGGTGTGTGCCAGCTCCACACGTCACCTACGCCCAGATGACTTCTGGCGGCTGGCTGCTGCGGGACCCCAAGCGGTCTCTGGGGGCTCGGGCGCTCCTGGACGCGCACGCGCACCATTGCTGTTCCGCGGATGTGGGTTGCCCGTTGCCTCGCCCTTCCGTGATCCGCCGCTGCGGGCCGTGACTGCGCCTCCTCCTCCTCTTAGCCTGGACTGCGCACCGTTCGATGCAGCTCCCCTCCCTCCCCCGCTCCCCTCGCTTCCCCGCCTCTCCCCTCGCGACTGCCCCCTCGCGAATGATGCTGTGCATCCCCCGTTAGCGGACGCTGTACCTCCACGCCGCGTGATCTGGGCTCGACGCGCGCGTCTCTTCGCCCGACTTTTTACAACGCGCCGCTGCGCGCATTGCCGCGACGCCAAACAGCTCTTGTGTTTTAACACAACTTCCCCTATCAACGCTCGCAATGAAGGGGTCCTGGCGGAAATTGAAAGATTTGGCGAAAATGCCGGGCAAAGATTCGGTAGGCGACCGGGTTCTCGAGTTCCTAGTTCCGGGTTCCAGGGTTCCCGGTTGCTGGTTCCGGACCGATTGGGAGGGTTCCCGGGTTTCTGGGTTCTTAGTCGATCTCCTCATCGATCGGTCTCACCATCGATCTCACTACCCAACTTTCTATTGATCTCACAATCGATCCGACTGTAGATCGCACGAGCGATCTCACCATCGATCTCACGATCGATCTCACTGAATCGACTTCACGATAGGATCTCGCAATCGATCTGAATATCCATATCACGAATTCCAAACCATCGGCTGATTAGGGTTTTTCCTCTGGTGTAAAAACAGCCTGGAAACCTGCGAGCCCCTTTCACTAAACGGGACCCCCCGGATCTCTGGCCCCGGGGGCCCCCTAGACACCCCTGCAGTAGGTTGACCGGGCTTTTGAAGCCCCTGGATGCCCCTGTTGGGCCCAGGCAGCGGGCCCGAATCGGTCAGGAGGGCGGCCGAATAGCCCCCCGAGGGCCCCAAGAGGACCCAAAAAACCACCAGACGCCCGAAGACGACCCAAAGAAAACCCCCAAAGAGCGTCCGAAATACAGGAAAACATTGATTTCCAATGGTGTTTGCATGATTTGGTGACTGCTCCATTCATCGGTTTACCCGAAACCGTCCAAAGAGCCCCGAAAACCACGTCAAAACAAACGAACGGGCCTCCAGGCAGTCCAAGAAACCCCCAGAGGCCCAACAGGGCTCCAAGATGACCCGAAGAGAGCCCCATGACGACCCAAGATGGCCCCAAAGCGACTCCCGACGCAATCCAAATCGTGACCAGGTCCTTCAGGGAAACCGCAGTCGGAAGCAGGATGACTCGAGGAAGCCCCAAGAGGCCCCCAGAAGGCGCCCAGGAGGCCTCCCCAAGAAACCTGGCAAAACTTTCGTGAGGCCCCCACGAAGCTCTCCAAGGAGAGGCCTCCGCAAAAAGATCAAAAACAAATCTAGTGAAGAATTCGCAGGGGAGGGCCAGAATGAGGAAGAGGAGAAGAAGCATGAGGGAAGGAAGGCAAATGGCATTATTATGACGACGATCTCGGACAAGGCAACCAAAGAGTTTCCGCTGGTTGTTATGTTGTTCCTCCTCCTTCTCCTCCTTCTCCTCCTCATCCTCCTTCTCCGTCTCATTGTCCTGCTCCTGCCTCTTCTCCTCATGCACGTCCCCTCCCACCTGGTCGGGGCACACATGTCGAGTTTCCCTGGGCGCCGTCGCCGCCTCGGCCAGCACGGACACGTTCTTCAGTGGCCAGATCGTGAAGCCGTTGGGACAACCCCGCGGGCCAGGCCAGTGGGACAACCCCGCGTTAGTGGCCCTTACCCACAAGCACGCGGACAGGTTCTTTTCAAGGCAATCAAACATTCGGCCGAGGATGGGTTACCACCTTCAGCCCAGAGGCAAGGGTTTCCCCCTGCGCCCGATTCGGGCGCGGATGGGTTACCACCCGCGCCCTGGACCCCAGGGTCCCCCCATGCGTCCGATTAGGCCGCCGCTCAGCAACTCTTAGGAGCCTCCGTGTTCAGAGCTCATCACCACACTGTGAGCCCATGACCCACCCGGATTCGAACGTGGAGGTGGGGGCCCCATAGGAAGGGGCTCCCGCTCGAGACTTTCTCGCGATTCACTCATAGACGGGGCTCCCGCACGAGACTTCCTACATATTCAGGCCGGAGGAGCCCCGAAATCATGTCATGCACAGACTTAGGATGACCCGCTCAGAATGGTAAGATGAAGTGCGGGCTCCATAAGGAGGGAGCTGCCGCTCGAGACTTCCTCGCGGTTCACTCATAGACGAGGCTCCCGCCGAAAGTGTTGGAGACATGATGGCTGAACGTAGTTGAGCAGAAAAACTCTTGGCGGGAATAACAAAACCGCTGAGGCAAGGGTTTGAAGAGAAATCGATGCTGCCCGTTGGAGCAAGGACGCGTCGGAGACTGTCCCCGGGACGTCGGCGGCCTACCATGGCAGCTGCTCTTGCAATCTGCAGACCCTTGTCTCAGTGAGGGGCTTCCGCTCTCGCAGACCCATTTCAAGTCGCACACGTGCTGAGCAAACGCCATTGCGCTTCTTGACTTCTCCTTCCTCGCCTTCCTGCGGGGGCGGGAGGGGGACGCCAGGGGGGGGGGGCGGGCGAGGGAGGGGACTCGGAGCCTGGCCAGGGGGCCCACCGGGGAGGCCCTGTGGGGCCTAACCAGGGGATGGGCCCACGGTGTCGCACGGAGGGCCATGAGAGGGGCGGGGGTGCGGGGGTCCCAGAGCCTGTCCGGTGACGCCAGTCGTGGCTTTGAAGAGACGCGGATTTAAGCAGTCGGCATCCGAGGCGAGCTGCGCATTCTGAGGCATGTTCATATGAGGCGTGCTCACTCCTACCCGTGCCTGGAGGTGATACGGGTATGGGCACGCGATGTGTTTAAGAACAGTGGGAGACCCGTTCCTAAGCCCTGCATTGTCAACCCCCGATCGACATGAACATTCCCCCAAAGCCCCTCATCTTGTCAACAAGCGGGTATCTTCCATCTGTTTGCCTGTTGCGGAGGCCAAGAGGTGGCGGGTACCTTACCCTGGAAAGAGTTGGGCCCGCGCGAGAGCTGCAAACAGCCTGTGCCTGGACTTAGAGACCAGAGTCGGCGAAGAGCGCCGTGGGGTGGCGCATGGTGACACAGGGTGCGGAAAGCGTCGCCCAATCGGCGCCAGCCGTGTGAATCCATGTGGGGGCAAACGAATACCGTTCGCGGGTCGACTAGGATGTGCCTGTGGAGCAGCGAGAAACCCCGCCCGTCTTTGGGGTACGCCTCCTGCAACAACGGGTTCTCTTTCATCATCGCCGAGCAGCCGTAAGCTCGACCCGACTCGGTGTGCCTCATGACAAAAAGATGGTAGTGGCGGTCGGATGCAAACATTCCACGGAAGCAGCAAGAACATGGAAGAGGCGGGATCCCACGGGAAAGGGGAACTCCACATCGAGGATGACCGTGAAAATGCCACGTGCCGATGAGGCACGACGCGAAATCTCATACAGCGCTGAGGATCTATCCCGAAAGTCCTCTGGGCGTAGAGGTGTTTCAGCAAGTCAGCTCTTCCCCCCGAAATCCGTCTTCCCTCCTCAGGAACCCGTCTCCCTCTTCGCCAAACCCCTTCCAAGAGGCCTGGACAGGGTCTTGAAACGGAGCGCAATAGTTCCACGAAGGCCCCGGGCATCCCAAATAGGTCCAGGATCGGTCAGAATAGCTATGGCAAGACACATTCCAACATGCCACAAAGAGGCCGCGCTCGAGAATCTGTGCGCGGACCAAGAGGGCATCACCCCGTGACCATCGGCAGGTCCAGCTCTCAAGGGCTCACCAGCCTCGATCTCACCCCAGCTCGACAGGACCAATGCGATGACAATCGTAAATCTGTGCCCCCAGAAACTAAGCGAATCTTTACGATCGGCACTGAAGCTATGCGGTGCCAATCTTCGGGATGGGGATACGCTCCAGGCTGGCGAAGGGCATAACGTCGTGCATCTACGAATGGAGCCGAGTCGAGATTTGGGCTGCTCCATGGTGTCCCACAGCAACCCCACGCCGGGGCAGTCGAGGTGGAGCTTGCCACCCAAGTCCTGGCGGCTCCACGCAGGGACGTAGAACACCTCTGCCTCGCTGACGTTCAGCGTGCGGCGCGGGGACCGCAGCAGCCGGTAACCCGCGGGCCCCTGGGTCGACCCGTGAGAGGCAGAGCATGCGGAACTTCACATCGCAGAACATGGGTGCGTCCCTCGCGCAAGCCTGGACCTCTCGCGGCGTGAACACAATGATTACGCAAGGCTTTTGCCGACGTTCGGCCTCGAGGGGCCCTCGCCGGGCGCCCGGACCGTCACAAAACGACTCGGGATGACAAATCGGCCGCAGGGAAGGTGTCCAGACCTCTCGGGGTCCACGTTGTGAAACAATATATCACAGCGTCGGGGGTCTGGGCTCGCGACAAGGGTCGCACCCGCTTCTCGCCCGCAGGAAGAGAACCACAAAGAGTACAGTCAGGCTGCTACCACAAGGAACGCTAATTAAGGAACGACGCCCCTTGCTGGCCCCAAAGCGCCTGCGTGGACGAGGAAAACTAGAAAACAGCCATGGAAAGGGCCTACGGAACATCGAACCCCTTCCGAACTCAAAGTGCTCCTGATTTCAGCGTCTTGACTGCAGACAAGAAATCCTCATTCGCTTGCTAATGAAGGTCAGACTTCTGGGGTCAGATTCAACTAAGGGGAAACTAAGGAAACCATTTTTCCCGCAGAAGATGATGACCCAGGCGAAGAATTTCCCAAGGAATTGTGAACGAGAAACAGAATAATACGCAGAGTGTCACCCACGGAAGTAAAACATCGATTCGTTACCCTGCTACTCTGCTACCTCGCTACTCTGCTGTGTAACCCTGCTACCATCCTACCTCGCTGAGGCCTCGCCGAGCAATGTAGCAGGGTAGCAGGGTGGCAGGGCAGCAGGGTGGTGCGAAATCGATCCGCTACCCTGCTACCCTGCTGCCCTGCTACGGCCTCGTTGCCGAGCAAGGTATCAGAGCAGCAGGGCAGCAGGGCAGCAGGGTAGGAGGGTAGCAGGATAACAAGGTCGCCGAGTAGCCGGGTAGCCGGGTAGCTGGGTAGCGGGGTAGCGAGGTAGCGGGGTAGCAGGGTAGCCGGGAGGGAACGGGACGTCCTCAGAGGAAGCTTGAGCCTGGCACGCCGCAGCAATACACGCGGCCCCAGCATCGGGTGGACCGGAGAATAAGTCGGCCAAAATCGGCAGAAGTCAGCCTGCCGCGCTGCGTCGTTGTAGGTCGTCGTGCGTCGTCGCACTCGGCGTCGAACGTCGTCGAATGTCGTCGTACTGGTCGTCGTCGTCGAACGTCGCCGCGCAGGTGCTCACGCATTGCGAATCCAAACTCGCACTGAACCAATGGATAACTTCCACGATTGCCGCGAATAGAGTCGGCGGAGAAACTTGCACTCGGACCCGCATGCCCCCCCAGAGAGGATCGGGGGCTCGTCTGGGGACGTCCGGGACCCTCCGTCCTCCCTCCGTCCTGCCTCCGTCCTCTGTCCTTCGTCCTCCGTTTTCCTCCGTCCTCTTCCCTCCGTCCTCCGTCCTTCCCCGCTCGCCCCTGGGAGCCTTGATGTTAGGGGCCTTTTTTTGTCACCGCTCGCTTTTGGGAGCCTAGGTCATATCAGTTAATTTACATGAAAGGTCGCTCTGAGGCAGCCACTGCGTTCACTGGTTGCCCGTGGGTCTTCGGGGAATCGCCCCTCGGGAGAACCTCAGGCAACCAGTGAACACAGAGATGGGCCGGGATGGTTCATGGGCCCTCTCGCTCTTGAGAGCCTGGATGTTAACGGCTTGCGAGGTTGCCGCTCGCCTTTGTTATCCTCGATGTGAAGGCCTTGTTTGCCACCGTTCGCCCTTGGAAACCTCGGTAGTATCAGCTCGTTTCCGTATCAGGTCGCTCTTGGAGAGCCGCTGTGCTCATTGGTTGCCTGCGTTTCCTCGGGGGGTCGCCCCGCCGAAGAACCACGGGCAACCAGTGAACACAGAGAAGGCCCGAGATGGTTCATGGCACTCTTCGCTCTTGGGAGCCTTCGTCGTATCAGCTTGTTTGCGTCAAAGGCCGCTCTGAGGGAGCCACTGCGTTCTCTGGTTATCTGTGGTTCTCGGGAGGGCCCGCCGAAGAACAATGGGCAACCAGTGAATACAGAGATGGCCCGAGATTGTTCGCGGCACCCTTCGCTCTCGAGAGCTTCGGCGGTAAGAGCTTCATTCGCTACCGCTCGCCCTTGAAAGCCTTGATATTGAGTGCCTTGTTTGTCGCCGCTCGCCCTGTGGAGCCTTGATCGCACAAGCTTCTTTACGTCGCAGGTCGCTCGTAGCGAGCCTCAGTGCGCGCTGGTTGCCTGCGGGCGTCGGCCCTGTGGACGGAGGCCCCTCCGCGGAGCGACAGAGCGGCGGCGGGGGCCTCGGCGTCGGCCTCGTCGATGCGTTGTTTCTCGTCGGCCTCGGTGCCTCGTCGTTCTTGGCCCCCCGGCACCCGGCGCTAACCTGCGGGCGATCTCGCGGCATTGCGCTGCGGAACTAACCTGCGAACAATCTCGCGGCATCGCGCCGCGGCACTAACCTGCGAACAATCTCGCGGCATCACGCCACGGCGCTAACGAGTAATCTCGCGGCCTTACGCCACGGGCTGGAAAAAACAATGCCCTGGCGGCGTCGCAGAAACCTCGCAGCCTCGCGCCGCGGCTGGCCTCCCCGAGCCCTCAGCCGTTCTCCTACGCCGGGCGTCTGGAAAGGCATCGGCGAGCTCCTGCTCTATAGGAGTTGCAAAGCCGCCCCACGCGGCCTCCAACATGGCAAGCATTTCAAAGGCCCTCTGTTGGGGAAAAACATCACCGCGAGTCCAGCTCCGCGCTGAGGGCTCGTTGCAATGGGCCCACTGGAATCTCAAGAAACACGTGTCGGAGAGAAGGCGGAACATTGGCCCTGTCACCTGCCGCGTCTGAGGCGGCCAATAGCTGCTGTTCTGGAGCCGCTGAGGCTGACGCCCCGCAGGTATTGTGCCTGAGTGCACGGGCAGGCCCGCGAAATGCAAGGCCAAGGCGCAGCGCCGCACCTTGATCAACCCTTCGAGGTACACAGGCTTCAGGAGGCGTCGGTAGTGGGATGCCACCTTGGATGTCCACGCGGTCTGGCGCCCCCTCGACTGGCGCATCTGTTTCCGCTCGAAGAATTCCACGGCGTTTCCTGTGGAGGCGTCTTCCTACAGAACACCAGCTCCTCATCCTCCTCACCTCTCGCTTGGACGCTGCAAGACTTCGACTGTTCCAACAGCCCGTGGACTGAGGCGTCTGCGCGCCGATTATTCGACGCAGGCGTGTAAGAACGCCCCGTGGAGGTTGCAAGCCAAAGACTACCTGCCACGCGCCCTCGGCGCGGCGCACTGCCTCTGAGCCCAGAAACTTGTCCAACTCAGCCAGTTGCGCGGAGGGGCTGCCACGCAAGACATTGAGAAACTGGCGAGGCAGCATCTTCACACGTCGCCAAGAGTTGGAGTCTCAACGGTTGCGACTCGCCGAGGGCGACTCTTAGCACTGAGCCGGCGCAGCATATCGCTGTGGTCCTTCACAAAACAGACAGCATCTGCAACCCATGAGGACACGAGAGGACGGAGTTTGGTGACGTTGTGGTATGATTCGCCGGCCACTGTCATCAAGTCACCACTCGGACTGTTAGCTTCGTCCAGCACTCGCACTTCACTCGTCCACCACGCGGCGTCGCACCCATGGGTTGCAATCTTAACTGCGCAGACACATCGCGCGTGAGCTGTCTGTGCAGGCGGCGGCGCTGACCATATGAGTCCGTACTGATGAATGTAGGGAGTGCTTCTCCCAGTGACACTCCTGCCTGTGATCGCTCTGCCACCAATCGCCGAAGCAGTGGCTTCAGAAGAGCCCCCATGTCACGCCGCGATTCGCCCTTCGAAGGGGCCACGGGTCCTAACAGCGAGCCATCTGCGCCGCAAAATAAACTGAGGCCAGTGAATGGTCGGACTCTGCGCTTTCCGCGCCTTGCCCTTGGAAGATAGCGGGCTATGAATTTGGCCTTCTTGTACTTGCCATCCAGACGCACTGGCTAACCACTGTACAAGAACTGCAGCCGCTGCTGTGCCAAAACCCGCTTAGAGATAACTGTTGGGAAAGCAAGCATTGCTATGTTTCGAAGCCGGCCCGCATTCGGAAACACTTCCAGCCGCGCTGCCAATCGCTCGAGGTCGGTCTGGCCGCTACGCATCGCCCGAGCCAACAACATATCCACAAGCCTTCGCCGCGCTGCTCGTAAGTTCATCGTCTCATACAAGGCAATCAAAAGCGGGATCAAAAAGAGCCTGGTGAAGAAAACGCGACCGCCATCACCAAGCGTCAGCGTGTCCAGCACAGCCATTTCAACATCTGCTACCGTGGGAGCATAGCAATGCGTTCCCGCAGTCCCACGGTTTGCTTGACAAGTCATACATCGCCATGGCCGCGCATCCAAATCCACGAGTCTGTCCGCATCCCAGATCACAGAGACAGCCAATTTTCGATCTCCACACAGCCGCTGGCCTCGCGGCTTAACCACGTGACACTCACTTTCAGCGTGTCTTGCTGCCTCTGCTGGAACGACCAAAACAGGATCTTGCACTCGTACATCGTCGTCTATCGCCGATTCTACTGGAGTTGGGCGAGGGACTCAGGATGCCAGCCACTTCCTAGCAGAGAGTACCTGCCGGTGGGCATCATCTGCTGTCGGCGTCACCTCTGTCCACCTCGCCCTTCTCTTTTTGATGTTCTCTACTTGATAGCGGTAGCGGTAGCAGGCACCGTGCAATTCCCCCTGGAGCATGTGTGCACAGCGCGCAGCTTCAAGGTGTGCGTAGAACCTGCTGGACCAGGGAGCGCCTGGATGGGAGCCACGTCGAACCTCGGCAGTCCTCGGAAGGAATATTGGCCTATAATTTAAACCTCCAGGCCATGCACCATAGCCGTCAGACCTGTAGTCGGAAACGCAGTATCCAGGATGGACGACTCAGGCTCTGGGAGCAGCCCTTGCTCCATCAGCCGCAACAGCGTACGCGGCGATCACCCAGCTTGCAAACGCACCGCCATGCATCTTTCACGTTTGAACTTGCTATTGCGGCGGCCAGCTCGCTCGGCGCGCAGTGGCAAAGCAGCGTCGCCCAGCGTGCGTTGCTCAGCTGGCAAAGGTGCAGGCAGCGCCGCTGCAGCAGGCTGTCTCGGAAGAGCCCAGGCCTCAGGTGCTGCGTGGACTGGGGCCGCCACGGGAACTGGTGCCTGAACTTGCTGACCGCTTCGCAGTGCCCACGGCTTAGGTGTGACGCTCCAATCGTTAAACATCAGCTCATGTAGCGAGCGCAGGCGGACACTGCACGCAGGTCGCCCTAAACCTTCCCCATTGACGGCGAACTGTCGAGCTTGAGCCCCTAAATCTACAGTCCTACACAAGCGCCTAACCTTGAGATGAAACGCGCTGCAAAAAATAGCCAAAGTGTCCCCACTCTGGCGATACCTGCCCACATATCCAGGTCCCCAAACACGGCGACCCTGTCCCCAGTCACGGCGACTCCGTGCGACCCTGCCCCCAGTTCCGCTATCCTGCTACCCCGCTACCCCGCGATCCGGCCACCCCGCGACCCCGCTACCCTGCTACCCTGCTACCCCGCCATCCCGCTACCTGGCCACCCTGCCACCCCGCCACCCTGCTACCCTGCTACCTTGCTCGGCAGCGAGGCCGCAGCGAGGTGGCAGGGTAGCAGCGAGGTAGCAGGGCAGCAGGGCAGCGGGCCGCTATAGCAAGACCGCCCCCTGTGACACAATGATAATATGCAGCTTGTTGGACGCACCCATCCCCGAACAAGGATAACTGGGGAATTGCATTTGCCCTATCCTGACCCCCAGAAGAGGCTGACCCAATTAGCAATCGAACGAAGACTGCTCTGGGGCGAGTAGGTCCCGGGGAACCCGGCCCATAGGCTCAGATGGGCCTCGCGCGCGGGAGGCCGCGCGCCGAGGAATCCCAGAGCCTGGCGCGGGGCCAGTGAAGAACAATATGTTAAAAGGTCTTCAATGACACTGCCATATGTTTGACCATGTTGATCGGTTCTTCTTCTTCTTTAAGCCTCTTGCTCAGGTTCACTCGCCTTATTGGTGACGCACTCCTTCCTGCCGTGAGAATGTGTGGGGATGTGTCCGCTAAGCTTTGGTTGGCCCTGAGGGTGGGAGGGGGCCGGCCGGCCGCGCGCGCGGCGGGTTGGGCGTCGCCTTTTCTTTCGAGCCAACGCGCGCAGCTACGGAAGTGTCACCGCGCGGGCTAAATTGGCTTGGGGGATCGCCTAAAGCGACTCCCCCAGCGGCCAGCCTGGACCGCTCCACGCGCGCAGGTGGGCGCGCCCGTTTTAGGCCACGCCCTCAAAGTGTTAGTAGAAGCGTCGGCGGCTACGGCGCCCGGCAGTCTGGCCTCAGACGGGCCCGCCGCGCGCGCGACGCAGGTGCATCGCACCCTTGCCTCGCGGCGGCTCAACCGCCCGAAACGGGCGCAGTCGAGCCGCAAAGCGATTGAACTCGATGGGGATGCCTGGCGACATCGTCGCTGGCCTCCGCCTCGCTCTCTTCTCGCCACCCTCACCGGCGGTCAGTCGAGCCCCAGTTGCCATTGTTCCAGCTATCCGAGCTCCACGTCCACGATGACCACCAATCGCTGGCACTGCCCTGCCACGGGGTGGGCGAATTCGCATTCTGTCGCTCCGCGGCACCACGGCCGCGCCCGGTCTGACGCCGCGGAGCATTCCGAATTCCGGGGAGGCTGGAGGACGAAGGGTTGCGGTGTATCTAGACGAGGCGGCCCCCGAGCTTCGCGGGGGATCCCGTTGCGTCGGGTTGGTGAAGCGGCGCGTCTGGGACTCTTGTTGGTCATCAGGCGCGCGGCTGCTGGTCCTCTTCGTCCCTTTGCAAGTGCTCGCATCATCCTTCCCCTTGCCCGCGCCGCCATTGGCCGTTCCGGCTGCCTTCGGACGCCCCGCAGGCTGCGTGGAGCGAAGCTGTTTCGCTCCTTTGGCAGAAAATTCACGCCTGGGCACGCGTCCGACATACTCAGCTGGCGCACGCGCGGGCGTAGGCCTTGCCTTGGTTGGAGGGAGATGCGTGATCTCGGCCACGGGCCAGCGCTCTACAACTTCCGCCTCCATAGCAGCCTTAAGGCGGTTGAGTGGCTGGCTGGTGATCACTCCTGGAGCCGGCATGCAACGTGCGGACCAACCGCAGCTGGGCGTTTCTCGACGACGGTCCCCTGGGCTCGTGTAGTCCCAGTCGAAGGGTTTCAATATAAAGTCACCCCTGGAAGAATATGCCTCTTCTTCCATCGCCCATCTGCTGAGATATGGCCACCAGACGCTCGGGGGAACCACCGAATTTGGCCCTGTCGCTGGCGTCCTGAGGTGTGCGCTCTGGAACCTGATCCATTTCGGGGCAACCTTTCTCCTCTTCTCGAGCCTGTAGGGGTTCTGCGGTGGAGGCAGTGCATATTGTGGGCACGTGGGCAACCGCGCGAAGACCGCCGTGACGTTGCCATGGTATGCGGCCTTGCCTTGAAAAGCGTTCCCCCAGCGTTTGCACATCGTGAGCTCGGAGACGTCGAACCACCAGAGGAATGCACTTCGCCGAATACGATCAGGTGTCTGTGCCTTTCCACCTTTTGGGCCCAAGGTCGCCGGCACCGTCCATGCGCGCCTTTGCCGAGCCCAAGTCCTTGTAATCGAGTTGCGGCTTGACCTGCTCGGCATCGACAATTGCACTGCTGCAGTGCGTCGTCTTGCGACATGTTACGCGCATCAGCGTTCCGATCCGATGTCGGCAGACATTGCAGCAAAGAAAATACCCATCATTCCCACAAGTTAGGACGCATGGAGCGTCCTTCTTGTTTGCGGTGACGACCTCGTCGTTCTCGCCCACATCGGGCAGGCGACGAATCCTACAGTTCTGCTTGACGAAGTCGAAGCAGCCTGTGCCAGGCTGCGGCTGGACCAGCAGCGCCGCGAAGCGTCGATCATAGACCGGCGGCCACGACACCTTGGCATGCTGAGCGCCCGAGACTGCGAGCCGCATGATCTGGTGGATGTCGACCCACTTGGGGCGAAAGGTAGTCGCCAGGGTGCCATCATGCAATATCAAGCCGTCGTGATGTTCGAAGAGACGCGGCTGGAACGTAACTGAAACATGTCGGATCATCTATGCGGATCATTAAGTCCGAACACAGCGGCATCCAGGTCCTGGCCAGTCCCCGACCTCGCACTTCCCCCCGGTCTGAGCCACCGCGGCGGCTCACCGTCCACTTCGCCGATCGCGCCTTCCTTCAGGTTCTCGACTACTGTCTGCGCCGCGAAAGAGCCAATCTCCGCCTTTTCACCACGGGGCCACTTGTCGCTGGATATCGGGCGGCATGAGTCAGGAGACAGGTCAACATGCATTGGCGGACACCCTGAAGATCATTCTTTGGCTCGCCAAGAGAGCTGGTCATATATCGCCTCATGGCAGACTCATCCAACGGAACAATCATCGCCTCATGGGGAACATGTGCTGCAACCTCGCACCGGACGCACATCCGTTTCGGATCTACCGCCCGGACTGAATGACCTTTGCAGGCACGAAACATTAACGGCGCTCTCGCTGGTGGCGGCAAGATTTTATCTTCCTCGTCGACGTCATCATCCTCCGTTGGCGATTGCCCAAAGCTGTCCTCCCAATTATCAGGCTCGCTGGTCGGTCCAGCATCTTCGCCCGCCATCTCCGCGCCGGGCACCTGGGCCGTGCAGCGAGGCAACTGGGCAATAGAATGCATGAAGCGCGCCCATGCCTTGTCGCGCCCCTCGTCGTTCAGCACCTCGACGACGGCGCGCGCCTCGACCCGCCTCCCTGAGCTCCGAACGCGGGCCGCACTGCGCATGGCCAGGCTGGCGATGAGCGAGCCCGGTCGCCCGGCCTCCTCCAACGTCCATCCCCGAGAAGTGCATGAGCGAACGTCTCTCGCAACTCAGACCCTTCGGGATGAGACGGAATTCTGTGGATGGAAGACAGCGGCATTCAATCGCTCTGAAACGAGCACGTAGAAATCGTCGAGCTTTCGCGGCGCCATCCGCAGGCAACTGCCGGATATACTCGAGAAATGAGTCCGCGACCAATCCACGCGCCCACTCCAAGGTTTTCTCCTCGCACCCCTTTTTTCCCTTCTTTCGCGCTCCTCGAAGAACTCCGGACCGGTGTCGTGGAGCTCCTCCAGTGTCCGCGCCAGCTCAATGGGGGCGGCACATCGTGCTATATCATCCCAATCATCGATGAGCGGAGCGCCAAACTCGTCCTTCTCGGAATGCTCGAGCCCCCTGCGCGCCGCATCTCCGTCCCGTTTCACCCTCTGCAGGTATTCTTCGACCGAAGCCTGCGCGCTCTTGGGAGGCGTCGGCGCCTTGCTGAAGCGAAAGTATTTGACGAAAAAGCTTGATGGGGGTGTCTCGGACAGCATATCCAAAGGAATCAGAGCAGGGAGGCGTCCGCGGGGTTTCACCTCCACCGGCGCATCATCATCCTCCATCTCCTCTGTTTCGCTCGACTCGACCTTCTCTTCCGACTCGCCGAACTCGCCCTCGTCCGTTTATTTTTCCTCCTCGTGAATGCTCTGCATTGCAGCTTGCGCGCGAGCCCCTCCCGGTGGCGCGGGCGGAGGAAGATCATCTTCATCGGGCGTGTCCAGGTCGACGGCATCTGGTTGCTTCCCGCGCGCTTGCTGCCCCCGCGTGGGTCTGGCACCTTCAACTACTGTAGGTCGCGGCTTTGGACATCGGCAATAGGAGCAGCGGCAGGAGGCGAATGATCGGGTGGGGAGGCGGCGGCGTAGCCAGGCCCCGCCCCTTCCGTTTGCTGCGGACGACTGCCCTGGCTCGTTGGCAGGGCGCCCTGAGTCCACTTCCACGTCATCCGAGGGGGGCGCGCCCCCCGTCGCCTCGCCAGTGGGCACGGGGGGTCAACAAACATAAGCGACGAAGCGTCGGTTTCGTCGGATCACTCACGCGCACCCCCACTGATCTCGGTCTGGCACCACCACTCGAACAACCTCGTCTCGTGGGCAGGAATCTCCAGAGGAGCCCCATGCTTATACGCATTTGCACAGTGCGAGTATGCTCGCTGATGAGGAGTGCCTAGGTCAACGCGTAATGCCGCATTCTGAGCATCGCAAGCACTCTGGCTTTGATCTCTGCACCGTGCGTCACCTCCTTGAACGTGGAACAGTAGCAGCCCAGCCGAAGACACACATAATAATAATAATAAACCTGCTCCATTCGAGTCACTTTTTCCGTGAGGACGACTGAGGGTTCCTTGATCAACGGCGTTATGTCGTCCGTTGGGGGCGGCTGGTGGAATGGCGCCCCGCCCCGAGGATCAGGTCGCTGGTTCGCCGGCGGCGCGGCCGGGTCCGTCTCCCCTGGCGGGGTGCGAAACCGTGCACTTGCAAAATAGGACTTGGCAGACCCGACCGTGCCATGGGATTCCCAGCTCGATCGCTGGTGCCTCCTCGTCGGCACAAGTCTCCGATAGGCCATCGTTTGCCCGTGGATGTCGATGTCGTCGTTCCTGGCGAACTCCATGATTGTGCTGCCATACCTGTTGTTGGTCGACCCGATCCATTCCTCCTCCTCGTCATCGCTATCGCGGTGAGCTGGCGATCTTGGCCGGCCACCCCCAGGGTTCGGGGCGCCGCCCCCGGCCTCAGAGGCACCTCTGGCGGCCAAGGGGCATTTTGCCGCGCAGCGGGGCCCCGTGGCAGAATGGCCTCGGGGGGCGCGGGGCGCCTGCCGGGCGGGCCCCGGGCGCGGCCCCGGGGGCCCCGGCGGCGCTCGCGGCGGCCCCCGCGGCCTCGGCGGCGGCCTCGGAAGCCCTTCTGGCGGCCGCGGAGCATTTCGCCACGCAGCGGGGCTCCGTGGCAGAATGGATGGCCTCAGGGGGCCCCGACGGTGCCCGCGGCGGCCCCCGCGGCGCCGGCGGCGGCCTCGGAGGCTCCTCTGGCGGCCACGGAGCATTTCGCCACGCGGCAGGCTCCGCGGCAGACCGGCCTCGGGGGGCCCGGCGGCGCCCAAGGGCGCGAGCGCCGTCGGCGAGGCGACAGGAGAGACTTGATGCGGGACTCGCATGCGCCCTGGCCGTCTCCCCCTTTTCTTCGGGCGCTTCGCCTTGGTCTCCTGCCAGGGGCGAACTGCCGCGGCAACTCGGCCGGGGGCGGGCCCCCTCTCCGCTGCCGCCCCGCCGGCATCCGCGACGCCCGCTGGGGCGGCAGGCCGACGAGCGGGCGGCTGCGCAGTTGCAGCGGGCCCCCTCCCTGCCTGGCCTGCAGGGCGAGGGGGCAGCTCTGCCCCCGCGTCGCCCCAGCCGACCCCCTAGCCCTGAAGCGTTCTGCGGAGTCGCGAGGCCAGCTCCTCCAGCTCGAGCTCCCCGTGCTGGGTGCCCCTGATCATCTCTTCCTCCTCGCTGCGAAGGGCGAGCGGCTGGTCCCTCGGCGGTGTCAGCTCCAGCCACTTGGCCGCCGACCAGTCCCCGTCGTTGACCGCTGCCTGGATCGCCTTGAACCTTTGGGCGAGAATGTCGGTGACGGCTGCTGCGCGGCCCTGCAGCACCAGGTCGAGCGCCTCCGCGATCGTCCACTTTTCGCGGTAGATCTCCCCGCCGATCTCCTTCACTGGGTGCTGCGGCAGGTAGACCGAAAGGAGGAAGCGCAGGACGTTGGGCCCAAGCGGGGTCGACTGACGCAACGCCGTCCTGCGAACCGAGGTACTCCGCCATCTGCGCCAGGCTCATCCTGGCAAAGCGTCCAGGACGCTCGAGCGCAAGCTTCCTGCAGCGGGCGCGACGTGAAGCGAGGCTCTTCGGGAGAAGATCGCCATCGGCAGCCGCGACGCCGTCGGATGCCTCGTCCGAGCTCCTGGCCGCGCTCTGGAACTCCTTGACGAGCGCCGTGAGCAGCTCTTGCATGCCGCGCCTCCACCGCTGGGAGCGGGCCCACCTGGCACAGCGCTCCTCGCATCGCCAACGAGTCCACCTGACCCAGTCTTTGATGCCTTGCGGACCCGATCCTCCAGCACGTCGGCGAGCGTGCGCTTCCCCGCAGGAGGGCTGTGAGGGCCCACCTGGCCCTGCGACCTCGCGTCGGCGTCCTCGTCCTTCTCGAAGTCGATCAGCTCGTCCTCCGCACCGTCGCGGCGCTGCTGCTGCAGCCGCGAGAACCGGTCCTACGCCTGCTGCAGCTTGCCGCGCAAGGCAGTGTGGCGCGCCGCGGCAGGCCCCGCTGCTGGCCCTGGGCCGCACAAGTCGTCCAGCGGCGAGGCCTCGGCGGCCGCACGCCTCTTGGCGGCCGGAACGGGGGGGCCCCGCACGGGCACCCTCGGCCCGAAGAGGCCGCGCGTCCGTGATGTGGATGAGCTCCGAGCAACCGCGCGGCGCCATGACGTCGCACTCCGAGTGGCGGCACACGTGGATCAGGAGGCGCGTCGTGATCCCAACGCGCTGGCCTGGGCTCGACGCCCACCAATCCCAGTAAAGATCGTCCGAGAAGAGGAAGCACGGCCGAGCGAACACCTCCGCACCGACGGAGATCCGCTCCGCGACCCAAGCGAAGCTCGACTGAACCGAGCCCTCCGCGTCGTAGCCCGTGAAGAGGTAGGCCTCGCCCTCGATCAGCTCCGGCGGCCCCTCCTCGGCGGCGAACGCCGCGAGCGCCGCCTCCTCCAGGGGCCCGTCCTCGCCCGTCGGCGTGTAGAGGTCGCCGATCGGATCCACGTCGTTCGGAGCCTCCGCCATCAGTCGGCCACCGTCCCAGCATCGTGGCCGCCAACTGCGTGCGCCTGCACGCCCCGCACCACCAGGCAACGCCGCCGGGACCCCAGCCGCGGGAGCGCCAGGGGCGAATGGCGGCAGCCCAGACATAGGGCGGACCAGGCCTGGGACGAAGTGGCCAGAGTCGGCCCCCCGCAGACCCTCAGGTTTTGGGGGGGCCAGCTGAGTCCTCGGGCCGAGCACCAAAGCGATGAGGTGTCGGCTCGCCCGAGGCCCCTGAAGCCGGAAAAAGGCTGCGGATGGAGACGGCGATCGACGATGCCGCCCCCCAGTATAGCCTTACGACGCGCGTAAACGGTCATACGCGCATGCCAGGCGGCAAATATTTTGGGCAGCCGCTCGGGCAGGCCCAGAACACCCTGTTTCTCTGATCTAATGAAGTGTTAACAGCAGTCCATACAAGTCGTCGTTGTTCTTGTCGTTGTCGTGTCAATGATGCGATTGTTCTTTTAGTTTTTCGGCGGCAGCCCAGGTTATCTGGTGGGACGGGGCGCCGCCCGATGACCTGACCTGTTCGTTCTAGGCAGCTCCACGCGCGCCCGCGCGCACCGATCCTGCGCACAACCTTCGGACCTGCGCAACCGACAAGGTCAAGATATCCTAAGTAAGACGAAGCCAAAACAAGCGTCACATCGGGTCTGGAGGATGTCTCGGGCGCCGCGGCCTTCTCACAGCGTTCTGGAAAGCTCTGAGAGCGGTCTGGAACGCTCTGGAACGGACTTTATCCTCGTCCCAGCCCAGTCCGACCAAGGGGTGGGGGGTGGGCGGGCGGACCCGACAATCCAGGATATCGTCGGGCTCGAAACAAGTCTCATGGCCCCCCCTTCTCACTAAGACCGATCATCTTCGAGAGGCACCCTCTGCCCTCAGCCTTTTGTAGCGTTGGTTTCATGTCACCCCCGGCATAACTGAGGGGTAGCCGGGTAGCCCAGGCCATGCATGTCCGGCAGGCGGCGACGACCCGTAGGGCACGTTGAATAGACCTGCCAAGGCCAAAGAAACTGGCTCGAGTGCCACAGGTCAAGGCCTGCGAACTGCTCCGGGGGGCCGCCGAATGCGCACTCCAGCGAGGAGCAATCCTCTTTGCCCCCGTGCCTGAACGAGGCATTGAGGTCGTACACGTAGATCTTCGGCAGGTGGAGTGTGTCCTGTCTGCCCAGGCATCAAAAACAAGGGAAACGTCATGTACATGCCCATGAACGGATGGATCAGGAAACGCCACGTATATGCCCATGAACGAAGGAATTGTGCTGACCATGTTGGGTTCCCGCTGTTGGTACGACTTGGCTTCGACTATTGCATATCAGTTTGAGGGGGCCGAACGGTCATTCACTGTCCCTGGGTGCGTGGCTGAAAAAAGAACTCCGCAATGCAATTCTTGTTGTTGTTGCTGTCGTTGATAATGCTGTTTGTTGTTTGTTGTTTGGCATCGTCCCCCCCGCGACACGGCCCGCGACCCACCCACGACCCACACAACGACACACCCGCGACCCACCCGCGACCCACCCGCGACCCACCCCGCGTCCCATTCCGCGACCCACCCGCGACCCACCCCGCGCCCACCCGTGATCCACCCCGCGACCCACCCCGCGACCCACTCCGCGACCCGCCTCGCGACCCACCCGCGACCCCGCGACCCACCCGCGACCCACCCGCGACCAACCCGCGACCCGCCCGCAACCCACCCGCGACCCACCCGCGACCCACCCTGCGACCCACCCACATTGCTTTCGCGAAAAAAAAGCGCCTGCACGGCGCCTGCGGCGGGCTTCTTCAGAGCCTCGCAAACTGCCGACGTCCTCGCCGCCCCCTCACTCTTATCCGCAACTGCGGGGTGCTTCGTATACGTGGTGCAGCCGTGTGTACACTTGGCACAGTGCGGCTATCTTCATGCGAGAGCGAGGTAGCTCTCAAACAGGATGTCCTTCTACATGTTCGCGCGCATTCGTGTCTCAACACATGTTGAGAAACAATCCGAATCGCAAAATGCAAGATTTCGTCCGATCCGGACACATGATGTGGATGGATGCGTCTTGCACCAGTCCGAATAAGGTCAAACAACCTGTTTTCAATTCCAGTTCAATTCGCTTCAACTCATTGAAACTTCACTCGTGACAACTCCAGTCGGGCGTAGCCCAAACACATTTTTTCGTACTGTTCCTTGGCTGGCTGACTTGCCGCACCTGTTTGCATGACGTATTATCCTCAGCGGTCGAGCGCGCAACCAATAGCGCAACTAGCAGACCAATAGCTATTCGACAACCGATGGCACAACCTCTGGGGAAACAAGCAAACCACTATTTGTTCGGCAGCCGAGGGCGCAACCCATGGCGCAACCGGTGGCATATTGTTTTGTGTCGGCAGTTGAGGGAAAACCCTCTGGCGGAACCAGTAGCAGACCTTTCTTTTGGTTTTCGGCAACCGAGGGCGCAATCTGTGGCGCAACTAGCAGCCGATGTGTGCTGTGCTCGGCAGCAGAGAGTGAAACCTATGCAACTAGCAGGTCGATCCTTTCCCGGCAGCAGAAGGTGAAGCCTATGCAACTAGCAGGCCGATCTATTTTCGGCAGCCGAGGGTGATCATATGGCTCAGCCAGTAACAAGCAGTATTTGCTCGGCAATTGAGCGGGCAATATCTAGCTTAGCCATTCCCAAGCCGTTTTATGTTCGGCAACCGAGGGCGCAACCCGTGGAGAAACCAATACGTGTAGCAGGTAATGTCATCATCGGCAGCCGAGGGTGCAATCCATAGGGCCAGAAATAGAATGCCGCTCCCTGTTCGGCGGCCGAGAGCGCAGACTATGTTGCAACCCATTGTGCAACGCATGGACGGCGCAACCCAGGCCGCAACCAATGATTTAACCCACAACGCAACCTCTGGGGAAACCTATGCCGCAACCCCGCAGCCCATGAGCCCATGAGCGGCGCAAGCCCTAAGATGGCAAAACCTACTGCGTAACCCATCCATGGCACAGTCCCTGGGTGGCGGAGCCCATTGATGGCGCAACCCATGGCACAACCTATGGTCTGTGACGCTACCTACGGGGCAACACCTGGCAGGAAGGCGACTGGGTTGGTGGTAGACACGCACACTGCAGGGAAGAAAGCGGCGGAGGATACGGAGGGGGCGGCGGTGGGCAGAGGATGGACGAGGCGGGGGAAGATAGGACGGCAGCACGAGCTTTGGTGAAGGTGGGGTGGGTGCCCTGGGGAGAGGGAGGACGGGGAGGGGGGACTGGGAAGGGAAGAGAGAGAGAGAGAGAGAGAAACGTAGGGGATGGAGGCGAAGGAGGAGGACGACAACAAAGACGCCGACGACGAGGCCACAGTCGAAGAGGAGAGACCGACGAGGCCCAGTCCTTAGCTGTCACACTTTGTATGGGACTGCGCCCGAATCTATGCTTGCCGTTCAGGCTAGCCAGCAACGGGACCCATGCGGCGAGCTGTCTTCTGGTTCGACTGCAGCGGGCGCCGCTTCACTTCGGTTCAAGTCCATTCAACCTCGTTTTTGTTGGTTCAACCTGCAACATCTAATTCGACGGACCGCCATCGCAGCACCACAAAACATGCACAGGAACACAACAGAAACTCAAATAAACAACATCAGGATACTGTCGGAACACAACATGCATCTTATCGGAACAACATCGGAGACACCACCTGAGTGCTACAGCAAATCCATCCTAGCAGCAGCAAGACATTATATGTACGCCATCTGGAAACCATGATACTTTTGGCAACGATACATGGGAGGGGCGGCTTGGAGGGGGATATCGGGCCCGAATCGGCGACACCATCGAAGAGATCTGCGCGGACCTCCGAACGATTATATAGCGGGTTCTGGATAAATACCCTGAACCCACCCACAAATGTTGCCACCTCTTTGGGGGACATGTTTTACCTCCGCCGGCTTCCGCCTGCAGGGGTAGCCTCATGTTACCGGCGCCGCTTTCCGCCGTCCTTCCTCCGCCTTCCGCCGAGGAAGAGGTGGCAACTCCTTCAGTCCTCGAAGGCGAAGACCTTTCTGGACGGCCCCATGTTTTCTTCTATGAATGGGCGGGACGTTGGAGGAGGGGTGGAGAGGGAGCAACCTGCCTTCTCTCCCCTGCCCCATTACACTCCGCCCCGCCCTCGGGGCGGCGACGGGCAGGCTAGAGGAGGGGCAGGGCAGGGATGGCTGGAGACAGGCTTGGTGAAGACACTGGCGGCCGTCCTCTTCTGGGGCGACGGTGGCGGAGCCGCCTGCGGCAGCGGTCGCCGCCGGTGCTGCTATGGTTGGCGGCGGTGGCGACTCGGCCTGCTGCGGCGCCTCGCCGCCGCCAGACTGCGTCGCCTCGCGCGCCCGCGGAGGCTCGTGCAGCACCAGCAGGAAAGGGTTCTGCCCGGGGCGGCCCACCGAGGCGAGAAGGAGAGCGCAGCCGCCAGCGGCAACCCACCTGGCGGCGCCGCCGCCGGCGCAGCCGGCGCAGCCGCCGGCGGCAACCAAGCAAGGCCGCCGCCACCGCGAGGGAGACAGCGGTTCCATTCGCGACGCATGCGCCAAGCGGCTCCAGAGCCGAGGCGGCGCGGCCGCGCCATGTCCTGGGCTCGCCCCGCCCTGTAAGACTTGACCCAAGCGCCAGCGCTGGGAGGCAGGCGTGTCAGGGCAGTAGTTGGGGCACGTCAGGCCGTCAGGAGCGCTAAGCCAAGTTTGGACACGGCGTCAGAAAGCGCCAAAGCGCCGCGTCGCCTGCCTTTCGATGGCCGCAAAATTTCGGCCTCCGACTCCTGCCGAATTTGACTCGACGGCCCACGCTTCCGCTGCTAGAAGATCCTGCACCCCATGTTGGCAACAATCTGAACGCCGTGTGATTGAACGCGCTGCCCCTACGTCAGAAAAGTGAGCATGTCCCCCAGACTGGCAACCGTTACGTGGCATTGAGACCGTTCGAGAAGAGCAATGAGCATATGAGGATTGGCTGCAACATGGCCACGCCCGATGTCATACCTTTGCCGAGAGATGCCACTACAACCAGATATGGCGCAACAAGCAAAGTAATGCCTCTTCGAGAACTCCAGGTTCATCATCTGGTCGCTGTACGAGCATCACCTTGGTGCCAGCCTTGGACGGGAATCGCGGCTCAATCGGCGGCATAGGAAGGGACAACAATGGGCAATGAAAATGCCAGGGCCATGCAAGAGAGAAACAATACATAAGGTCGGAAGTCTAGGTCAATCACTGTCCATCACCCCTGGTGGAGCATGTATTGGGGATCATCTAAAGTTAAGATCAAGCTGTTTGCGACAGCGTGAACATTAAACGACTGGTCAGTGTACTCTTCGTGTAAACCAGATTTGGTGCAATCTGCTTGAGACTAAGCGATGCACCTTCATTGCGCAACATGGTGCAAGCTATGAAGCCTGATGACTAAAGCGCGACGTATGGGGGTAATCAACTACGTGACCCATGCGCTGGCACAATCGAATGCTCGAACATATATACTACCGACACATCCGCAACTTGTTCGCGAAACCAACTCGGCCGTGAGTGTGGCAGCGGGAGGGCGCGCGTGTGGCCAGCATCGTCGCATTTGACAGGGCTGAGCAATGTGCCCCAATGATTTTTAACAACGCGAGTGACAACTAGTGGTTCGGCACGGATTGGAAAATCAGGGTGTCGTTGTTAGGTGTTTGAATGAAACGAAATTGGACCGCGTGGGGGCCAATGGTCGTGTACTGAGTTGGACATGCCCGCGTGGGGCGCGGGCGTGGTTCGCATGGTATTGTTTGAGGTTCTTACAAAACGCGTCTGCTTGGAATGAGTCGACACAGGTGTGGTGGGTGGTGTGATTCCCCACGGAGGACCAACGATTGTGAATCATGAAAATGAGAAGGACAATACGCCGAGTGGTACTGTTAACCTCAGCCTCTGGATGGGGATGCATTCTAATTTTCTGTAAGGGGGAACCTGCGGGGCGCAATTCACCTGAAGATACCGCTGTCATCAACTCCAATGCTCGCGCAAACATCCCACCCTCCAGCCGCAACTCGTTCCGCCAAGCCCGTCCAGCCACGATGACGATCACCGATTGGCTAGCGCATCTCTGTGGCCGAATTGGCGCGCGCACGTTCACGCGCAGATCAAACAACTGGTTTGTCACAGCGGATGCGGCCGCGATGGCGCAGACCGATGGGAACTTCCAAGCGCGTCTCGGAGGCCGCGCTGCTGCGCGGGCGCTTCAACGCGGGTCGGTGACTCGGCCAGCCGCAATAGAACGATGGCACCGGCAATGGCGGCATGGCTGCTGGGAACAAACGATGGTGGTGGCGATGATGACGATGACAACGGCAAGGCCAATGATGGCGCCGATGATGGTGACGACACTGGCAGTGATGATCTCCATATGTCGGTGATGAATTGCATGGTGTTCATTATGGCGGCAGTGGCGGCGATTCACGATGACGATGAAGGCGGTGAAACTATTGCGCTGATGCGGGTGATCGGGAAGTGCACGCGTACAGAATGGTGAGTTGGGAATGCGGGTCTGGACGAGACTGCTAAAACCAGACGCCTGTCCTATGACTTCAGCGAGTGCGCGCGGGCAGAAAAGCAGCAAGATTTCCAAAACAATGCAGAAAAGCAGCAGCAGTAAGTTCTTACTTGTCTTCGAAGGCAACTGGGCCCTAGTGCCTGCCTGGCCCGCTCGTCTCCGCCCGTCGCCGCCGTCGCCGCTGAGCCCCAGTGGCGGTCCCGCCCTCTCGTCGCCGCCCGTCGCCGCGTTGCTTTGCATCGCGATGCATTGCATTGCGCTGTATTGCTTTGCATGGCTTTGAGTTTCCTCGCATTGCGTTGCATTGCTTTGCGCCACCTTGCATTGCTTTGCATTGCGTTGCATTGCCTTGCACTGCGTTGCATTGCGGCGCACGGCTTTGCACTACGTCGCATTGATTTGCATTGCTTTGCATTGCTTGGCCTTGCTTGACATTGGTTTGCTTTGCTTTGCATTGTTCTGCGTAGCCTTGCATTGCTTTGCAGTGCACTGCATGGCTTTGTGATTTGCATTGCTCTTCATTTCTTTGCACTAGTTTGACTTGCCTGTCGTTGCTTTGCGTTGCTTTGTGTTGCGTTGCATTGCCGTGCATTGCGCTGCATTGCGTTGCCTTGCTTTACGTTGAGTTGTATTGCTTATGCCGCATAGTACACCACATGTATTGCACCACGTAGACTGCACCACATTGGCTGCACCACCTAGATTGCGCAACATACACTGCAAGAACATCAATGTTGGCTAACATTGTCATTGAACAAGCAGGGCCGTTCAAGTGTTTTGTATGTTGAAGTGCTGGCAGGACAGGCGTTCTTAGTATGATTTCGACATGGGCGTAGACTCCGTGGTGTTTTCTGCAATAAGTAATTGAAGGTGGGTCGACACCGCCCTGGCTGGGATGGCATGGTTCCGAACGTTGCAATGACCTGAAAAAAAGAAGGGCGAACCCCCGGTCTCGGAAAAATGGTGTCGTCTAGTTTCCGGAGAAAGGAGATCCTACGTGGTGGGGGTAATCCGCGACTCTGTGGCAACGGGCGGCCAACGTGCAATGCGGCGACGATCCCCGTGCGGAAATCCTAACTTCCGACCGGGAAACCTAGCAAACACGCGAAGCTGCCAGGGCACGGCGACGTGCGGCCATCGGACGAAGGCCTGGAGAAACCAGCCATCGTACGAGGCGCGAGGCGACCAGGAGGCAGCGGCGGGAGGCCGACAGGTGAAAACCCAGCCAGCGAAAGAGGCGGTGACAAGGCGGCGACAAGGCGGCCAGTGTGTGACGCCCCAGAAACCCAGCCAACACGAGAGGCGGCCACGAGTGGCCACTGGGAACAATCCAAGAACACCCAACCACTATGCGAGGCGGCGAAGAGCGGCGAAGAGCGGCGACGTGCAGCCACGGGACGGCAATACCAAGACGAAATCATTCGTGAAAACATCCTGTGGGGAAACACCATGGAATGACCGCATTCCTTCAGCGGACACTTGGATAGCAAGATTCGATGGCGCGCCCACAATTGATTGTTGAATTCTTCAACGTTCGCACCTGGCTGTCCTGTGAAAGCCCGACGGAAAGTAGCAAGACAAACGCTGACGAACTGTTCCAACCGAATCTGTACTACCCCAACCAGTGAAAACAGCAGCTGGAAGCAAACGCACACCCTAACTATAGACAATCTAAAACGAACCGTCATTCTCCCTCGAATCCCCGTCCTCTCCCGTGGCCATCGTCCTAGTCGTCATGCCATTCCTCGACATCCGCCCTCTCCGGTAAGAATAGTTGAGTGCTGTTTTTTTTTGGTGGGGGGAGGGGGGGTCGGGAGGAGGGGGGTCGGGCTGTGTTCGAGAAGGGGACGATGGGTAAAAGTTGAAGGGGCAAGAGAAGGACGATGGACGATGCATCAATGGAAAGGGAGAGGGCGGGGGGGGGTGAGGAGCGGGAGGGGCAACGGAAGAGAGCCTCCGAGATCGGAAAGCTCCCAGGTGGTGCGGCATCGCAGAACTAGTCACAATTTTGACTGCGAAATGTGCTGATCGGCGTTGACCCTGGTAACTCAGAGCCCTGGCGCGTGGTACCTGCCACCCTGCCTACTCAGCCATATACCGGAGGAAACACCTCATGAGGACCACACATCAGAGGAGAAGGACAAGGACCAACGTGGGATCGGATCTGTCCATCCAACGAGGATGGAAAGAGATCGAGGAATAACGTAGCTGAGGATGGAGGAGGAGGAAGAGGAGGAGCATGAGAAGGAGGATAAGGAGGAGGAGGAGGAGGAGGAGGAGGAGGAGGGGGAAAAAGAGGTGGAAAAGGAGAACACGAAGAAACGAAGGAGGAGGAGGAGGAGGAGGAGGAGGAGGAGGAGGAGGGGGAGGTCGGTGGTGTCGAACAGCATTCCCCGAGGAGGGGCGGCGACGTGCCACTGGCGGATGCTAAGCCCTTGCGACCAGGCCAGCCAGTCAACCCGAGCCAGCCAAGGTTTCAGGGCCACCGCTGCCTTGTCCGCGCCGATGCAGATTGATTGCCGGCGGGGGGAGCACCCGGCTCGCCGCTCACGTCCATGCGACCTGGCGCGCGTCGCACAGCTGCGGAAGGGGCGGGAAGGGCGGAGGCGTGGCGATCAGCCTCCACCTACTTCCTAGGCCATGGTCGCCGCCACGTGCTGAATGACGATCTCGACGTGCTTGACGATGTCCCCCAGCGCGAAAACTGCGCCCTGTGGAAGCGCGTGCGCGGCCAGGCCGCGTGCTGCAGCAGCTTCAACGTCCGCGTTCGCGTTTGCCTGCAGCTACGTTTGCAGGCGTCTTTGCAGGCCACAGGACGCAAACTTTCAGCTACTTTTGCCTCTTCGGGCCAGCGCGTATGCAGGCGATTGCGCCGCAACGGGCGATTGGCCTGCGCAAGCTACAGGTCGTCGGTGTGGCCCAGTGCCCGTGCGGCGTTCCACTTGTCCACGCATGAGACGGCGACCTATGCGATCCGGCGCCGAAAGGGGGGCGACCTCGCTGGCGTCGCAGGCGACCGCGGAGTTGCGGAGCCGACCCAGGCCACGAACCACTGCCTCGTCATCACCAGAGGCCGCGCGCCCTGCCCAGCTGGGTCCGCGCGCTGCATCGCAAACAGGACGGCGTATACTTCAGCCAGGTACGCCGTCGGATCCGAGCCTGGCCTGGCGCGCGCGAGACCCGAGGATGCGCTGGACTCTCGGGGGGGCGGGGGGACCTGGCGCACTTCGCGCCTGGGAGGGCGCAACTTGGCGACTTCGAGAGGATCTGATTGGCCAGCTGAAACACAGCATGGCGGGGGTTTGACGTCACAAGGAACGCCCTCGCGTTTGGGTTTGGGCCTGGGCGAGGATGTCCTACAGCTCCTCGATTGGACGCCGGGTCCGCGACGCGGTTGCCTTTCACCCAATGGGCCTCTCCTTTCGAGATACCTGCGTCGTCGAGCCTCTCGCGGGCCGCGACTTTGACGACGCCCCGGGCCCTTCCATTCGCGCCAAACCAATCGAAAATCGAGCCCGCGCAGGCACTCTCACGCGACAGTCAATCGCGCGGCCTCCAAGACCTAAGAGAGGCATCACGGGCGCAACCTGCACAACGCGCCGAAGAGTCGCCCAGGCTCATGCCATCAACGGCAAACGACAAGCCCACGCAAACGCGCTTGCACGAACATCGGCAAGTTGGCCCGCCCGGATCACGCCACCACGCAACCCGATGCTGGCACGATGCAAACTGCAACGGCGCAGCGCGACTGGCGGCCCCAGCCTGCAGCGATGCCGGCGCAAGGCGCGTGTAAACCGGCCGCGCGGATGCCCAGATTGGCGCTAGAAAGACATGCCCGCCTGGGCGATGGATCTGCAAACGCGCGCGATCGCGATCGCGGTGCTGCGACGCGGGCCGCGATAAGGCCCTCGCCGAACCGATCACGAACTCTAGATCTAGCTCTGGAGCCGCGCGCCATCCCCCCCCCGATCGAGAGCTGCTACAGGTGCCCCTTGCCCAAGGTGCCCCCGGCTTTTCACTTGATTTTGGAGTCCCTGGGGCCCTCTGGGCCTCGTGAGGGGTGCTCTGGAAGCCGCGGGGGCCTCCTTGGAAATCCAGGGGGCACCTTGGGCCAGGAGTACTTCTAGCAACACCCGGCCCGACGGCGCCCGAAGGCCCGCGATGGCTTCCCGCCGCTCAGAACTAGCGGGTGCTGCCCCCCCACGGCTCCGCCGCTGGCGCCTCGCAGCCCGCCCCCGGGCTCCACTGGGAGAAGCGGGCCCTGCTGGAGGGCGATACCCCCCCCCCCCGACTGCGCTTCAGACACGCGACGACTGCTGGGCGCCATGGCAGAGACGGGGCCGCCGAGCGGCCAATCGCGGTAAACATCTCAATGACAATCTGGAGGCTCTCAACGCGCGTGCCCCTGTTGTGACTGGCGTGACAGCCAGCGGCGGAGGCCGCGCTCGTCGCGGGGCGGGGCGCGCTGACAACTCGCATAAGTCATGGGGATACAGAGGTGTCGGAGGATCGGGTGACGCAGGGCGCGACCACAAATACATGGAACTCCTGGCCCAGTAGAAATCTGGACCAAACGCCGCCGGCTCCATCCGCCCCGATGCGAGTTCTGTGGAAGGGGCCCAGGTGGGCTGGCCACCGATGGCTGCGCGGACGTGTCTAAGCCTCTGGCCAAGCCTCTTTCGCGAGCAGCGAGTGCCTATCCTTTCTTTCCAAGGAACAGGGAGGGCATCGCGCGCGGCAGCTCACATCGAAAAACATATTTTTCTTAGGCGTCCTCTAGCTGATACAGAATGCCGGGAGACATGCCGCCCTCCGACCAAGAGCAGACAGCCCATGCTGCGACGCCAAGACAGCGCAGGCGTTACTTCAAGGCGGGCCTCCATCCAGCCCGAGGCCTGCGGCGAAACAGCAACGAGGGGGATGGCCAGGCATTCTAGTTCCGAGCCGCCCACTAGCTCCGATCGGAGTCAGACATAAACCCCTTTAGCAAAACGCCCTCTAATGGAAGCTGTCAGGGACACTCCGCGCGGGTACGGCACCACATTCCGAGTGCACCCCACGGGGTAGCTAACCGACGTTCAAAAACAACCCGCTGTATCCAGCGAGACGCACGCAGACTAGCTAAATTGCACACTCGAATGCCAATGTCGAATGAACCAACGCAGATTTCCTCAGTCGACTTGTCTGGGCGGCCTTGAAGGCCCCGGCCCCGACGTCACGCTGTCAGAATCGCACCCTCGATGGAGCAGGCGGTGGCGGGCACCCCGCGGAAAATAAGAGGGATCACATAAGAGACAGGGGTCGAACTTCCTTAGCCCTCCAGCTGCAGGGCGCAGGCACATGAAATCTCTGGCCCGCGCCACCCAACGTGCCCCCCCTCGGGCTTCCGAGCAACCGAGCAGCTGGGCCCCATGCAGAGGTCAAGGCCGCAACGAGGCAGTGCACATCACCATCCGATTGCACATGGTGCTCTTGCGACAGGGTAACATGACAGCACTCGCTCTGAAGTGCCACATCCCAAAGCGAACCCCAGCTGTTGCGGTTCACTATGGTCACAGCCAATGTGCGAGAAACGGACGCATAAGGGCGCGCACATGCAGTGCAGCTCGAACCTGCGACACATCACAATATGTCGAAGCTTGTGCTGCTCTGGCTACATCGGCGAAATATATCGACGGACCTCCTGGGGCGTGGCGAATTCTCGCCACGTTAGCCACCCCTGACGATCCGAGTGCGAAGTCTGAAAAACCACACGTGAGTCCCTCAGCCGCCCCAATGGATCGGGGGAAGCTCTTTAGTGGGATGCTTCTTGGGCCACGCTCAGAGCATAGCATTCGCGAGAATCTGGACTGGCACTCGCAGCAATTGATCCAACACCGCTGGCTGCCGCAACTGCAGGGGCATCAGCCGCTGTGGGCGGCGTGGGTAGCGAGACGAGCCCCCGCCAGTATCTCCGCTCCACCAATGCGCGTATATCTTTCGCGGGGGACGAAGGACGTGTGCCGGTTGCGCTCGCCAATCCGAAAAAATGTTTCGCCATCATCTGATGCCGCTTTGGAAGAGGGGCCTACGCTTGGAGAGAGCGCCCTGGTCCTTCTAAGATCGATCCATCCTCTCGAAGTCACCAAAAATAAAGCCATGAGGGTCTTTGTTGAAACCGTTACGACGGCAGCCTTCTTCTCGGAGGGCCCAGGAGCCAACGCGATCTGCAACACCATCTCCATGTAAGTCGCGCCAACCTCCGACATCTCGCCATGCAAGCTATCAACGACAAACTGCAACGTGACGATCTGCGTGTAACACTTGTCGAGAAGATTTCTGCCTCGAGCCGCTCTCTCCTTAAAAAACTTAATGTTGCTGTGGATCTGACTCGCAATGAACAACTTGATGTCAAACGTTGGTTGTCGGGAAATGGTATCCAGTATTTGCGTAAATCCGCAGGCAGGAAAAACTAGGGCCAATTCGTGCCAAGTATATACTACAGGTCGGCGAAGCTGGAGAGACGCGCAAACGCCTCTGACTCTCGCAGGCCAGCTCGCAGAGCGCACTGCCGCCCAGGAGGCTGGCGTGCCCTCTCGAGTCCCTTTCGGCTCATGGGGCCCTCTGGGAGCCTACTTGGACTCTTCGGGCCTCAGGGCCCTGGGCCCCAGACGCTGGAACCCGCCTAGAGTCCTAGGAGCCCAGAGCCCGGGACCGAAGCCCCTAAAGGCTTGGAGCCCGGAGCCCCCCCCCCCACCCCACCCAGGAGCTCGCGAGCTAGACGGCCGCCACAGGGCCCTCTCTCTCAGCGCTCACCGATCCTCCCCGGATCACTCTCCCCCAAGACCTCCAGGCTCCTGCAGTCTCTGGGGCGCCAAGCGCCCACCCTGGGAGGCCACGGGGGCAGACGCGTGCGAAGTGAAGAAAAATACAGAATAGTACAAGGTAATGCGCGTGATCCCTGGGGACCCTGGACGCGCGTTATTTTGCACTGAATCTGACCATTCGACGCATCTGATGTGCGATTGTCTTGTTTTGAAATGCATTCGAGCCGTCGCGCGACAGAGGATGCAAAGTGCAGACCAAAAAATCAAAAGAAACCGCGCGATCTTTGAGGAGCACCGGGGTGAGCCAACTCACGCTCGCGCGATCGCTGGGGCGCTCGGAGGCAAGCCTCATTCCTCGTCCTCCTCCTCCTCGTCCTCCTCTCCCTCCTCTCTCCCGCCGTAATCCCCCCCTCGCCCTTCCTCACCCTCCCCAGCGAGGACGCAGGACCACCCGGGGAGGACCCGTATGGCAGGTCCTGAGGGGGCGGGCCCTTCTATCGGAGGACCCCTGTGAGCGGACCCCGTGGGAGGACCCCTATGGCAGCCCCTGGTGGTTCACCGAGACGCGAGACACACTGTACTCTTAGGACATGTCTGCATGGCAGCGTGGCACGCGTCGGGGCCTTTTGCAACGGTGCACCGACAATCTGCTTGGCAACGAGGCGCGTGACGGGACCCTGGTGGCCGGACCCCGATAGGTAAACCGTTATGGGCGGACCCCTATGGGCGAACCACTCTGGGCTTCGCAGAACAGGTATGTATCGAATGGGCTTTGTGCAGAAGCGCTCGCACAGTAAAAGTAGGTTACACAAAGAACAAAACAACCCAACACGAACAATGTATCAACAGTTTTAGGTTTAACAAGAACTAATACACGCCAACACATACAAACGAGATACACGTAACACACAGAGGCAATACATGATCAATACAACAAATCAAACTAATGAGAAACACGGCACTCGCAATTGTCCCGTAGGTTTGGTAAGCACATATAAACTTGAAGCTACATGTTCAATCGTATTCGCACTCCGAGTGTCAATCCTTCTCAATCCTGTGCAGTGACAGCCCATTGTAAGATCTGACTCGCCAGGGTCTGCAATGACGCAGGGGCGGGCCTCTGGCGTCACAAGGCTCTCGACCACAATGCCGTCACGAGCGGCCGTGTGACACTTTGCCATACCCGGGCTGCCCTGCTTGGCCGCGATGGCTGCCATCTGCTCCAGCTCGGAAGCGTCGGGGCCGCAGGTCAGAAAGGAGAACGGCGAAGACACACGGTGCCCACCGTCTCCCGCACTAACACACTGAGGGCTGGGAAGAAGAAGGGCAAGCAGCACACCACTGCCAGAGGACCTCCGGACCGCAGCTAGGCTCGGCACTGGCCTCCGAAGGGTACGCGCCTGACGAATGGCCACTGCAGCGACTCCAATAGATCCAATGACTCCGACTCTTTGCGCCCGGCAACGCCCGCTCTTCCAGCTCCCGGTGGAAAGCCTCTTGGGAGGCTTGCGAGAGAACCACGGGCCGCGATACGGCGCCATACGTCGTCGCGACACGCGGTCCATGGTCGGTGGTGCAGCGCCGCCCTGGGATCCCCACTGCCAAAGCACAGAGGGGAAGCAGGAGGAGGAGGAGGAGGAGGAGGAGGAGGACGGGGAGGAGGAGGAGGAGGAGGAGGAGGAGGAAGAAGACAGCGTAGGACCAGAAATGTAAAAACGCATTCACCTAAATTTTCTTTTCTGTGGCCCGCGCGGAATTCTTGGGTCGGTGCTGGGCCCCCCTCTACTGGCGCGCTTCGCGGGCCAGGGGCGCCGCCGGAGGCGCCGCAAGGAGATGTCAGGCGCCGAAGCAAGAAACCTGGGCGGACCTCCGAAAATGTATGCTTTATGTTTTCTTGTTCTGTCCTTCTGCGAAGGACGGAGAAGTTGGACTCCGCCGCGGAAGCGAGAGCAGCGCCCGAGATGGGTGGCGGAGTGGAGGGGCCTTCGCGCCCTCGGCATTGGCCCACTCCACCTGAAGCTGCTGGCCAGAAGGCTCGCCATCGCGTGTGTGCGCAACGCTCGCATGATACATGCGCTGTGACACAAACATCAGCAGACTGCGCACGCTTCAGTATACTGCATGCACTGATGCACGTGAGTATATCGCCACTGCGCTTGCAGCGGCTGGCGTGTGTGTTTGTGTGTGTGTGCGTGTGTGTGTGTGTGTGTGCGTGTGTGTGTGTGTGCGTGTGTGTGTGTGGTGGGTCTCGGTGTGTTCCGTCAAGCTCGCTTCTTGCGAAACACAGTGGGTCTCCCGGGCGCATCAAGCCTTTCAAACAAAAAGATGGTACCCCGACAGATTCGTTCGCGCGGCAGTAAAGGAGGATGTATGCACAAATACCACATGCGTACACGCACGTATGTGGTCATACATATATGCGCGTTCACAGACACGCATGCGCATGCGCATGTACATGAATATGCGTGCGCGTGCACTTGAACACACATGCACAATACGCGCACCAATGGCATGTGCAATTGCGTGTATAATATGTGTGCAGGTGCATGCATACACCTGTACACGTATACGATTCCAAATGGAAGCTAACGTGCAGACGTATCCACACATATAAGCTACAACACGAATGTTCTAGAACCGCGCGCTCGTTTCCCACGCTCTTTGTCTTAACACGAATGTATGAACCCGCGCGTTGCCTGAACATTTGTTGAAAACTAAACAAACAACGGGCCGAATATATAAGGGCACGCCCGTCCAAATTCGGCGCGACACTGGCAATCACACGAAAATAATGCAATGCACTGCCCAGGCAGCGGATCAGAGCAATGTATTGGCATGGAATGCGGGTGATATGGCAAAGCGACGGACTGCAACAAAACGAAAAACATTGTAACGCGGTTCACCCCCCGCGTCTCCCCGACGGCCCCCGCTGCCCGCCGGCTTCTCGTCTTTCAGGATGGCAGCCTCGGGGTCCAGCTCTCGCCGGCGGGGTACGTCGTTGGGGTCGTCGTCTTCGTCGTCGCCCTCGTCGTCGTCGTCGTCGCCACCTTCGTCGTCGTCGTCCTTGAGCTTTCGGACATGCGCCAACACCAAAATTTCCTACGATACTCCCCAAACAGTGGTTGCTCTTAGAAGTGCTTACTTCGCTTCTGAGCTGCTGTCAGTCCAGCCGGCTTGTGGCCGCCCGTCGCCGCCAGCCATCGCCGCCATAACTGGGCCTGGGTGCTGGTCCGTGGCTTGCGGCCGCTCGTCGTCGCCAGTCGGCGCCGTCTGTCGCCGCCACTTGCACAGGGCCCCGGTGTCGGTCTGGCCAGCGTGTGGCCGCCCGTCGCCGCCGGCCAGCTCGTCGCCGTCCGTCGACGCCTTGCTTTGCATCGTTTTGCATCGCATTGCACGGCTTTGCATTGTTACGCATCGCTTCACATCCCTGTGCAGTGTCTTACATTACATTGCTTTGCGCTACTTCACATTACTTTGCATTGCTTTGCATTGTGTTGCTTTGCGTTGCACTGAATCGCACTGCATCGCGCTGCATTGCTTGCATTACTATGCATTGCTTGCGTTGCAGTGCATTGCTTTGCAGTGCTTTACATTGATTAGCATTGCTTCGCACTGCTTCGTGTTGCCCTGCGCTGCGTTGCAATACTCGCGTTGAATTGTATTGCATGGCATCGGCTTGCATTGTCTTGTGCTATCACATTGCATGGTTTTGCATTACCTCGCATTGCTGTGCTTGCTTTGTATTGCGTTGCATTGCGTTGCCTTGCGTTGCCCTGCAATGCATTGCTTTGCATTACTCTGCGTTGCTTCGCAGTGCTTTGCACCTCAGAGATTACACCGCATGTACTGACCCTTATATATTGCAACACCTACGTTCATAAAGTGCACCACGTAGAATACAAGAAATCGCTGTTTGGGGTCCACGCTGGCCCACATGACGTTTGCAACCCAGGCATTGTTCCTCGATCTCGGCCTATGGGGCCCAATGATGGGGCCTGGGGCCATCAAACACGGACCTGGGACAGAAGCAATACGCGAGGGAAGGGGCCGGGACCTCTGCAGCCACGCATTCAAAAAGCAGATCGTGGGAAGTCTGGGCTCGCCTCCCAGAGCCTCCGCGCACCTCGGAAGCCATACTAAATGCAAACAAGGAAGGAATCGAATAGGACAGGGCTGTTTCGCAAACGCCTAGAGCCGATTCGCAAACGCCAGTTATCGGGGTCGCGGTGGTTTTTTCTCCCTGGACATAAAGCTGTCATTGCTGAGATTCCCCACCACACCCCCTGCAGGGATCGGGAGAGGCAGCGGGGGTGTGGAAAGGGGGGGGCGGCAGGTGGCGAAGACGGAGGGCGAGGGGGCAATTCGGGAGGGGTAGGCCTCGTGGACGTCATCCACCTGGGGATCACTTCATTGGGAGTCGCTGCATCTCGGGCTCTATTTGATCGGATCTTGCACCGTGTCGTTCTCTGCGCTCTGGACAGCTGAATCTTTAAACATTGCGTGCGCGGCACGCTCGGGCGAAGGCCCCAGGCCACAAAGAAGCCACGCGAGGGAAATTAAAAGATGGCACGTCTCCGCGCTTAGAGTAGAGTGGTCCAGGCATGGTTCAGTGCCGTTCCCGGACAAGCGTTCGGACGCCATCCATCCGTCTAACCTTGCCAGACCAGTCCTGGGCCCGCAACTGGTGAAACCGCTCTACTCGCGAGGCCAAGACGGCGAATGAACATACCCCGACATCAGAATCTTATCCATACACGGGGACCAGTAGCTCTCGAGCCCATATTTCGCAGGTGTCTCGCGCCCTGCGATGTGTCTTCCAGGTCCCAGGCCAGGCATGGAAAACGGGCCTCCAGAGGCCTACAATATTCATAATTTCGCAATCAAATAAAGATGGTCTGATTAGAGGGGGTCTGATTTAAGCTGTCTTGGTGGGTTCCAGTGGGGTCTGGGCAAAAGGCCGCCCTCTCATGGCTGGTCTGGGGGAGTCTAAGACTGGTCGTCTGGGAGGGTTGTGGCCCCGCCCCTTTCATTACGAAATTAGGAGTAAACAGAAACAGCTGCACGCCCTGCCGATCCTGGACCCGCCGCTGGACTGGTCAGGGCCGGTGCGGGTGGACGGATGCCTGGCATCTTCCGGTACGTCGACAAAAATGTAGAACCCCTTCAGGTTCGACTCCGTGTTCGCCGCCACATCCTCCACCCAGATTCAAAATTGGGTCGGGCCTTGCGGAGGCCCTGGGGGGTCCACTTTGTCCTTTCACGACGCCTGTGCTGCCGAATGCCCGGGACCAACTTTAAATCTGCGGGAAAGGGGGGGGGGGGGTCAAAATCAAGGGTTCTATCTTTTTGTCCATATCTACGTTCCCCCCCCCGGGCCACCCGTCGGCCCCCGCGCGCATGGCGCTCACGCGCCCTTGTGGAACACGGTGATGAGCACGCGTGGGCAGCCGCGCCTGGGCGGGGAAGAAGACGGCAGGGGGGCGGTGGCAAGGAGGGGCGCCGGGGCTCAGTGCGGAATGCCGCCGGGCCCCGTGGTTTAGCGAGTCCGTTCTCCAGGCATCCCTCCTGCCCCCTCGGGGAGAAGTCTGCCCCTCCGCCATGCCCCGTCTCCGTGGGTCGGGAACCCTCTCCCCCTTACCCCGCCTCCCTGGTCCTGGGCAGATGGAACAAAAGGCAAGGGCAGAATTTGGAGGGGGAGTGGGGGGTGGGGCGGTGGGCAACCATCGCCCACCGCCCAAAGCTTCACTAACAAATCAAAAAAAATCAGCCCTAAGGTGTTGCCTCGTGGTCGTGAGTCATGAGCCGAACACACAATGCGATACCCGAGTGGTACCAGTGATTCAACTTGAACAGTTGGTGCTGCGCGTGAGAGGCTCACGGACCGCGGGTGGAGGGAAAGGGAAAAGAAGAGGAACTGATGTGGAACACGAGGCGGCACCAAAAAATGAATGGGGCACGGGGGCTAGCAAGATAACGGGAAGTCCCAGGAGGAACGGGGAGAGAGAGATAGGGCACATAGGGCAACAAGAGGGGGAAGCGGTCACAAACGACGCACATATCCGTATCCGCGCTCGTGGTCTGCATTGCGGGGCGCGACCCCGCGGATACGCGGTCGCACGGATCCGTTCCGCGCGGGGCATCCTCGAACAAACGCCGAATATCCGCGGGGTCGGGGCCCAGGGGCCCAAGGGCCCGGCCCGCAAGGCCGCGGATACGGATGCGTGTTTCGCCCGCGAGTGGGAGGCGAGGAATTTTGCGGCAAGCCAAATGCGCTCGCGCCGCAGCATCTTTCTCCTTCTACCCATCCCGTCCCATGCCGTCGATGTTTGTCTCTGCCCGCCTACAGGTGCCTTGGGCGGACCTGCGTCCCCCGAAATTCCTAGTCGCGCAATGCTCGACCCACATGCATTGGAGGAGGGAGGGGGTAGCGGAAGAGAAGGTTTGATGAAATGACAGCACAAGGCGCGAAAACAACGCAAGTTCACCCTCCTCCACGTCCTTCTGGCCCTGTCAATCGGAGCGCCGCGCTTCCGTCTCCTGCGCCAGAGTGCGAGAAGCTGGCACGCGAGAGGCCACGCTGGCCCGCGCCCGACCTACGCGCGCCGTGGCGGGCCGCGCAGAAACGCGGCGCGAACCGTCGGGGGGGCCATTTTCGCGCCCGCGGGCCGCCGAGGACGGAGCGATACCGGCCAGGGACGTCTGGTGAGGATGGCCGCCCCAACTCACTTAAGAAGGGGAACGCCCAGACAGCGATCTTACCGCGAGCCGCGGCGTCGGGAAATGGCGATCTCTCGCGCGCCGCCCCGCGCGTGAGCAACGAGCGGCATGCAACAGATCATGCGCGGGGCGGCCAACGCAGAGTCCCCCCCCGCACCAAGCGCTCTGCGCGCGCGGAAGTTGCGATCGCGCAGCTGCATCAGCGCGGCCAAGTGAAGGCACCGAGGCCCGCCCGCCGCGGCTGAGAGCACGGTTCGGCACCTCGCAGGCGCAGGAGATGCAGGGCCAGAGAGTTTGAAGCCAGCAACCTCCTTCGGCGGCCTGCTCTACCGATGGGCGCCCAACGGCTTCGCGATTCGCAAAAGTGTTCGCGATGCCTTTCGCATTGCGTTTCAGCCGAGTCGCCTTTCCCCGCCCAGCAGTGGGCTTTGGTCCGGTGAACAGCTGACCAATTCTCAAACGCCGCATGAAACTGGGCCCACGCGCGGACCAATGGGGGGGCCTAGAAGAAGCGGATCGCACACGAGACTGCGCCAACGCGAACGCGGCGGCGCAGTCGATCCAGAACCCCTGTCGAAGCTCAAGCGCGAGACGACCAACCAACAAAAACGCGTAGTCCTCGCCATCTTTGGCGAGCCGGGGCGGGGCGAAATCCCGCGGGGCGGGGCCGGCGGCCCCAGCGAACGTTGGCCCGGCGTCGCCCGCCATCGCGATGGGCCACCCCGCCCCGCAAAGGAGTGGATCCGAGGGCCGCGGCGCCAAGCCCGTCCGCGCGCGGCTTCCCAGCTATAATGTCACCCCGCGGACGTCGGACTCAACAAATTTCGCGCTGGCCGGGCGAGAGAGGCGGGGGGGTCAACTCCCTGAGGAAGGGGGGGCGCGTCAGTGGCGGTGGCGGAGAACTCCCCGGGGCCCCCCCTCGACCGAGCGAGCTCGGCGGCGGCTCTAGCCCCGTCCAAAAGGCGACGCAGGCGGTTCGTTGCCCGGGCGCCGCGCTCAATCCAGCGAGGAGATAACAGCCCCCCCGCTGCAGAGCCCGCGCAGGTTACGCTCGGCGGCCATGGGCCCCGAGACCGCCGCGCGAAATTCACCCATGCGGGGCCGTGCCCAAGCCGCCCTGCGCCGCGCCGGGCGACAATCCGCGGGCCCCCAAAACGCGGGGCGGCGCCGCGCCGCGGGCCCGACGCGAGATCCCAGGGCGCGATATTCTGATACGTCCCCAGCAGCATCCCTGGCAAGAGCAGCAGCGACAAACGGCCACGGGCGGCGCGGATCGACCGCTAGCCGCTGGCCATGACAATGACTCGTCGGCAATGAGACGCGCCGGCGGCGCCGCCAAGCCGAAGCCCCCGCGATCCAAGACGAACGCGTGGGCAGAGGGCGCTGCGTGCCTCCAGGGGCGACTCGCGATGGCCAGCTATCCGACGGCGCCCTCGCACGCGGACGGCAGAATTGAAATTTCTGAACTCCATTTCAGACCACCAGAGCTCGCGCAAATACGACTTGTTTAGATGTGCAAAGGGAGGGGGCCATCCTTCCAGCAAGCGACTTCTTGATCGGGGCCAGGGCCAGCGGGGGCCGGGCTAAAGCGAGGGCCCGTTCCAACTGCGACCGCGGCAAGCCTCGGGCTGCAGCTCCCCGGAGCACGCGCCTGAGAACGCGCCATCTGGACGCTGCCACGGGCGCGCCATCCTGGCGGGAGGGCCGCGGACCAGCCGACATGCCGATGCGCGGGGGAAGCCCCATCGAAAGCCACTGGCGGCATCCTACTCGAGCTCGGCTGCAAGTCTGCGACTGAGGATCCGATGGCGGCTTCCAGCTCGAACGCGCGTTTCCAGGGGGGCCAAGCAAACCTTCCACCGCAAGCCTGGGCGAAGCACTTCCGCGCGCGCCGGCTCCCCGACGGCGCAAGACGCAGAGGCGCTGCAGGCCGGCGGCGGGCATGCCCCCGACGCCGCCGAGCCACCTGCCGAAGCGGAGGCCGGCGCTGGCGACCTGCGCGCTGACGTCGAGGACCACGCGGCGCAGCGCCGCAACAGAGCGCTGGCCCGCGACCGCGATGGGCAACCAGAACAACAACGCCCGACGCAAGGATGTCGCCGGCGAGCAGCTGGCCAGGGCCGCCCCCGCGGCCGCGAACGCGTCGGAGGCGCGCCCGAACGGGGGGCCAGTTCAGAGCGCGCCCACTCCTCGAACACCACTTAGCGGCGCGCCATCTCGAGAGGCTTGCCCGGGCCCGCGGCCGGCGTCGACAACTGCGCGCCCGCGCAGCGCGCCATGGCGAGGTGAGCCAAGCGAGCTCGGTCGAACCATCGATCGCGAGTGCCCCAGCACGCAGATCAGCTACGCTGGGGCCGCCCAACGACTCGGCCACGCGCAGGGCGGGGCGCGCGCGGGCAGCGGGCCTGGCGCCATGACCATGTGGCCTTGCAAGAAACGCAACAATTGTCGGCGACCCTGGCGACGACGCTGGCGCCGCTTGCAGCATCGCCATCATCGCGCCAATGGGCCTCTGAAGCAATTCGTCGCCCAACGCGCCGAGCGAGCGCGGGTCGGCGCCGTCGATCCCGAGCCCCGCCCGATGACCATGCAGGATCTGCGCGCCTGCCTGGCGCGATCGATTGCCCGGCGCCCGAGCGCCGCCCGATCGGCCGCCGCGCGCATCATCTGCGCGACGCCCTCCATGGCGCCGCCCCAGCACTGGACCCGCTCGCCCTCCATCGCGCGCGCTGCGAGGTCGCCCTGCAAGGCCGAACCCTCTGGCAAGCGCGTCCCCGCGCCACTCCATCCACTCGCGCGTCGCCCCCTTGGCCGACGCAGAACTCTGGGCGTCTGGAATCTGCGTCTCCATGCGCGGCGACAGCGCGCGTCGCGGGGTCGTCGGGGCCGAGGCCGTCCGCGCCGCTTCGCTTCTACAAGTCGCGCCGCCTAGGGCAGCGACTGCTGCGCGAGCCTGCCGCCGCGCCCGTCGACGCCATGCCCAGACGCCGCGCCGCCGCCGACCGCGCCGCCCGCCGCGCCCCCGAGCCCCTCTCAAACAATCTAGAACCCCCCCCCGGCCCCGAGGGCAGCCCCGGGCTGATGGCGCGCGCGGTGAAGGCGTTGTTTTCAGGCGCGGGGCCGCCTGCCGCGCCGGGCCCCCCCTCGCCGCGCGCGCGCGCCACGGCAAAACATCGATGAGCAGCGCGCAGCCCAACCCGCCCAATGTCGCCGCATCGCGCCCCGCCGCCGCTTCGCCGCCCGCGGCCCGCGGGGCCCATCGGACGCGGGCGCGGGCCGAGGCGGCGCGCTGCTAGTCGCGCGGCGTGAAGCCTGCGCTGCAGGGACAGGCCGCCCGACATCGAGCTACCGGCTCCTGGAATCTGCCCGAGACTGCGACCGGGGGCCGCCGGGCGCGCGCGGCCTCGCCGCGGCCAGAGAGCGCCGCCCGGCGCGTGGACTCCGCCATCAGCACCTCGCGCCCAGGAAAGCCGCCCGCCGCGTCGACGAAGCCCTTCGCCCCGCCTCCCGCGCCGCCAAACTGCGCGCGGAGCCCCCGCTCCGCGCCGGCGAAGGCCCCGCGCAAGGCGCGCGCGTTACTGGCGAAGTTGGAACGGGGTCAACCGGCGCGGCGTTCAGAAGCTCCGCCCGCGCGCGCATCTGGAGATCTGACGGCCCCGGGCTGAAGTCGCCAGCCATGGCCCAGGGCGCGCGGCCCCGGTGGAAGAACGC
Source organism: Prorocentrum cordatum (assembly GCA_963575745.1). Taxonomy (NCBI): domain Eukaryota; class Dinophyceae; order Prorocentrales; family Prorocentraceae; genus Prorocentrum; species Prorocentrum cordatum. The sequence continues at coordinate 326,926 of CAUYUJ010014771.1, read as the reverse complement.
CCCCCAATGCTCGACCACCTCCCAGGGGAGCACCTTGGAAGACTCTCACATTACCGAGCAGAGATGATGCAGACATCGCGCTGGCTCGGATGATCTTCGATCCGTAGAGTAGAAGTGCCCCTGCGAACCGGGGGGCTTGCCCGGGCCCCCACCGGCGAGAGAGACATGGGGGCCGACGGCGGCCATCGCGCCAGCAGAGGACTCGCTGCTGGCTTCGCCCTCGCTGCGAGCTCTGCCCTGGCAACCGCAGCCGCGCATCCAACCCGCCGCGCTCCGAAATGTCTGACGGTCCTTCGTCCGAGCCCCCTGGCCGAACAGCGCATGCGGACGCGCCTCGGGCCCCCAGCCCCTGTGCCAGTCCTGGAGCGAATGCCAAGGTTCCCAGCTGTCGGCACTCACCGACCAGACCTTGCACTTCGGGTCCCCAGGTTTAGCCGAAGCCGCCGAGGATTCTTGGAGGCAAAACCGAGAGCGAGGGCTGTCCCTGCCAATTAACCTAGGGCGTCGGCCTGCCGCCGTGGCTCGGCAAAGCTGACAGCCTCGGCTGCCTGGCTGAAGGCCTCGGTTCGGGCGTCGTAGTCCTCGCCGCTGATTGCAACCATGTCGGCGCCGTCGTCCGCGTCGCCATCGGCGGCGGGCACAGCTGCCACATTGCGCGCAGCAGCCGGGGCCCCCGCAGCAGCAGTCGCGCCGAAACGCGTCTCGAAGAGCGCCCTTAGAAAAAAACTGCCACCAAGGCGAAAAGAGGAAGGACTGGAGGCCCTCGTCCTGCACCCCTTCGAGCTTGACCTCCTGGGACGGTGCTGGAGAAGCCTGCGCAGCGGCGGCAGCTCCGCGGCCTCCCCCGTGAGAAACGAGGCCGGCCGTGTGATAGAGACCCGCCTCCGTGGCCACCAGCTCTTGAACCTTCACCCCCACGGCCGGCTGGTGCGCCGTGATCTCTTCCTGAAGCTTGACGACCTGCTCCTGCTTCGCCGAAGATTCCGCCTCTAACGTGACTTGTGGGACTGAACATTACGGGGTCTCTGCTGGCAGCGGTAGTGTGCGACCGGAAGGCTGCCAAGCGACGGCTACGGTAACTCCTTGATATCCGCAGCCTTCTTCCTTATAGCTGCACGAATGGGGTCCTCGCCACCAGACCAGGCAATGCTTTGAGGACCGGCTCGTGCTGCACCGGCTGCTCGGACAGTTTGGAACGCTTCGTTTTTGTAGCGTCGTTGACTTCCAATGGCCAAGGCCATAACCTCCGCACCTGCCTTGGGCACAAGGGCCCATGGCGGCGGCGCCTCCCACCCGATTTGGCGGGAGGCTTGTCCTTGTCCTTGAGCAGCTTCTCAACAGCGGCCAACCTTTTTGATCGTGCCGCCCAGTGCCGCGGCCTTCGGAGGCGGAGGCGAGCGGCCAGGCCGCAACGCCTCGCGTGCGCCACAGTTGCCGCCATCCTGGCCCAAAGGGTCGCTTCGTTGCCGCACTGGCAACGTACCCTGGGTCCCTGGGTGCCCAGTTCGCCGTGGCTGGGCACTAGCTGCCACAGCAAGCGCCTGCTCTGTTTGAGCGCGCAAACCCCGCACAGACCAGATTTGTGATGTTGCTCGTTTCCCAACCGGGTTTCCATTTTCAGCTTGGTTTGTAAACAAAGCCCACTCCACCACGTAGCTGGCCGATAGTGACCAGATGTCGGGTTTTTCCCGTGCCGCGGAGCAGCGCAGGTAGCAGAGGAGGCGGCGCCGTCGCTGGTGACAGGCCGCGCTGCCCCTAGAGGAAGCGGGAAACGGGGCTCGGACTGCCGCGGGACCAGCGCCAGGATCGGGGCCCACTGGAATCTTAGGGTTTGGGCGCAGATCAGCGGTATGGTTGACATCGTGAGCCACAACGGTTACGGAGAGTGTGTGGCGGATGAGCAGGCGGATGGCTAGAACGATGAAGATGGTGAGGAAGAAGGGAAACAAGAAGGAACAGCGGCACGAGGAGGAACAACGGGGAGGGGGAGGGAATGGGCAGGACGACGACGAGGAAACACTCGACTCCAGAAATGCGGCCCGAGGCGAGAGCGCCATTTTGAACGACGGGAGCAAAGCGCCGGTGATGAAATGAAGCCAACGCTGCAGCGGGAGCACCGCGCTGAAACACCCAAATTCTTGCAACCATGCGTAGAAAGAAACGGTATACACAGAGTGGGTGGGATACTTTCAGGACGCAGTCGGGGGAAAGAGGAATGAAGTGTTTGTAACGAACAGCTATTGAAGAACTGTTGCTTGGCGTGTCGCGGCGGCAGCCCCAGCTACACGCGATGCGTTGCGAATGGATGGCGTGTTGCTCCGCTCCGCGGGACGGGAGGCTGATAGCAGCTCGGAACGCCTGGAAATTGCGAAATGGTTAGCGTGCAGCACCCAAGTGTGGTAAGCCATAATCGGCGGCGCGACATGCTAAGCCCAAATTCTTGACCGTACGACGAGGAGCGCGTGGGGGAGAAGGAAAACGGCGGCGGATGACGAATGACGATGAGCAGCCGCACCCCGAGCCCTCCATCTCTGGGTACGACGTCTCGATCTTCTTTATGTAGCCCAACCCCTGGCCAGGAGCCACAAGCTTACGCCAAAATGTATCTGCCGACCTGCCCAGAGAGGGGGGTGGTCAGGAGGGGAATGAGGCGGAGGATGTAGGAGTGGCAAGAGAGGGGGAGGACGGAACATGTATACAGTAAGTGAGGGAGGGTAGATGACAAGGAAGAGGAGGATGAGGAGGAGGAGAAGAAGGAGGAGAGTTCAAAATAAAGCCCTATCCCGCAGAAGAGGATCGGGAAAAATACTCACTAGGCCATCGAGCCCAAACATCGTCGAGCGTTCAGCCGGAGATGCCGCCGCTCGGTTTCAGGTGCCCGGCGAGCTTACCAAGCCGGTGCTTGCACTCGATGTGCTGGTCGAGCAGGTTCGGGTGCGGCTCACGGCGATCCAGATGCTGTGGTGGACGCACTACCCAGTCCAATAGCTCCCCGCTGAGGCCAACAGGGCCGCGCGAAACACACCTCTTGAGCACGACCACGCACTGACGCATGCTAGAATGAGAAAATGTGTTTTGCAGCTGGTGTCCGTGCAAGACACAGAAAAGTCGAGCCAACAAATGGCCCAGGAAGCCGTGCACTGCACCACGGCCGCCCCTGTCGCGGCCGCACGGATAAGCGGCACCGCAGGGTGAGGAGGGCGGGCGATATAGTAGCCAGATCGCTCTAACCAGGTTCTCAGATGGAGGCCAGCACGTCTATCCCACGCAACACCCACATGTGCCTGTGTACTGAGATAATATATTGTGCCGGCGGTGTGGGTCTTGAGGGAGGGAGAGGACGGATGATCCGCCACCGTGCTCCCTGCCACATTGAGGCGTGGTTGAATGCCAAGTACTGCCTGGTAAGGTTTCTGTGGTCTAGGGCCCTCCAAAGCGATCAAAGGTTTCGAAGACTGCCGAGGAAAGACACCGAAACCACCAAAATGGCCAGAGACAGCAGGCATCCCCGAATAAACACTCACTAGGTCCCATGAAGCATCCAAAAGGCCTCAATACGGCATGTACACCCCCAGAGGCGATTTCCGCAAAAACGCAAACACAACAGCCGCGCCGAGGAAACGTTGCACAAATGCGCCACTGGCAGATCAACGCGTCCTGATTACGCGTCGGAGACCACCTTGCTGGCTGGGCGCGGCTAGGTCACTACAATGTGGGCGGCGGTCTGCTCCACGAGCTGTTGCGCCACCTCCGCCAGATGAACCATACAAGCCTCAGGGCCCGAGGCATCAAGAAAAGGCAGCACCCACGTGCGGACGAAGATGTACCTCCCGCCGCTCCACTATCGCCTGGGCGCTCACCCATGCCACAGCAAAGCTCTGTAGAACATGTTCTGGCCTGATGGGAAGGGCGCAACAACGTCCAACATGTCCAGGCTCGGCATCAATCCATGCCGCGACCGTGGTGCAATCATGGCCCAACCGCTACTGAATCGCAGCGCTTTTGATCCCAGGGAGGTGAGCGCGCTGTCGTCTAAGTCAGGTGCGACATTTAACACTCTACGTTGCCGAAGGCGTCAACTCAGCTGCGGACGAGGCTGGTTCGAAATGAGACTGGCGACGAAGGCACCACAACTGATCGGCAACATACAGCCAGCATGCCCCCCAAGCGATTCTTCACAACAATCATCCACAGAGCAGTTTAAACCGCTGAGGCAAGCTGGTCATTTATCCATAGTAAGTCGCCCGTACATGAAAAGACACCTGGGCCCGCACATGACTCGGCACGGACTGCAACAACATTAGGAGGACTCACCCAGCTCGTACGCAGTGGCCTGGGAGACGTGTGTAGGATCGCCAGAAGAACGGGTGGACTACAGCGGGCTCCGCCGCAACCCTGACTCAAACACACGAATGCTTGAGCCAACATTGGCTACAGCACGGAGGGGAGGAGGCGACAGGGACGAGGAGGCGTGAGAAGGAGAGACGAGCGAGGAGGCGTGAGGAGGAGCGAGGAGCGGGGAGGCGGGAGCGAGGAGCGAGAAGCAAGGAGGAGCGTGACATGAGGAGGAGCGAGCAGCAAGGGAAATGGGGAGGAGCGAGGAGGCGTGAGGAGGAGCGAGGGGCGAGGAGGGATGGGGGATGAGGAACGAGGAGGGCGGAGGGAGGAAGGGAGGAGGGAAGGTAGGGAAGAGGGGACAGCGAAGGAGGAGAGATTGGAAAAAAGGGGAGGACAGTCGGCGGCGAAGGCGCCAGGGTTTCTCAGAAGCCCTCTGGCCTTCTGGGAGGTCTTCTCTGCGTCTTCGGGAAAGGCTTAGAAAGCTTCTCAGAAGGCCATGGGACTTCCGAGCCTTCTGAGAAGGCCCGCCCCCTCTCGCTTCCCCGCCAGGCTGGCCGCAGAGTCAGGGCCTGACAGCAACAAAACTCCCCCCGTGCGCCCAAGCGGGCCTTGCTCTCCACCGCCGCCGCGGCGGAACAGGCGGCGCTGACGGCGTCACCGAGCCCGGAGATGTTGAGGACGCAGACCGGCTCCTTCGCCTCCTTGCCATCCTTGGCCTCCACCCCGGCGAGGAAGCTGGTAGCGGCACGGATATAGAAGCCCGCGCTCTTGTTCGTAGTGACCTTCATGTCCACCACCCCTGGCGTGGACGTCGCCTCACCCGCATTCGCGACCTCCTCCTCCCCGCTGGGCGCCATGGCTGCGGCCTCGCACAGGCTCGTGGATCAGCAGATGCAGACTAGTTGCCGGCTTGAGCCACCCCTCCTGGGACCCCGCCTCTACGCGCTCCCCCCTCCTCGTAGCGAAACTCACCCCAACTGGACACGGAGCCCTCAATCAACCCAAGGTGCCCCCAAAAGGACCCTTAGAGACCTTCCAAAAATGAGTTCGACACTCTCCCCCGAATGGGCTGGCAGGAACACGCGACGCGCAAAAGTCGATCTGATCATAGAGCGTGCATGTGATATAATACTGCTGCGACTTCGATGGCTCGTTGGGATCGTGCCGAGCCCAATTCCCTAATACTCTCGTCTAACGCCGTCGGACACGTTTCAAAATTTGGCCAAAGGGGAGCGCAATCCGCTTGCATACGTTCCACCTGTGCACAGCAGGAAGTGTTACATGCTCGACCCTTGGCGGGGAGCCAGAGGTGCAATGGCGATTCGGAATTTCCAACTACAGCCGAAACTGTGACCAAGAAGCATATCATTAAAGTGATCTGGGCCACCAGTCTCGACGTTGTCTGCTGTTGACGCTGGAGGGGCAAACGTACGTCAGAAAAAAACGCCTGCCTCGATGTAAGAGATCGTATATCCCCCCGCGGCGGACCCAGGCAATTTGCGAGTAGTTACTTTGCGAATAGTGAGCGCGCTTGACTAGAAGAAGCCTTCTGAATCAGACGCCAAACTGTATATCCTGCGCACATCTAAATCGTCATCCTGTCACTCGTGCAACAAAAGCAAGACACGAATCGCAATTCTAGGGGCGCCCCAACCCGCGACACACCCCGCGCCCGCCCCCTCACTCATGTTCGCACATGCGGGGTGCTACATAAATCTTGCGCACATATTCGTCGTCATCTCTCCACTTCTGCCACCAACAACACAAGAACGGCCCGAAACTCTAAAGGCGTGCCCGCCTGGCGCACCGACGCCTCCTGTCTCAAACCATATTTTCTGCTGCGGCTGACCGTGTCAGCAGCATGTCCCGCGTTGCAGGTCGTTCGACCGATGGCGCCAGGGAGCCCAACCCCGCAAAATAATGCAAGCGCAATCAGAATCACCTACCGTGTTTCAGACCCCAGCGGGCCCCGCCCGCTGGTCGTCGATGCTGCTCCCCACCCGACAGCTTGGGGTTGTTAGATTTCAAAAACAGACCCCCCGGCCAACCCCACGCATACCGCGGCCGCCAAACACCAAATTGTCCCGAGTCCCCGAGAATCCCTGGGATTCCCGCCTCGCGCCCTCGACAAACACGACTGCATACCGCGGCCGCCAGACACCAAGTTGTCCCGAGAGTCCCCGATAGTCCCTGGGACTCCCGCCTCGCGCCCTCGACAAACACGACTGCATGCCGCGGCCGCCAGACCCTCAGTTGTCCCGAGAGTCCCCGAGTCCCTGGGAGTCCCGCCTCGCGACTTCGACAAACACGAAAAACACAGCAATACACAACATAACATGACAGAACATAACATAGCAATACCATGACAGGCACAGCGTAATACAACAACACGAAGCACATCATGGCATAACATTGCAGAACATAACACGACATAACATACCATGCCATGACATAAATGAACATACCATAACACTCCTTGGCGGAATATGTCATATCATGGCACAGCGTTCAGAGCATATCATAAGACACCAACCGAGCATAGCAACGAGCACGACAGAACACAGCATGCCACACTATAATACATCATAACGAAACACGACCATGACATAACATGACGGAACATCACATGCCAGTACCATTACAACACATACCATGACATAACATCACAGAACATGTCCTATCATATCATAAACGAATAACGCAACATAGTAGACATAGCACGACATAACATAACATACCATGACATAACAATGCGTATCATGAAACATCAGAAAACAATATAGCATCGCATACCAGACATAACATAACATAACATAACATAACACATCATCGAGAGAGCGTGATCCACTGCCGCTTCACTGCGAAAAATGATCCCCCTCTTCCTCCAGAACCCAGGGTTCCCCCCCCTCCGAAAATCCCCCCCCTGCTGGACCCCCCCCCTTCCCCCCAGCAAAGCCCCCCACCGACCCACCGAGGGGGTCACTACTAATTCGACCCCCCCCCTCTGTAAAACCGGGGGGGTCACTACCGGTTCGAACCCCTCCCCCCCCCCCCTGAAAACCAGAAGGGGGTCACTACCGGTTCGAACCCCCCCCCCCCCCTCCAGAAAACCGGGGGAGGTCACTATATACCGGTTCGAACCCCCTCCCAGAAAACCGCCGCGGGGTTCACTACCGGTTCGAACCTCTCCCCCCCACGCTCACCGCCAGCAAACGACTCCCGGTCCCTACCACCGTCCGCACCACATCCCCCACTGCTGTCCCCAGCACCACTGTCCTCACCACCACTGTCCCCACTGTTCCCACCACCGTCCCCACTGTCCCCACCAGTGCCCCCACCACTGTCGCACTGTCCCCACTGTCCCCACCAGTGTTCCAACCACGGTTCCACTCACCCCACTTTCCCCACGGCCCCAACCACTGTCCCACAGTCCCCACTGTCCCACTGTCCCCGCCGCTGTCCCACTGAGCTGTCCCACTGTTCCCACCACTGTCCCCACTGTCCCCACCACTGTTCCCACTGTACCTCTGTCCCATTGTCCCACCGCCGTCCTCGCCACCGCCCTCATCACTGTCCCCACCACCACTGTCCCATTGTTTCCACCACATTCCCACTGTCCCCACACCAGTCCCCACCACCACCGTCCCCTCCACTGTCCCACTGTCCCCACCATTGTCCCCGCTGTCCTCACCAGTGCCCCCACCAGTGTCTCACTGTCCCCACTCTCCCCACCAGTGTCCCACCACGGTCCCACTCTCCCTACTTTTCCCACGGTCCCCACCACTGTCCCACTGTCCCCACTCTACCCACCACTGTCCCACTGTCCCCGCCGCTGTCCCACTGTGCTGTCCCACCGCCCCCACTGTCCCCATCACTGTCCCGCTGTCCCCACTGTCCCCGCCACTTTCCCCACTGCACTACTGTCGCACCACTGTCCCGACCACCGCCTTCACCACTGTCCCCACCACTACGGTCCACACCACTGTCCCACTGTCCCCACCACTATCCCGCTGTCCCCTCGCCACTGTCCCCACCACCACCGTCCCCACCAGTGTCCGCACCACTGTCCCAATCCCCGCACCACTGCCCCCACCACCGCCGTTCCCACCACTGTCCCAGCATCCCCACCATTGTCCGACTGTCCCGAAGAGCTGGAATCGTTTGCCGGCGGCGAGGGGGGGGGTTCGAACCGGTACTTGGATGCCCGCGCTGCTTGGTAAGTAGATCGCGTGATTGCAACATGTTGTAAGTATGTTTCAAGCGACTTTCAACAATGTTGTTCGTAGGTTGCAAGTGTTATGTCTGAGGTGTATGTGTGCTATTCTCATTACCCCAGCGTCTTTTCGGATCGCTCACTTAGCGAACTGCGCGAAGTAGGGGAGGGTATTTAGGCGAGCATTATAAACAGAATACCCTATGTCCGCTAACTTGATTCGGGTACTTAGCCAACCACCCCCCAAGTAGGTTAGCGCGCGGCGTAAGTATACCCCAAACCCAGATAGCTAACCACGGTTAGCTGAGATAGCGAAGTAGGTTTGTTGCATGATATGCTATGGTTTCTGCTATGCAATGCTACATTTTTGGCCACCAACCCGACGGATTCATCATAGAAATGGCTGCGTTTCGATGTAACGGAAGCCACTATCATGATCATTGTTGCCATTCCATAGCCGTTTGAGGTATGATGTTGGGTTTGATTTCGCGTTTCTCAATTGCCGCCACCACCATATTCTTAGGCATGTCGGACCTTAGCGACAGTTTGAAATCGACTTTGACGACCATCGCTGCAGATATCAACAAGACTCTTTCGAACATGGGCGATGTAGAAATTACGAACAAGCAGAAAAAGGCTACAGCGAACGATATTGTGCATCGGCTTCTTTCCAACAACTTAGCATACACTGAAATTGTCAAGCCTGGTTTCCTCGGATGCCATGGAGATAACAGATTCGGGCAAGGCCTGGAAGCCCAAGACGTCCATACTTTATTGGAAGAGATCGCGAAGGCAGGATTTTCGATGCAAGAATGTGCTGGCGCGACGGCTTTCGAAGTCTCGCCCGACGCAAGCAAATTCGATGAACAGCTCAGGTTTCAACAGAAATTGCATGAGATGTCCGACGACATGTTGCCTGCCATGGAGCGTCACAACCTCAGATACTTGACGGTGTGTTGTTCCCACACAAATGCTACGTTTCGTTGTGTGCTGGGCAACTGCGCTACTACAATCGAGGACCTCGCGAACGAGGACGGGAAACTGACGATGGAGAAACTTATCAGCTACTGCCCAACATACGGGCCGCCATTGAGAGATGGAATTCCGTGGGTTATCATCCGCCACCAGGTGGAAGCGGAGTGCCCCGACCTACCGAGCTTCCTTCAAGAAGCAGGCAACCAGTCGCACAACGCACGCCAAGTTCAAACACAGATGCAAACATTGTTGCGCATCCATCGCATTGCCACAAAGAATTACAAGATGCACGCCGACCCGAAGTGGGAGTTGCTCTGCAAGGACTTGGTGAAATCGAACTCCGAGCTCAAGGGCGACGTCGAAGGCATGAGTCTCTACGTCAAGGAGTGGTCTGGAGGAGAGAATGCATCATACTTGAAAGAGCTTCAAGAATTTGCATGTTCGTTGAAGTTCCGACGTCACATTCCAGGGTCCCTCTGGAAAGCACTCGGCAGCGTCCAACTCGCTCAAGGTGTTGATTACATTACCGCTACAATCAAGGCTAGCATGACAGCGCCCGAGGCGCACTGCAGGGGCAACGAGAGCAAACTTCTTTCGTCTACTGATGTTCTCTCAATTCAGAATAAGCTCAAGCCGCAATGCATCACAGCAGCTACCATGATGAAGGCAGCTCGGACTTTCGTGAATACCATCACCTGCCTCACGATTGGTAAGAAGAAGAAGCTGATCCATGACTTCGACATCCGATGCGTTATGACAGTGCACAACAAGAAATGCAGATCGAGACGTCACTACGCCACCTTGGGGGAGGTACAGCAATCCCTGCTGGAGGACGTGTACGCGATCGCACCTGCAGCGAAGGAGCTGACACCTCCCTGGAACTACGAGCCTAAGCTTGACGAGAAGGCGCCGTGCGTTGGCGCGATCAGGGAGTTCAAGGACGACGGCCTTCAAAGCTGTGCCGAACTGGGCTTCGTGCAAGGAGCTAAAATCCAGGCCGTCGACGATGAGACCAGGAAGTACATCATCCAGAACGTCATGGGCGGCGAGGCCACTGTGATGAAGCTGACGGACACGGGCAACAAGTTCACGCCGAAGCCGTTCAAGATACTGGTTTCCAAGATGGTCGACGAGTACAAGGCGCATCGGTTAAAAAAAACAAGTTCGCCCTCTCCCAATGTATGTTTTTGTTCCATTAATGTTTGGTGGCCCCTTTCATGTTTCTTTTGTTGGTGGCCCCTGGAAAAGCCAGCCTCATGAGGCTGGCGTCTCCAATATATAATGCTGGGGGGTTCTGCTCTTGCGGATGGGCCGAAGGCCACTAGATATAGCGTTGGGGTCTCTGCTCTTACTCTAGAGGGGCCTTCCCCACATCCGAACTTGACTCCGTCGTCGTTGCCATCGCCACCCCGATTCCTCACCTTCTTTCTCCGTGCCCTTCTCTCCATTCCCTTCCTGATCCTCCCCACGATGACTGCCTTTATCGACTTCAAGGTCTGGCTCACCGTCCTTCCTCGCAATGGCTGCCGTTCGTCATCTTAGCAAACCCCCCTCATCACCCTCAACTGTCCCAATATTTTCGCAATGCCGCCCCCCAGAGGTGCTCATGGAGACAGAGCACGTGACCATCGAGGCTGACGGGGCGTCCGCTCTGGACGCTCACAGGGCGAGAGGGAGAGGATACAGATGTGCAGGAGGAGCAGGACGAACGTAGAGGAGGAGGATGATGAGGAGGATGAGGAGGAGGAAGAGAAGGATGATGAGGCCAGGGGAAAATGGATGAGGAAGATACTGAGGAGGAGGAGCAGCAGCAGAAGCAGCAGGAGGACTAGGAGGAGGAGGAGGAGGATGTGAATGAGAGGACCCTCGTGGTTCACTCAGCGTCACCGTCCTACTCATCCTACAAGCGTGCGTCCTCGTCCCTCTCACCCGCTGCAGGAGCATGCAGATATTGCGAACGAGGAGATGAAGGCTCTGGTGAAACTGGCGCTCACCAACGCTACGTATGCCTACAACGCGAAGGTGAGCATCGAATACGTTCTCAGCTCGAGGCCGACTGTTTCGAAGGTGTCCGCGACGACCGATTACCCTAAGCATGGTGTGATATTGATCCCACTGACGCCACTTGTTTCTATCGGCCCTAAAGCACCCAACAACTGCATAGTTGTGTCTATCCTTGGCAATCGAAGCGGCACGCATTGCTACATAAGCCGGAAGACTGATTTCAACCATGGTGGTGAGACTAAGCTCGTGGTTCCATTTTGGATCGTGCCCGAGGGGGATGAACCGAACCTAGAGTTCAGCAAAATGAAAGTTCAGCTAAACGGCACGGTTTCGCATGGTAAGTCTACTGAGGCTGGCGCGCTTTTGTCTGTTGAGATCCCCTACCTCACAAACCCCAAGCCGATCAAGAAAGGGACTGTGCTGTGTAGGCCTCCATTTCCTAAAGTAGACCCGACCCCGAAGAGAGCCTCCGTGGGCAGTGGGGGCGGCGCTCCTAAGCGAGCGAAGGCGTGATTTGAAACCCTCTAGGTCCGACCATGGCTCCCTCCCCCCACACTCCTCCATTCCGCACGCATGTCACATACATGTTGCGCACATTACACTTCTCGCCCTCGCACGCTCACGCCATGGTCACCAGTGAAGCCAGCCAGTTTAGTGTTGTCTCGCGTGGTCGCCTTGAGGGCATGTGCGGCCTCTGTCGAATGCACGGTGCCAGCTCGAGACCGCTCTGACGTAGGGGCGCGGTGTGGCTTATTCGCGTAGGTAGAGGGGTTGGGAGGCAGATGGGAGTTGACAAAAGAGAGGGTAACAGAGAAAGAGCGAGAGAGAGGGTGACGGGCAATGGCAAAGGTGAGATCAAGAATGGGCGGGAGCTCTCTACCGCTGGCACCAGCATTGCAACTTTAGTGTTGACCCGTGTGCGAATGTATTTTTCGAACGAGATGGCTGGCCCGACTCAGAGATGACATCTCATCAACGGCGGCCCAACCAATGAACTCGGAAGCAGTAGAAGCATCACGGTAGCTATGATAGCATCATGGGTGGCAGCAGGCGGTGTAGCGATAGCGGTGGTAGTCATCCAAAAGGGTGCGATCGACACTAACTGTCGTCGGATCAAGTGCATCAGCATATGCACAGCACATCGACTGAACAACGGTAGTAGCACAATGCAGGAGCATCAGCAACAGCAATGATATGCGGTAGCAGGATGCAAGGTGAAAAGTAGCAGGTGCACGTGTCGCAGTAGAAGGGCTCGGAGTATACGAGTGGGAACGACAGTACGTATGATAACAGTCGCCGTAGCAGCAATAGCAGCGATAGTGCAGCAGGAGCAGTGTTACTGAACGCTGTAGGAGAAGTAGTCGCAGCGTTGCAGTCGCAGCAGTAGTAGTAGTAGTAGTAGTAGTAGTAGTAGTAGTAGTAGTAGTAGTAGTAGTGGCGGTGGTAGTAATAGTAGTAGTGGTAGTAGTAGCAGTCGTAATAGCACCAGCAGCAGCAACTGTAACAGCAATAATGGTAGCCCTAGAACGAGCAATAGCCGTAGCACCCCTAGGCTTAATTGTAATGACGGTAGTAGTGGCAATGGTAGCGCTGGTACTATACATCGAAACAACAGTCGCAATGGCGAGGGCATTGGTGGTAACACGTGGACCCTGCGCACCACGCAAAAACTTGACGGTCGCCGTGGCAATCGCAAACATACTCGCAACCGCAATGCAAATACATGCAGGGGGGTCTGTAGTACTTGTAGGGAAGAGGGCTTGACCACTGATCGACCCCGCGCCTAGGCCTGCAGTGGCCTCCGACACTAGAAATGGGTTCGGCAGAACTGCAAAGAAGGACAGAAGGAGGAACATAAGGCACTCCTCCTGATGCGTCCTCCGTCCTCACCCATCCATCCTCGCACATATCATCCAACTCCAATGTTCCTTCCCGTCCTCCTCCGAAGCCATTTTGGCTCAAACAATCTGGACGAGCAGGCATCCACTTCAGGTGTGTCCTTGCAAGATGGCGTCGATGGAAGATGGGTTCGTAATGGTCTCTGCTTCGACCCCAGCCACAGCTGCCAACACATGGTATGTGAAGCCACAAATTGTTGGAGACCGTCGCTTCATCCCATGCTGCCGCTCGGAGCACCGATTCGTTAAATTCGTTGGCGGGAAGTTCGGCATGGTCGACGAGCTCACTCGCCTTCGCAATATCAAGGTGGAATATCTCATGAGCCAAGTTGAGACTGTGGTGGACGATGACCCCTTGGCTGAGGAAGGCGTTCCTGCTCAGCCTTGCAAGCGCCCTCGCAAGGACCTCATCGATGAGATATCGGACTTCGTGGTCGTGACGGTCCAGACCACTGACGACGTCAGCCACGACGTGTTTGTCCTCACGTGTGCCAACCACAGGAACGTCCTCTTCATCGAGCTCACCATGGAGAACCTCAATATACTCAATATGTGCCCTAAGGTGCCAGAGTCTACGCCATTCAATCCCGTGGTGAACAGCGAGAAGGTCGAGTGGGTTGAATATCGCCATTCGGTCCGAACGAAGTGGTTCGATTTCGCCTCAATGAGCTGGAAGGTCAAGAGCCTCAAGCTGAAGCCAGGGCCTGACCTACAGGATCGGTGCGATAAGCTTGTGTCAGTACTCGAAGCGTGGTATGATGCACACCACAGGGATCCCAACGTGGGTCGCAAGTACCTTCTCGACTAAGTCTGCTCTGAATTGGAAATCAACCGTGCTGTGATTTTGGGGTATTGCCTGCACGTTGTGCCCATTTGCATGCATCGGGTTCGCCTGTGCGCGTGTGCTTGCCTGTTGCACGGTAGCTTCAAGTGTGGCAGTTGAGTGGGCTCACGCCCTCTTGTGGTCTATCTGATGTGTAGGCGCATGCTGACCGCAGGATACTAGATACGTCGTCTCCCATCATGTTGGTAGCTCACATGCTGATGAAAAAACATCTAGATGTCGCCACCATGCGAGCGCACGACTCGCAACTGATGCCTCGATTGAGGCTGGTTTGAGTTCCACCCGTGGAAGTCGCACCGCTGTGCGAGTTCCACCCGTGGAGTTCGCACAACCGTGCGAGTTCCACCCGTGGAGTTCGCACCGTGTGCACAACGAACCCATATGACTGCATGTGCGAACTCAACGGGTGGAGTTCGCACAACGGTGCGAACTCCACAGGTGGAACTCACACAACGGTGCGAACTCCACAGGTGGAACTCGCACCAACGCGTTGTCAGATGTGGTCACGCCTGTGCGGTGTAAGTTACCAGCCCTGCGCAGCGCATAATGCGTCTGCACTACATCAAATATTGAGGCGACTTGGCGCAAGGAGGCGCGGGGGCATGAGGGATAAGGAGTGGGAGCAAGGAGGGATGAGGACGAGGATGAGGACGGACCAAACAATAACAGAGGAGTGGGGAGGAGGGAGAGGGAGGATAGTTAGAGAAGGATGGGGAGGTCACGATTGCGAAGCAAGCACAATGCATGTAGCACCAACATAGCGAAAAGGAATGAGAGAGCACGGTAACAGGGAGGGGCTGTTTTGTGACAGGGGCGGCTTGACACTTCAATGCACGACAGAACCCATGAGATATGGCTTGCGGAGCTCTCCCTACTTCGGCGATTGACACAGCGCATGCGCACGCCGTCCTCTATTCCCTCTGAGGCCCACCCTCCTGCATGCAAGCTCATCTCCCTGTATGTGCCGCTCCCTCCTGCTACCCCCTCACCCTCCTCCAAGAGAGATCCACCGTCACCGTCATGGTGTCCTACAGTTTTTTTCTGCTACGCCGACCTCCTGCTCCTCCACCTCCCCCCTCCCCCTCCTCAGCCGTTTTGGCTCAACTACGTCAGGCTGTACTGCCGACAGTGCACACCACCAGTTTTGTCGATCAAGCTTGACCGAGTTGTAATGGCATCGCCAGCCTCCCATGGCGACGTAGCCGACGCGCTCATCGCCAGCGTGAGGCAACGCGTCCACTTTGTCAATGCCCAGTCTGCTGCTGGGGTTGATCGCGACGCCCTTCTGGCATCACAAGTACGAGCACTGTGCAACCAGATCGCTTCGTCTGGGAACCTATCGGTCGACGCGACGACCGCTGTATCCAAGGAGATTGTCACTGGGCCATGGACCGCGGAGCAGACAACGCAGCTGGCCAACGCACTTGCAGAGAAGATGTCCGAATCCAGCCGCGCGCAGCCCACCGTCACCAGGCAGCTCCAGACGTGCGACCACATCGAGGACTTCTTCACCACACAGGAGTGGGACATTGTTGCTAACGATGACTACGCACTTCCTCCGAAAGTGAGCGCACTGGCGATGCGCATGTATCGCCTCGGGCTTGTGTGCCCATCGGCGGACCTCAAGAAGCGCGCAGTAGCGTGCATTATAATCAAGTCGAACATGCTGTCCATGAGCTTCAAGGGGAAGCAGGAGCTTGGGAACCAGCTGGTGAAGGAGATCAAGGCGCTGGATCGCGCTGTTCGGTGGCCGCACACACATATGACCAAGTACCCCGTCGATCCCAGGATGCTCCCTCAGCACGTCCAGGACTTCGCGTACCAAGCGACTGATGGTCCAGTGCCTGGAGGTTTTGCCGCAGAGGTCCTTGGTGCCGAGATGGAGAGCATCCCCAGCAGAAGCACGCACACTGGACTCCGCCAAGAGCTGCGTGGCGCTGCACCTGGAACTGCTCTTCAACTTGCGCAACCTGCTGTCGACCAAGCTGCAGCGCTGCACGGTGCAATGCTCCCGTTCTTCCAGAGCCTGCAGGCGTTGATCGGCCAGGTCGGGGGTGGCAACCAGGGTGGCAACCCGCACGAGCAAGGTGTGAACCTCACGTTCGCGAATACTCGGAGGGCTCTGGATGCCCGCCAGTATGCCTCGCCATCGCCAACTACCCCTGCTCCTCGGTCTGCGGTGAGCTCGGCAAGCCTTTCGACTTCGGGCTCACCACCTGTTGCTGCGGCTACTCAATGCATTCCCGCGCCGCTTGATGACGCCCCCACCGTGCACGGAGGATTCCCCACCGTGGACGCCGCCAAGGAGGACGCGGTAGACGAGGCTACTGAGCTGGAGGATCGCTTGCTCGCGTCTGCTGCTGCGAGTGGGAGCGCTCTCGCGGGGAAGGCGAAACAGGTCATGAAGGCGAAGGGGAAGGGGAAAGCCAAAGCCAAGGCAAAGGCCAATCCGACAGCCAAGGCCGCCACGGCCAAGGCTTGCGAGCACAAGGGGGAGGGCACGGACGCGTCCAAGCCCAAGACCAGCGTGAAGACCAAGAAGGGTACCCCTTGCATTGTTGTCGCAGACTCGGCCTAGCATGATGCATGTGTGCACGCACGTGTGTATTGCTGAACTACGAGTTGCAACACTGCTTCTCTCATCACACTCTGAAAGCATGGTGGTGTGCTGAGCGACCCTTTACTTCCACATGCCACGACCTCCCGTCCTCTCTTCGTGGCCTCCCTCTGCTTACCGTCATCCCCATCGTGCTCCTTCACGTTCTCCCCTTCTGATCCTACCCTCCTGCTCCTCCTCCCCCTCCTGTCCTCCTCCTCCTCGTCCTCATCCTCCGCCTCGTTCTTTTTTCATGTAACAGATCCGCGTCTCTCTGAGTCCCAACTTGCGGCGCCAGGTATCATCATCTTCACCAGGTGGCTGAAGCCCTGCGACTGCAAAGGCAGGACCCTCAACTTGTTTACCTCTCGTGCTTACTCAGGCGCAAAGGCCGCAGCTCGCTCTTTGGGTCTGTCTGATGAGGAATGCCGCTCTGTGGCTGGTGCCGCGTACCGTGCAGCCTCTTCTGTGTTCAGCAAACATGGGGGCATGTAGATAGTCTTCATGCAACAGCATTGGCCGCCGACGAGTGTCTTAATATCACATATTGCACGTGTACTTCGTAGCTGGGGTTGCTGCGAGTGGGCGTTGTTGGCCATTGAGATAGATTCGGTTTGCAGCAACACGGTCGGACCCCCACTTGTGAAACATCGGCCTTTCTGTCAATCTCATCGGTCCGTGGCTTTAGGGTAGCAGCTCGAGCATCCAACTCAGTAGCAGCAACAGCGACAGCAATTCGTGACAATCGCAACGTAAGTTCGGTCCCAAATAAATGCAACAAAACATACAACGCCACGCATCAAACGAAGACGAACGGAAACACCCAAAAACGAAAATGCCACGTGAATGTCGGGGTGAACACAAGGGGCTATGTCGCAATCCCCCCCCCCCAAAAAAAAACAAAGCAACACGTCATCCTCACTATTCTCCGTAGCTGTCTAGCTCAACGTTGGCGCCAGCACGCACATCCCATAGAATTCCCTCAGCGGTTTTGGGTGAAGCATGGATGGCGGAGCCAACTCGGAAGCGCATCAAGCTAACAGACTATGGTAAACACTCCCACGTAACAGCGAATGGGATGGCAAAGCTTTTGGAGCAGGTTCGTCTACATGGATTGCCTGACGCGTTCAGTAGGTCGACGCAGCAAAGGGCCAGGCAATCACTGGCGTTCCAGTCCACCAGCTTCGGGCCCCTCTTGCAGAAGACAGAGGTGCCAATAGATGACAATGGAGGCTCTGTGGATATATGGGTACAACACCCGCTGGGATTCCTGGAAGCAGCATGCGCCGAGAGCGACAGCTTTAGGACGTTTCTGCAATCGGTGCTGAATGAGAGCAGCAATAAGATCAGCATCTTGATTTATTCAGACGAGGTGACGCCTGGAAACCCATTGTCTGATAACAACAAGCGGCGGATACAGGCTATATATTGGTCGGTGGCAGAATTCGGATGGCCTGCCTTGGCTCATGAGGAGTTTTGGTTCGCAGCTGCAGGGATACGATCGAAGGTAGTGGACTCGCTGCCAGGCGGAATGGGCGAAGCTTTCAAGCATGTATTGAAGAGTTTTTTCGGGCTGCCCTCGAAACCCGACCTTCGGCATGGAGTGGCGATGCAGATTCCTGGGGAGAACTCCCCGAGAATAGTGTTCGGCGCATTGGCGCTGATGCTTCAAGACGAGCGAGCTCACAAATTTTCAACTCATGCCAAAGGGGCAGGGGCCCATAAGATTTGCGCGATGTGCGCAAATTGCGTCTCGCACAAGAGCAGCCTCCTCCCCGACAGCACTGGGTTTTTAGTCAGCGCAGCTATTTGCGACATGAGCATGTTTCAGCAGCACAGCGATAGAAGCCTCAATGGAGTACAGCGTAGACTTCGACAGGCAGCAGCAGACAACAATGGAGACGAATTGCAGCGATTAGAAACCCTTTTCGGTTTCAACTTTTTTCCCACCGCAATGCTGCAAGACGACGACCTGGACATTAAGTTGGCGTCGATTTGGGCATACGATTGGATGCATGTATTTTTTATAGACGGAGTTTTTGTGAACGAGGTCAAACAACTTTTAAAAACAATTGGAAGTCAGATCGGGATCCCGTTTGGAACGTTTCACACGTACTTGCAACACTGGGCGTGGCCTCAAGCATATGGTCATGCAAAGAACGTGGTCGAAGACGGTAAATTGACTGGGTGCGCTAGCGAAATGGTATCAATGGCTCCTGTTCTCCAGAAGTTTCTGCAAGATGTCTTAGTTCCCAGTGGAAAATGTGTGAAGGAAGTCCAGAGCGCTTTGGCGTTATGTCATACCGTGACCTTGCTAGTTGCTGTAAACACTGGGACTGTGACAGCAGATGATCTCGAAGTGGCAATTTCAGATCATCTCGGCAAGCATCAGACAGCGTACTCCACCACCCTGTGGAAACCAAAGATGCACATGTCAATACACTTGCCTGAACAATTCCGTAGGGATGGGTACCTTCTATCGACACATCTACATGAAAGGAAACATCGTCTGTTCAAGAGATTTGCCACATCACGACATAACACATGCTCATACGACAGAGGCCTCCTAGAGGAGGCCACTGTGCAGGCGCTGTTTGACTTGAGGGCACCAGTCCTCGGCAATGGCTTGGTCGACCCAAGGCCAGCGCCGAACAAGATCAAGGACGCTGCAATTTCATGTGGCGTCGCACTGCCCGCACAAGACGTGTGGTGCTCAAATGCCGCCCGATCTAGAGACCGAGTGGTCCAGGTCAACGACGTTGTTGCGTATGAAGCAGGTTCTGGCCTCCAGCCTCAGTTCGGCCAAGTTCTTTTCCACATGCGTGTAGGTGATGAAACGTTGTCTTGTATTTCAAAATGGCCAACCAAGGATGCACATGCACACAGTGTGCGGTGCGAGGTTAGCCATGCCCCAGCGCTTTTCCCGACTGCGAACATCATAGAACCATGCATTTTTTGGAGGACTGCTATAGGAAAGCTTTCGCACGTTCTCACTCCATGCAGGCTGAAGGCCAGGAGGTTGACTTAGACATTCCATGATGTCATGGGGGAGGGCGTTGACTATCAAAGGGGATGGGGACAGGGATTTCGACAAGTGCATCGCATTGCTTCCGCTACCACGGATTAGTTGTTGAAGCTGCAGGGACCATGCAGTCAGAGAAAACACTTGAGGCTGCCGCTGATCAGGGGTAGAAGGAGGAGGGAGAGGGGAATCCTCCTCCTCCTACTCCTCCTCCTCCTCCTCCTCCTCCTCCTCCTCCTCCCCCTCCTCCTCCTCCTCTCTCCTCCTCCTCCTCCTCCTCCTCCCTCCTCCTCCTCCTCCTCCCTCCTCCTCCTCCTCCTCCTCCTCCTCCTCCTCCTCCTCCTCCTCCTCCTCCTCCGCCTCCTCCTCCTCCTCCTCCTCCTCCTCGATCCTCCTCCTCGATCCTCCTCCTCCCTCCTCCTCCTCCTCCTTCGCCTCCCCTTCCTCGCCTCCTCCTCCTCCTCCTCTTCCTCCTCCTCCTCCTCCTCCTCCTCCTCATTTTTGGACTGTTTCGGAGCGGCTCAAGTAGTTATCCGCAGGAAAAGGCCCAAGGCTAACCTACTTAGCCCAACTTGGGCTAACCACTCAAACCAAGTTAACTTGGATAGCCAACTGCACTTGGTATCCAACTTAGCTTCAACCGCGCAACCCACTTAGCATCCTGGTTGGCTAAGTGTGCCAAGTAGATGCTATGCGCCATCTATTCGCCCGATGTGCTAACCAACCACCGCGGGCATCCAAGTAATGACACCCCCTCGGTTTTCGAAAGGGAGGGGGTCGAACCGGGGAGCGGTTCGAACCGGTAGTGACCCACCCTGGGTGTCAAAGAGGGGGGCGGGGGGGGACGGGCTGGGGACCCCCAGTGACCCCCCCCGGTTTTCTGCCAGCAGCGGTAGAACACGCTCGATCCAAATCATGGAGAGAGCGTGATCCACCGCCGCTTTACTGTGGAAAATTGCTGCCCTGTTCCTCCGGAACCCGGGGATCCCCCCCCCCCTCAGAAAATCCCCCCCCCCCGTGCTGGACCCCCCCCCCTCTCCCCCGGCAACCCCCCCTTCCCCTAACCCCCCCCCCCTTGAACTCGAAAACCGGGGGGGGGGGTCACTACCGGTTCGAACCCCCCCCCCTCGAAAACCGGAGGGGGGGGTCACTACCGGTTCGAACCGCTGAGCTGTCCCACTGTTCCCACCACTGTCCCCATGTCCCCACCACTGTCCCCACTACCTCTGTCCCATTGTCCCACCGCCGTCCTCGCCACCGCCTTCACCACTGTCCCCACCACCACTGTACCCTCCACTGTCCTACTGTTTCCACCACATTCCCACTGTCCCCACACCACTGTCCCCACCACCACCGTCCCCACCACTGTCCCACTGTCCCCACTGTTCCCACCATTGTCCTCACCATTGTCCCCACCACTACCGTCCCCACCACTGTCCCACTGTCCCCACCACTGTCCCGCTGTCCCCTCACCACTGTCCCCACCACCACCGTCCCCACCACTGTCCGCACCCCCCCTCGGTTTTCGGGGGGGGGGGGGGGGTTCGAACCGGCAGTGACCCCCCCCGGTTTTCGAGTTCGAAGGGGGGGGGGGTTCGAACCGGTAGTGACCCCCCCCCCTTTTCATGATGAGCTGGGGGGGGGGGGGGGCGAACCGGCAGTGACCCCCCCCCGGTTTTCGAGTTCGAGGGGGGGGGGGTTCGAACCGGTAGTGACCCCCCCCCTTTTCATGATGAGTTGGGGGGGGAGGGGTTCGAACCGTTAGTGACCCCCCCCCCGGTTTCCCGGAGGGGGGGGGAGGGGCTCGAACCGGTAGTGACCCACCCCGGTTTTCCGCCAGCTGCGGTAGAACACGCTATTTCAAATCATGACACACTACAACATAATAGAACACCAACATAACATACCATGGTAGAACATGGCAGAACAGAACATGACACAACACACCATAACATAACAGGACCGAGCAGAACTTGATTCACTGCGTGGAGCTCCCCATCTGTGCATCTATTCGCATGGACCTGTCCGCCGTGAGTGTCTAGGCGCAAGAGCTTTCGAATATAAACGCGCTTCAGTTGTGCGGGTCTGTTCATGAATCGAACTAAGAACGAATTGGAGTGTGAATGAGCCTCAGTAGTACGAGCGCGTCTCTGCGCATGAGCCTGGGTCCTCCTGGGGCCTCCTGGGGCCTCCTGAAACCTACTTGGGTTTCCTGGGGCCCCCAGGAGCCTCTTGGGGCCTCCTGGGACCTCCCAGGGAGGATTCGTGCCCCAGGAGAGGCCCAATCTATAGCAACAGACGCACATAAAACATTGCGGATTGGAGCCACAGGAGAAGGGGGCAATCTATAGGAACACACGTAAAACACCAAGGACTCGTGCCCCAAGAGAGGCCCTATAGGAACATAAATACACCGGAGAAGGACAATCTATAGAAACATACGTATAACATCAAGGATTCGTGCTCCTTTTTTGTACCAACACAGCTCGCACAGCACGAGCCGTGCGCAGGCGGCAGGCGGCGCCAGCCGCAGAAAAGGCGGACCAAGAGGCCGCAACGCGGCGGCCTCGACCGTAGTCGCCGCTGCCGCACCAGTAGGGCATGCGCCGTCTGCTGAGGCGGCCACGCGAGCCACAAACCAGCCCGCGTCGAGCCCAAAAAGGCCCAGACCACCGAAGGCACTCCCCTCACTCAGCCAGGCGCTTCCCCGTCTTGGGGTCCAGCCCCGCCTTGATATTCTCGATCTTCAGCTTGCGCTGCCTCGGCGCATTGCCCGTGACCACGTCGCGCGTCTTGCCGAGCGAGCGGCGCTTCCCTTTGACCTCTTTGGCGTAGGCCTTGCATCGGGCACACGCGCGGTAGCCGTTGATGCTCAGTGACAGATGCCCAGCGCCGTCTGCGCCCCTGCTGCCTGGCCCTGCAGGCTCCACGTCCGTCTGCACGTCGCCCTGGCGCCCCTCGGCCACCGCCTCGCGGCTCCGAGCCTCGCGAGCCGCGGCCGCCGTGCGCAGAAGGGCGGCGCCAGGAGAATCGCCCTGGCCGCTGCTGCTGCTGCTGCTGCCGCCCGCTGGGCGCCGCGGCGCGCTCGGGCCCGCGGCTGGCGGCTCGCTCGCGGCTGCATGGGGGGCCGACCTGCATGCCTTCGCGGCGAGGCCCTGGGGCCTCAGCAGCAGTCGGCGAGGGGGCAGCCTCAGAGCCCCTCGGGCAAGGCGGCTGTCCGCCCCCCTCCTCCTGCGCGAGCCCGCGGGCCGCCACGACCGCCACCGAGGCTGCGCCGGCCGAGGCCAGCGCAGAGACCGCAGGCCTGCGCCTCGCCCCGCTCGCCACAGGCGCGAAAGGCTTGCCGGCGCACGGGCTCTCCAGCAGCCGCTTGGTGCTCAAGTCCGCGTACGCCGTCTTGAAGCATACTCTCCAGTGGACTCCACCTCCTGCCACTTTGATCGGGTCGTGCCTGGCGATGCTGAGCGGCGGGCCCTTGTGGGTCGGCTTGCAGTTCGGATCGACGCCCAGCTTCAGGTCGGCGGCCTCGCTGCCCGCCCGCGCGACCCAGTGCACGACTCCGTCGAGCGTGAGCGAGCGCCGCTGCCACGCCTCGCGAAGCTCCAGCGGCGCCCTCACGGCAGCAGCACCCGCCTTCGCTACGCGGTCGGCCTCCCAGTTGCCTCTTCTGTCGCGGGCTGAGATGACGCCGTTCTGCACCATGGCCACCGCGGCGTGAGCCTGCACCTTCTTGATTGTGAGCGCCTGGGGCCCGATGCCTCTGAAGTCGTCGAGGGCCGCCCGGGCGCGCCTCCAAACGCATCCCCAGACAGAGTCGCCTTGGCAGTGTCAGCCTCGCCTCTCTCCGCCAGGCCTTTGGTGACGCACGACGCGTCAAAGGCCGCAGTGATCGGTGGCAGGCTGCGACTCAGCAAAACGAGGCACCCCAACAGCTCGGCCCCGTCGATGGACTCCAAGGGCCCAGGAAGGGGCGCCCCAAGGCCTTGATGGCCGCCTTGGGGCCAGGGCCCCAGTCGTCGCCACCGTCTGGCAGCTGCGCCAAACCGCAGGCCGCCGCCGCCAGCGAAAGCCCAGCCTCGTACACCGCGCCGTCGGAATAGACCGTGGTGTTGGAAAACGGGAAGCCGCCGTCGCCCTCGAGCCACTGCGCGCGAGCTAAGAGGTCGTCGCCAGGCGGCCGCCACGCGTGGAGCGGCTCGGGCAAGATCAGCCTCTCGATGAGCGTGGTGATGGTCGCGCTGCTGGCGAACGGCACCAGCTTGCTGATCTCCGCAGGGGGCGAGAAACTAGGCCAGCTGTCCTGGCAGGCAGTGCGCCTGCACTTTCCAGAGCAGGGGTGCCAGCAACTAAACTGCGAGACTTGACAGCGCCCGAAAAAAATATCCCAAACATGGTAGCTTTGCCCAACTCTCAGACAGACTGCCCCTCCGGCGCACCTAAAAGTGTAGACGCGTGTAAAGCCCCGATCTGCATTCCTTGGCCGAATAGCCGGAGAAGTGTCATCAACGGATGCGCTGTCTTCGCCTCGTGGATGCCAACGAAACTCTTGAGTGAAACAGAGGCTGGGGTACTCTCTGGAATGTCAGAGGCTCTCGCGTCGGCTCCGGCATGGAAGCAGGTACCATCAAGAAGATTCCCACGCAGAGCGCAGAAATGACGAAGGTGTTGTAATGACGAGTCTGTGGTGGACGTATCAATTCTAAAGGGCACGTCCGGAAGGCCAAAACTGTCAAGATTTGAATGTTGCTGGTTGGCTCCGGCGCTGGCTGCCGAAAAGACAATCAAAAATCGTATCCAGCGCCCGCAGCATTTCCTGCATGTTGGCGTGTCATTTGATTTGCCTTTCGAGCACCCCTTCATCCCTGCCCGCGCTCCTTGCAACATTAAACCGCATTTCTGTGTTAGTTCCACAAGTTAGGGGTGGCTGTGCAACTCTTCCCAGTTTTTCCATTCACCCTCCCAGGTACGCTCAGTCGTGGTACCGTTGGTGCTGACTGTAAGTGCAAGTTGGCCTCCAACGTGTACTTGGTAAGGCGATTCGGGCGCCTCCAGAGCCTCCAAATCTACACTCCGTGGCTTCCAAAATGACGAAGGCGCCATCCACGTTTGCTCACGCTGGGCTCCAACATGTTGAAAACTTTTCAAAGCACAAGGATGGCCTCAAGGCTGTCCAGAAAAGCGTCGAAGACGCCCAAAGAGGCCTCCAAGAAAACCCTCAAGAGGGCCTCGTGCGCTGGGTGGGTCTGGCGAGGTTTCGCCACGCTGTCGCCCGTTGCCGCTCAGATGCCGTCTCCAGATTGCACCATCTCGCGCCACGTATACTGCACCACATAGCTTACACCACACAGCTTGCACCACACAGCTTACGCATTCACAATACAATGCACATACTGTGTCGGGTCCACGATGGGTAAAGCCTTGTATACAGGACTGTACTCTTTCAGGGCATCTTGCAGTGTCTTGTGGGCGTCCTGGAGTCATACTTGAGCGTCTAGGGCCATCCTTCGGCTATCTGAACAATCGTGAAAACCCATGGGAGCCGAAATGCCGCAAGAGGCACCGAACGGGGCTCCAGGACTCCTGGGGCGACAGTGGGTACCCCATGGTGCGCGTGTGTGTGTCTGTGTGTCTGTGTGTCTGTGTGTCTGCGTGCGTGCGTGCGTGCGTGCGTGCGTGCGTGCGTGGGTGCGTGGGTGGGTGCGTGCGTGCGTGCGTGCGTGCGTGCGTGCGTGCGTGCGTGCGTCCGTGTTTGTGTGTGTGTGTGCACCGCTGCTGCACTTCGGCAGTTCAGCAGTTCAGCAGCTCAGCGGCCTGGGGGCAGCACTGCAGCATTTTGCTGCAGCACGCAGATCGCAGCCCCGTCTTCCTGCCTCGGCCAGTCGGTCCGTGTCTGCATCCTGTTGGCGCCTTACCTTTGCAGCTAAGTCTGACTCTTACAGCTCCACGACGGACATTTGGATGCTCCCACTCTGGCCGCTGTGAGCCCGCGAGCCGCTCCTCCTGACTTACTGGTTCACATTGCCCTACGCTTCCAGCGCCGGAAGCCTTGGCTTCAGCCCCTGGGTGTGGTCGTGACACCGCCCCGCGTCCACTGCCAGGTCACCTCAACACAGGCTGGCCGTACCTGCGCGCTCATCCTGAAACTCTTTCCGTGGTGAGTGCCCCCTCCCCCGCCTGCTTTCGGTGGCCGCCCTCCTCCATCTCCTGCTGCCGGTGAATTGATACGCCGCGCGTCCCCGGCTACTAGGGCGCGCGTGCGGATCGCCTCTGCCGCGCTGCGACGAAAACTAGCGTGTTTGTGTGTGTGGATAAGTCGGCCGACCCTGGGCACAGGATAGAACGCAAACGCAGATGGAACAGCCAATAACCATCCTGAAAAACCTGTTTGACATGAACGGGAAGCGCGTGAAATCAAAGAGCTTGGCAAGAACGTGCACCAACATCAACTTCGCATGTCGCGTAGGCGCTCTTCCCGAACGTCCACAGGGGGTACCAAGTGGACTTCGCTATCCGCGCCTATTCAGACGTGCCGCTGACCCCGAACGTCCGCAGAAAGAACCACATGGAATTCACGATCCGCGCAAATCAGACGTGCCGCTCGCCCCGAAAGTCCGCAAAAAATACCAAATGGAATTCACAATCCGCGCAACTTCAATCACCGCTCACTGTTGAACGTCCACAAAAGATACCAGGTAGAGTTCACTACCCGCGAGAGTTTAGACGTCGCTCTTACCCCGAACGCCCACGAAAGATATCAGGTGGAATTTACTGTCCGCGCGAATTCAAAACTTGTTCGAGGATGTCTCGCCTGGGCGTCGTTTCTGGACGGGCAGGAGGAGGGGCCCGAACGACTCACACCAGGACGAGGGGCCCGAACAACTCACACCACGAGAAGCCCGAACGACTCACACCAGGACGAAGAGCCCGAACGACTCACACCACGAAGAGCCCGAACGACTCACACCAGGAAGAAGGGCCCGAACGACTCACACCAGGACGAGAAGCCCGAACGACTCAAACCACGAGGAGCGCTTTCTCTCCCTCCTCCTCCGCCTCGTCCTTCTCCCGTTCCCACCACAAGGAGGATGTACAAGGAGGCGGGAGGAAGGAGGAACAGGGGAGATATGCGGGGGCAGGCGGAAGCACGCCTGAAAAACACGACTGTCGGCATGCTTCGCTAGAGTTGCTGTTTTGAGATGGGCTGGTGGGGATACGCGAAGCGTGAAGAATTTACTTTCCGCGCGAATTCAAAACTTGTTCGAGGATGTCTCGAGCGGAATGCTTTGTTTTTTAACAAAACTGTTGAACACCCATCGGTTGTTCAATCATTTCGCCTTCGAGGACCCGTCCGAAAGCAATTTTCGGAGGATGTCTCGAGCGAAACGCGTTGATTTGTCAACAAACATGTTTAAAAACACATAGGTTTTCCAATATTTTCGATTCTTGGGCCATCTTGGAGGTCATCCGAGATCGCTCCGAAAAGATGCCTTACAAGAGCTCTGTCGGCATCCCATTGTTTCGAGGATGCCTTGGGCGAGACGCCCATGTTCGAGGATCCGAAAATTAGGCGAGCGATTTCAACATCCCCGCTTTGCGAAGATGTCTCAAGCGAAACGGTCATTTATAGCATAAGACGTCTTAAACGATAGCCTCCGACATTTCGATGTTGTGAATGCTTATTTTTCAAACCTTTCTTGACATGGACGGGAAGCGCGTGAAACCAAAGAGCTTAGCAAAAACGTGCACCAACATCAACTTCGCATGTCGCGTAGGCGCTCTTCCCGAACGTCCACAGGGGGTACCAAGTGGACTTCGCTATCCGCGCCAATTCAGACGTGCCGCTGACCCCGAACGTCCGCAAAAAGAACCAGATGGAGTTCACGATCCGTGCAAATTCCGACGTGCCGCTCGCCCCGTACGTCCACAAAGGGTACCAAATGGAAGTCACAATCCACGAAACTTCAGTCACCGCTCACCGCGAACGTCCACAAAAGATACCAGGTGGAGTTCACTACCCGCGCGAGTTTGAACGTTGCTCTTTCCCCACACGCCCACAACAGATATCAGGTGGAGTTCACTTTCCGCGCGAATTAAAAAATGGTTGGAAGATGTCTCGAGCGAAACGCTATGTTTTTTTAACAAAACTGTTGAACACCCATCGGTTGTTCAATCATTTCGCCTTCGAGGACCCGTCCAAAGGCAATTTTCGGAGGATGTCTCGAACAAAACGCTGATGTTTAAGCGAAAGTGTGAAACAACACATAGGCTTTTCAATGCTTTCGCTTCTTGGGCAATATTGGAGGTCATCCGGAATCGCTCCGAAAAGATGCCTTACACGAGCTCTGTCGGCATCACATGTGTTCGAGGATGTTTCAGGCGAAACGCCTATTTTCGAGGATCCGAAAATTAGGCGAGCGACTTCAACATCCCGATTTGTTGAGGATGTCTCGAGCGAAACGCCCATGTTTAGCAAAAGACGTCTTAAGATACAACCCCCAACTTCTCGATGTTGTGAGGATGTCTCGAGCGAAACGCTCGCATTTTAAACCTTTCTTGACATGAAAGGGAAGCGCGTGAAATCAAAGAGCTTGGCAAGAACGTGCACCAACATCAACTTCGCATGTCGCGTAGGCGCTCTTCCCAAACGTCCACAAGGGGTACCTGGTGGACTTCGCTATCCGCGCCAGCTCAGACGTGCCGCTGACCCCGAACGTCCGCAAAAAGAACCAGATTGAGTTCACGATCCGCGCAGATTCCGACGTGCCGCTCACTCCGAACGTCCACAAAAGGTACCAAAAGGAAGTCACAATCCGCGCAACTTCAGTCACCGCTCACTGCGAACGTCCACAAAAGATACCAGGTAGAGTTCACTGCCCGCGCGAATTTAGACGTCGCTCTTACCCCGAACGCCCACAACAAATATCAGGTGGAGTTCACTTTCCGCGCGAGTTCCAAACTTGTTGGAGGGTGTCTCGAGCGAAATGCTTTAGTTTTAACAGAACTATTGAACGACCATAGGTTTTTCAATACTTTCGCCTTCGAGGACCCGTCCGAAGGCAATGTTCGGAGGATACCTCGCGCCAAACGCTTTGAGTTTAACAAAACTGTTTGAAAACCCGTGGAAATTTCAATCATTTCGCTTCTTAGGCCATCTTGAAGGTCATCCGAGATCGCTCCGTAAAGATGCCTTACAAGATCCCTTTGCGCATCCCATTTGTTCGAGAATGTCTCTTGCGAAACGCCCATTTTTGGAGGCCAGCGAATGAGACCAACGATTTCAACATCCCCGTGTTCCGAGGATGTCTCTGGCGAAACGGTCAGGTTTAGCACAAAACGTCTTAAACGCTTGACATGAGCGGGACGCGCGTGAAATCAAAGAGCTTGGCAAGAACGTGCACCAAAATCAACTTTGCATGTCGCGTAGGCGCTCTCCCCGAACGGAACGTCCACAGGGGGTACCAAGTGGACTTCGCTATCCGCGCCAATTCAGACGTGCGGCTGACCCCGAACGTCCGCAGAAAGAACCAGACTGCATTCACGATCCGCGCACATTCCGACGTACCGATCACTCCGAACGTCCACAAAGGATACCAAATGGAATTCACAATCCGCGCAACTTCAGTCACCGATCACCGCGACCGTCAACAGAAGCTACCAAGTAGAGTTCACTACCCGCGCGAATGTAGACGTCGCTCTTACCCCGAACGCCCACAAAATACATCAGGTGGAGTTCACTTTCCGCGCGAGTTCCAAACTTGTTGGAGGATGGCTCGAGCGAAATGCTTTGGTTTTAACAAAGCTGTTGAACACCCATCGGATTGTTTAAGGTTTTTCAATCATTTCGCCTTCGAGGACCCGTCCGAAGGCAATTTTCGGAGGATGTCTCGAGCGAAACGCGTTGATTTGACCAACACTGTTAACAAACCATGGGTTTGTTTCAATCGTTTCGCTTCTTGGGCCATCTTGGAGGCCATCCGAACTCGCTCCGAAAAGATGCCTTGCAAGAGCTCTGTCGGCATCACATTGTTTCGAGGATGTCTCAGGCGAAACGCACATTTTTGGAGGTCCGCGAATTAGACCAACGAGTTCAACATCCCCATGTTCCGAGGATGCCTGAGGCGAGACGGTCATTGTTAGCATAAGACGTCTTAAACGATAGCATCCGGCATCTCGATTTTGTGAGGATGTCTAAAGCGAAACGCTTATGTTTCAAATCCGCCAAATCTCAACCTTTCCTGACATAAACGGGAAGCGCGTGGAATCAACCTTTCCTGACATGAACGGGAAGCGCGTGAAAGGGAAGCGTTGCACATGAACTTGCAGCATCATCGTGGTCAAATGTAATATAGGCGAGATCTCTGAACGCTCACAAAAGAATACGTATGGACACGCGCTCCCCGAACGTTTACAAGCATCGTCTTGGTTATCCTCCTCATTCCTCCGCATGAGGAGGACGACGGCGAAAACGGCAATCGTGGGAGGAGGGGGGGAGGATGCGGAGGAGGAGGAGGAGGAGGAGGGGGAGGAGGAGGGGGAGGAGGAGGAGGAGGAGGAGGAGGAGGAGGAGGAGGACCAGCAACAGCAGCAGCAAGAGCAAGAACAGCGGGTGAGGAGGGGACGGGGAGGAGGACGAGGAAGAGAAGGAACAGGAGCAGGAGGAGAGGGAGGAAGACGAGGCGGAGGAGGAGAAAAGAGAAGGAGGAAGAACGAGAGAAGGAGGAGGAGGAGGAGGAGGTGGAGACGCAAGAACAGGAGGAGGAAGAGGAGGAGAAGGAGGAGGAGGAGGAGAAGGAGAAGGAGGAAGAGGAAGAGGAGGAGCAGGAGGAAGAGGAGGAACAGGAGACCAGATGGCTTCGAGGACCCGTCCGAAGGCATTGTTTGGATGATGTCTCGAGTGAAACGCTGATGATTCAACGAACATGTTAAAACACGTTGGTTTTTCAATATGTTCTCTTCTTGGGCCATCTTGGGGGGCACCCGAGATCGCTCCGACAAGATGCCTTACACAGGCTCTGTCGGCACCCCATGTGTTCGAGGATGTCTCGGGCGCAACGCCCATTTTCGAGGATCCGAAAATTAGGCGAGCGATTTCGAAATCCCGATTGTTGGAGGATGTCTCGAGCGAAACGCCCATGTTTAGCAAACGACGTCTTAAGATACGACCCCAACTTCTCGATGCTGTGAGGATGTCTCGAGCGAAACGCTCATTTTGGGAACCTTTCCTGACATGAACGGGAAGCGCGTGAAAGGGAAGCGTTGCACAAGAACTTGCAGCATCATCGTGGTCAAATGTAATATAGGCGAGCTCTCCGAACGCTCACAAAGGATACGTATGGACACGCGTCCCCCGAACGTTTACAAGCATCGTCTTGGTTATCCCCGTCATTCCTCCGCATGAGGAGGACGACGGCGAAAACGACAATCGTGGGAGGAGGGGGGGAGGAAGCGGAGGAGGAGGAGGAGGGGGAGGAGGAGGGGGAGGAGGAGGAGGAGGAGGAGGAGGAGGAGGAGGAGGAGGAGGAGGAGGAGGGGGAGGAGGAGGAGGAGGAGGAGGAGGAGGAGAGGAGGAGGAGGAGGAGGAGGAGGACCAGCAGCAGCAGCAGGAACAGAGGGTGAGGAGGGGACGGGAGGAGGACGAGGAAGAGGAGGAACAGGAGCAGGAGGAGGAAAACGAGGAGGAGGACGACGAGGCGGAGGAGGGGGAGAAGGAGGAGGAGGAGGAGGTGGAGAAGCAAGAACAGGAGGAGGAAGAGGAGAAGGAGGAGGAGAAGGAGAAGGTGAAGGAGGAAGAGGAGGAGGAGCAGGAGGAAGAGGAGGAGGAGGAGGAGGAGGAGGAGGAGACCGGATGGCTTCGAGGGCCCGGTCGAAGGCATGTTGTAAAGGATGTCTCGAGTGAAACGCTGATGTTTCAACAAAAATGTTAAACACACGTGGGTTGTTCAATAGCTTCGCTTCTTGGGCCATCTTGGGGGGTCATCCGAAATCGCTCCGAAAAGATGCCTTACAAGTGCTCTGTCGACCTCTCATGGTTTCGAGGATATCTCGGGCGAAACGCCCATTTTCGAGGATCCGAAAATCGGGCGAGCGATTTCGAGATCTCCATTGTTGGAGGATGTCTCGAACGAAACGCCCAT
Organism: Prorocentrum cordatum; assembly: GCA_963575745.1. Classification (NCBI taxonomy): domain Eukaryota; class Dinophyceae; order Prorocentrales; family Prorocentraceae; genus Prorocentrum; species Prorocentrum cordatum. The sequence goes on along the minus strand of CAUYUJ010014771.1, from coordinate 294,902 downwards.
GCTTAGCAACATACGTCTTACGACACGACCCCCCAACTTCACGCTGTTGTGAGGATGTCTCGAGCGAAACGCTCATGTCGGGAACCTTTCCTGACATGAGCGGGAAGCGCGTGAAAGGGAAGACTTGCGCAAGAACTTTCAACATCATCGCGTTCAACTGTAATATCGGCGAGCTCTCCGAGCGCTCACAAAAGAATACGTATGGACACGCGTCCCCCGAACGTTTACAAGCCTCTTCATGGTTATCCTCTCCACTCCTCCGCATGAGGAGGGCGACGGCGAAAACTACAATCGTGGGAGGAGGGGGAGCAGGCGGAGGAGGAGGAGAAGGAGGAGGAGGAGGAGGAGGAGGGGGAGGAGGAGGAGGAGGAGGAGGAGGAGGAGAAGGACCAGCAGCAACAGCAGCAAGAGCAGGAACAAGGGGTGAGGAGGGGACGGGGAGGAGGACGAGGAAGAGGAGGAACAGGAGCAGGAGGAGGAGGAGGAAGACGAGGCGGAGGAGGAAAGAGAAGGAGGAAGAACGAGAGGAGGAGGAGGAGGAGGAGGAGGAGAAGGAGGAGAAGCAAGACCAGTAGGAGGAAGAGGAGGAGAAGGAGGAGGAGAAGGAGAACGAGAAGGCGAAGGAGGAAGAGGAGGATGAGCAGGAGGAAGAGGAGGAGGTGGAGGACACCAGATGGCTTCGAGGGCCCGTTCGAAGGCATTTTGCAAGGGATGTCTCGAGTGAAACGCTGATTGTTCAACGGAACTGTTAAACACACTTGGGTGTTTCCAATGACGCTGGCACCAAGGCCAGCTCCGACGCCAACCCAGGCGCACACGAAAGCTTCATGCATGAAACTTTTCTGAACGGCCTACGCTGACACCAAGACCAGCTCCGACGCCAAGGCAAGCGCACACGAACGTTTCATGCATGAAACTTTTCTGAACGGTCTAAGCTGAAACCAAGGCCAGCTCCGACGCCAACGCAAGCGCACACGAAAGTTTCATGCATGAAGCTTTCCCGAACGGCTGACGCTGACACCAAGGCCAGCTCCGACGCCAACGCATGCGCACCTTATAGTTTCATGCACGTAATGTTTCAGATCGCCCTACCCTGACGCCAAGGCCAGCTCGGACGCCACCGCAAGCGCTCGCGACAGTTTCATGCATGAGACGTTTCTGAACGGCGTTCGTTGACACCAAGGCCAGCTCCGACGCCAACGCAAGCGCTCGCGAAAGTTTGATGCATGAAACTTGTCTGAACGGCCTACGCTGACACCACGACCAGATCCGACGCCTACGCAAGCGCACACGAAAGGTTGATGCATGTATGTTTCCTGAACGGCCTTCGATGACACCAAGGCCAGCTCCGACGCCAAGACAAGAGCACACGAAAGCTTCATGCATGGAACTTGTCTGAACGGCTGACGCTGACACCAAGGCCAGCTCCGACGCCAGCGCAAGCGCACACGAAAGTTTCATGCATGAAGCTTTTCAGATCGACTTACGCTGACACCAAGGCCAGCTCCGACGCCAATGCAAGACGCCCTGGCGTCGCCACGGCGCGGCGCCAAACCCTACAACCCAAGCACGTCCACGCTCCAAACGAGCATCAGACGTGATCTTTGGGCTCCAAGGATGAAGCCCCAAAGGTTGGCCCCAAGGGACTCCAGGGAAGACCCGTCCGAAGGCATGTTTGAAGACGTCTCACGCGAAACGCATACATTTTGAACGCTCGAGCGTCTCTGGGATAATATGTTCGCAAAGGCGGCCCTGCGGACATATACAAGCTAGCAAGCTTAAAAGAACACGCTGCGTGTGGTACTCTTTCGTGGTTCTCGTTACTGATGTTGCTGATGCTGCAGCCGAGCACTCTCAAGGCTGGACTTTCTGAGAATGCCTCGGGCGAAACGCGCGCACCGAACATTCACAAACGCATTTCTAACGTTCCTCCTCACTCCCACGCACGCGGGAGATGACGACCGACGAAGACGACGACTGGGGAAGAAGGAGGAGGAGGAGGAGGAGGGGCAGAAGGAGGGGGAGGAGGAAGAGGAGAACGAGGATGAGGACTGAGGGTGACGAGGATGAGGAGGAGGAGGAGCAGGAGGAGGACGAAGATAATCAAGATGAGGAGGAATACGAAGAGGAGAGGGAGGAGGAGGCGGAGGAGGAGGAGGAGGAACACAGAGAAGAGGAGAGGAAGACGAGGAGACACAAGAGAAGGAGGAGGAGGAGGAAACCTGATGGTGTCGAATACGCAGAACGCCTTTTCCTGACGCCAAGGCCAGCTCGGACGCCAACGCAAGCGCTCGCGAACGTGTCATGCATGAGACTTTCAGAACGGCCTACGCTGACACCAAGGCCAGCTCCAACGCCAAGGCAAGCGCACACGAAAGTTTCATGCATGAAACTTTTCTGAACGGCCTTCGCTGACACCAAGGCCAGCTCCGACGCCAACGCAAGCGCTCGCGAAAACTTCATGCATATGAGGCGTTTCTGACCGGCCTACGATGACACCAAGACCATATCCGACGCCAACGCAAGCGCACACGAAAGTTTCATGCATGAAACTTTTCTGAACGGCTGACGCTGACACCAAGACCAGATCCGACGCCAACGCAAGCGCACACGAAAGTTTCATGCATGAAACTTTTCTGAACGGCTAACGCTGAAACCAAGGCCAGCTCCGACGCCAAGGCAGGCGCACACGAAAGTTTCACGCATGAAACTGTCAGAACGCCCTATCCTGACGCCAAGGCCAGCTCGGACGCCACCGCAAGCGCACACGAAAGTTTCATGCATGAAACTTTTCTCATCGGCCTTCGCTGACACCAAGGCCAGCTCCGACGCCAACGCAAGCGCTCGCGAAAGTTTGATGCATGAAACGTTTCCGAACGGCTGACGCTGACACCAAGACCAAATCCGACGCCAACGCAAGCGCACACGGAAGTTGCATGCATGAAACTTTTCCGAACGGCCTTCGCTGACTCCAAGGCCAGCTCCGACGCCAAGGCAAGCGCGCATGAAAGTTTCATGCATGGAACTTCTCTGAACGGCCTACGCTGAAACCAAGGCCAGCTCCGACGCCATCGCAAGCGCACACGAAAGTTTCATGCATGAAGCTTTTCAGATCGGCTTACGCTGACACCAAGGCCAGCTCCGACGCCAATGTAAGACGCCCTGGCGTCGCCACGGCGCGGCGCCAGACCCTACAACCCAAGCACGTCCACGCTCCAACCGAACATCAGACGTGATCTTTGGGCTCCAAGGGTGAAGCCCCAAGGGTTGGCCCCAAAGGGCTCCAGGGAAGACCCGTCCGAAGGCATGTTTGAAGACGTCTCGAGGAAAACGCTTACATTTTGAACGCTCGAACGTCTCTGGGACAATATGTCCGCAAAGGCAGCCCTGCGGACATATACAGCCTAGCAAGCTTAAAAGAACACGCTGCGTGTGGTACTCTTTCGTGATTCTCGTTGCTGATGTTGCTTATGCTGCAGCCGAGTACCCTCAAGGGTGGATGTTTCTGAGGATGCCTCGGGCGAAACGCGCACACCGAACATTCACCAGCGCATTCCTGACGTTCCTCCTCATCCCCACGCACGCAGAAGATGACGACTGACGAAGACGACGACTGGGGAAGAAAGAGGAGGAGGAGGAGGAGGAGGAGGAACAGGAGGAGAGAGAGGAGAAAGAGGAGGACTGAGGATGACAAGGATGAGGAGGAGGAAGAGGAATATGAGAAGGAGCAGGAGGAGGACGAAGATGATCAAGATGAGGAGGAAGACGAACAGGAGAAGGAGGAGGAGGAGGGGGAGACCAGAGACGATGAGAGGAAGACGAGGAGAAAAACGAGACGGATGAGGAGGAGGAGGTGGAGGAGGAGAAGGAGGAGGAGGAAACCTGATGGTGTCGAATACCCGTCCCAATACCGAATTGTCGAGGGGATGTCTCGAGCGAAACGCTAGGTTTTGAACAAAACTGTTGAACAGCTATGGATTTCAACAATTTCGATGTCTTCGGCCATCTTGGAGATCATCCGAGATGGCTCCGAAAAGATACTTGAACCCAGCCCTTTACACATCACACGTGTTCGAGGATGTCTCAAGCGAAACTGCAATTTCCGAAGATTCGAAACTTAGGACGTCAATCTCAGCATCCCGAATGTTTGAGGATGTCTCAAGCGAAACGCTCATTTTTAGCATGAGGCGTCTCGTCGTACGACCCCCAACTTCACGATTTAGCGAAACTGTCTCAGGCGAAACGCTCATTTTGGGACTCCGCCACGTCCCCGACCACGAGTGCATCCCGCGCGTCCCCCCCTCGGCACTCCCCCCAATTGATACTGCCTCTGGCCAAGAGGACGTCCATCGCGCGACTCTTCGAGTCTTAGCGCGCTTCCCGTCATCCGCCAGGTCCCCGATCACGAGGCGATCCCGAACGTTCCCCCCCCCAAAAAAAAAACCACCCCAATTGATGCACTGCCTCTGGCCGAGAGAACGTCCATCTCGCGACTCTTCGAGTCTTAGCGCGCTTCCCGTCAAGAGCTTGGCAAGAACGTGCACCAACATCAAGGTCGCATGTCGCGTGGGTGCTCTTCCCAAATGTCCACAGGGTGTACCAAGTGGACTTCGCTATCCGCGCCAATTCAGACGTGCCGCTGACCCCGAGCGTCCGCAAAAAGACACCACATGGAATTCACGATCCGCGCAAATTCCGACGTGCCACTCACTCCGAACGTCCACAAAAGATACCACATGGAATTCACAATCCGCGCAACTTCAGTCACCGCGCGCCGCGAACAACCCACAGCCGATATCAGGTGGAATTCACTACCCGCGCGAGTTTAGACGTCGCTCTTACCCCGAACGCCCACAAACGATATCAGGTGGAGTTAACTTTCCGCGCGAGTTCAAAACTTGTTGGATGATGTCTCGAGCGAAATGCTCTGTTGTTTAACAAACCTGTTGAAAACCATCGGTTGTTCAATAATTCTGCCTTCGAGGGCCAGTCCGAAGGCAATGGTTGGAGGATGTTTCGAGCGGGGCGCTGATTTTTCAACGAACATGTTAAAACACGCGGGCTGTTCAATATGTTCGCCTCTTGGGCCATCTTGGGGGTCATCCGAGATCGCTCCGAAAAGATGCCTTACAAGAGCTGTGTCGGCATCCCATTGGTTCGAGGATGTCTCAGGCGAAACGCCCATGTCTGACAAAACACATGTTAAGATACGAACCCCAACTTAACATTTAAAAAAAAACTCTTCTTGACATGCCGAAAGATACCAGGTAGAGGTCACTGCCCGCGCGAATTGAGACGTCGCTCTTACCCCAAACGCCCACATAAGATATCGGGTGGAATTCACGTTCCGCGCGAGTTCAAAACTTGTTGGAGGATGTCTCGGGCGAAATGCTTGGTTTTAACAAAGCTGTTGAAACCCTTCGGTTTTTCAATGATTTCGCCTTCGATGGCCCGTCCGAAGGCACTGTTGTGAAGATGTCTCGAGCGAAACGCTCATTTTGCAATGAAGCTGTTAAACCTTTCCTGACATGAACGGGAAGCGCGTGAAAGGGAAGAGTTGCGTAAGAACTTGTAGCATCATCGTGGTCAAATGTAATATAGGCGAGCTCTCCGAACGCCCACAAAGGATACGTATGGACACGCGCCCCCCGAACGTTTACAAGCATCTTCCTGGTTATCCGCCTCACTCCTCCGCATGAGGAGGACGACTGCGAAAACGACAATCGTGGGAGGAGGGGGAGGAGGAGGATGAGGAGGAGGAGGGGGGGGGAGGAGGAGGAGGAGGAGGAGGAGGAGGAGGAGGAGGAGGAGGAGGAGGAGGAGGAGGAGGAGGAGGAGGAGGACCAGCAGCAGCAGCAGCAATAGCAGGAACAGAGGGTGAGGAGGGGACGGGGAGGATGACGAGGAAGAGGAGGAACAGGAGCAGGAGGAGGAAGGAAGACGAGGCAGAGGAGGAGGAGAGAGAAGGGGGAAGAACGAGAGGAGGAGGAGGAGGAGGAGGAGGAGGAGGAGGAGGAAGAGGAGGTGGAGAAGCAAGAACAGGAGGAATGGAATGGCGTAAGAGGAACGCGTCTAAGTTGCCCAGACACGCCCTGCATCAGAAGAACCAGGAGAGGAGCCCGCCGAACACGAACTCCATGGCAGGGAGGGGGGGAGGAGGCGGCCTCCCCCCTCCGCGGGGGGCGCGGCATTATCGCCGCATCCTCCGCTGCTTCCCCCTCCCTGCGCCGGCGCCGGTAGCTGCGCGCGCCTCGGCCACGAGCCTGCGGAGCTCCGCGAGCGGCGCGCTGTCGAAGATGACGGCGTCCCCCGCCACTGGCCCGCGGCCGAGCGCCGCGAGCAGCGCCACGCGCAGCCCCGCGCGCTCCGCGCCCTCTGCTCCGCCAGCCGCCGCCGCCGCCGCCGCACCAGCAGCGGCCGCCGCGGGCTCCGCGAGGGCCTCCCCAGCACCAGGGCGAGGGGCCGCGCGCACAACGTCGTCGGCCCACTCGTCGTCCACGTCGTCGTCGGCGTCGGCGGCATCGGCAGCCGCTGCACCTGCAGCCGCCCCAGCAGCCTCCGCCTCCGCGATCATGTCACTCCCAGCAGCCTCAGGCGCCGCAGGCGCCGCGCCGCGCTCCCCCGCGCGCCGCGCCGCAAGGCGCTGGCGGCGGCGGCGGCGGCGCGCCACCTTGGCATCCGAGGTCACCGCAGAGTCGCGCGCCTCCGCGGCGTCACCGCCAGCCGCCACGGCCGCCGCGGCGCCGCGGCCCGCCCCGTGGAGCGCAGCCGACAGAGCCGAGCGGGCCACGGCTGCCACCGTGTGCCGCGGGGCGCTCGCAGCGACGGCCCCGCGCACCGCCGCCTCCACGAAAGAGGCGACATCGCTGGCCGTCCAAGCCCCTCTAGGCGCCGCCATGCCGCCGCGGGGACAGCAGAGCGACGGCCGTGCGATCGCTTGAGCCAAAATGAAGAACAGGAGGAGGAGACCAAATGGCTTCGAGGGCCCGTTGGAAGGCATTTTGTCAGGGATTTTCCAACGAAAATGTTTAAACACGTTGGTTTTTCAATACTTTCGCTTCTTGGGCCATCTTGGGGGTCATCTGAGATCGCTCCGAAAAGATGCCTTACAAGAGCTGTGTCGGCATCCTATTGTTTCGAGGATGTCTCGGGCGCAACGCCCATTTTCGAGGATCCGAGAATTAGGCGAGCGATTTCGAGATCTTCATCTTTGGAAGATATCTCGAGCGAAACGCCCATGTTTAGCAAAACAAGTCTTAAGATACGACCCCCAACTTCACGATTGTGTGAGGATGTCTCAAGCGAAACGCTCATGCTGGGAACCTTTCCTAACATGAACGGAAAGCGCGTGAAAAAGAAGAGTTACGCAAGAACTTGCAGCATCATCGTGATCAAATGTAATATAGGCGAGCTCTCCGAACGCTCACAAAGGATACGTATGGACACGCACCCCCCCCCGAACGTTTACAAGCATCTTCCTGGTTATCCTCCTCACTCCTCCGCATGAGGAGGACGACGGCGAAAACGACAATCGTGGGAGGAGGGGGGGAGGATGAGGAGGAGGAGGAGGAGGAAAGGGAGGAGGGGGAGAAGGAGGAGGAGGACCAGCAGCAGCAGCAGCAAGAGCAGGAACAGAGGGTGAGGAGGGGACGGGGAGGAGGAAGAGGAAGAGGGGGAACAGGAACAGGAGGAGGAGGAGGAAGACGAGGCGGAGGAGGAGGAAAGAGAAGGAGGAAGAACGAGAGGAGAAGGAGGAGGAGGAGGAGGAGGTGGAGAAGCAAGAACAGGAGGAGGAAGGGAAGGAGAAGAAGGAGGAGGAGGAGGAGGAGTAGCGGGAGAAGGAGGAAGAGGAGGAGGAGGAGGAGCAGGAGGGAGAGGAGGAGGAGGAGGAGACCGAATGGCTTCGAGGGCCCGTTCGAATGCATTGTGTAAGGATGTCTCGAGTAAAACACTGATTTTTCAACGAAGATTTAAAAACCACATGGTTTGTTTCCCAACATGTTCGCTTCTTGGTCCTTAGAAGGAGGCTGTCTCTTAGAAGGCGCGGCCTTAAATCGAAAGATAAGGCCCGCATCTTCTAACAAACAGGGGAACTTCTAAGAAGCCTTTCCCCCTACCCCCTGTGCGCGTGGCCGATAAGGCGCGTCCTGAGCCTCCCCACAAGATGATGCCGCCTCCTACCGTCGGGAGATGATCGCAAGGGTCCCCCTGCACGTCGGGAGATATCGGAGGTGTGACAAGCGGCGGACGGCAAGAAGAGATATGACAGGCGAGGCCGGCAATAAAGGAGACTCAAGATGTAATGGCTGCTGCTGGAAATTGAGCCCCCGCCACCTGACGGCGCGCAGAAGGGTGTGGCGCCAGATCGAGGGAGAGGGGAGGAGGGGTGGGCGAACGAGCGAGGGCGGGGGAGGGGGGGAGGGGCGAGCGAGCAAGGGGAGGGGGGAACGAGAGGGGGAAGGGGCGAGCGAGGGGGGGGGGGAGGACGAGCGAGGGGAGGGGGGGGGGGGAGCGAAGGGGGGGGGGAGCGAGCGAGGAGAGGGGGGAAGGGGGGGAGGGGAGGAGGGGAGGGGGGGGGGGGAAGGGCGAACGCGGGGCGCACGGAAAACAGGGAGGGGTTCACAAGAAGCCCGCTGCGTTCTCAGGTGTCCCCCCCTTGCGCCGCACCACCCCCATTTGCGCGCCATCAAACCCCCGCATGCGTGAGCAGGTTCATAGAAGCCCACCGCGTTGCCTCCTTCAAAAAACCTCCGCAACTTGCGTCACCCCTGAGCCTTCCCAGGGTCCGTCCTGAATTTCCTGAGCCGCGCCCAACCGTAGCGACGAAAGCCTTCAAAAGCGCATGATCACCTCCGAATCGGCGACCCCGACGACACCAAATGCTTCGAAAGCGACGAACGCCTCGAGGCGCCACCGCCTTCGCCGGCACCCATCCTGGCCGAGGTTCCAAGTTCCAAGGACAGGCTCGCTGGAAGTCTCCGGGAGGGGCTCCCAAGAAACACAATCGCCTCAAAGAAATCCTCTCCCCGCGCCACACCCGTCTGCGCCCGCCAGGGAGGGCCCTCGGTGGCCCTCCGCGGCGCTCGGCTTCTGCGACGCTGCGACGCTGCCCTCCTCGTCCTCCTCGTCCTCCTCCTCCTCCTCTTCCTCCTCCTCCTCCTCCTCCTCCTCCTCCTCGTCCTCGTCCTTTTCCTCCTCCTCCTCCGCCTCCTCCTCCTCCTCCTCCTCTTCCTCTTCCTCGTTGTCCTTCCTCCTCCTCCTCCTCCTCCTCCTCCTCCTCCTCGTTTTCCTCCTCCTCTTCCTCCACCCACTTCTCCTCCTCCTCCTCCTCCTCCTCCTCCTCCTCCTCCTCCTCTTGCGCCCACGTGGGCGCCTGCACCCGGCCGTGGGCCGACATCTCCGCCGCGCCGTCGAGGCGATCCTGCGCCCCCCGGCGACCCTTGGATCGACCAAGGGATGGGAGGAGGCATAGGTCACGAGCGCCAAACATATCCGCATCCACTCCATCGCGGTCTGGATCCCTGGGCGCGACCACGTGGAGGTGCGGTCGCACGGATGCGCCCCGCGCGGGGTATCCGCGAAAAAAACGCCCCTCACCCACAGCATCGCGACCCAGAGGCCTGCCCCGCGAGGCCGCGGATACGGATGGCGGGCAGCGGACACCCCCAACCCAAACATATCAACATCTCTTGGGGGTGCATGTGTTACTTCCGCTGGCTCGCGCCAGCCTTCCGACGGCTTTTGCGGGCACAATTCACCTTGCGTTACTTCCACCGCCGTCCGCCGAGGAAGAGATTCCATCTACTTTGGTTCTCCATGGCGAGGTCCCTTATGGAGCGCGCCATCGATCTTCCGCCCACGAATAGGCGACGGGATAGAGGTAGGCATAGGAGGAATAAGCGAAGGAATAGAGGAGGCCAGCGTACGACGATGACGGCGACGCCCACCCTAGACGGAAGCTCCTGCGGCCTCCGCCCCCACCGCCACGTCGGACGGCGTGGCGAGGCGCAGCTTCCGTGAAGCGGAACGTGCAGCATCGAGCTCGGTGGAGGGGAGAAACAGCAGAGCAGGGGAAAGAGAGCGGACGGCATGATAGGTGTGATGTGCCAAACCAGAGATTCCCCTGCGCTGCAGCGGGTCGGGCGTAAAATTTCCACGGCGCAAAACCGTCGAGATCGGCCGGGCCAGACGCGGACAGGAGGCATAATGCGATTGCTTCTCTCGGAGCCCGCAACCGAAAATACGACCTAAACACCCCCGCTCATTCAGAATCCTGTGAGAGTTAAGCCACGATCCACTCAGAATTCGATGCCAGGTCCAGGACCAGGACGGAGGAACGCTCTTCTACACCTTTTGGAACGCAAACCAGTCCACGCCCTCGATGGTCGCCCATCGCTCAGGCCACCACTTCATCAGACGAGAGTTGTACAAATCGGGGGGCACGACGTCGGCATCAATCGGAGGCACTCGACTTTGGCAACGCGCTGAGGCTTGATCACGCAAGAGCGGCACGCGGCAGCAGCAGCGATATGTGCTGGACCTCCACAGCCCTCTTCGGCGTCATGAGGAATGGCGAACGCTCGGCACTTCCAGCGCGGCGGGCATCGACGACCCGCAGGGAAATTAGGAAGTCTGCATTCGTCTAGCTCAGGGGACTGGGGCGTGTCCGTCATGCGAATCAACCACTTATGCACCCTCCTGTACTCGGGGATCGTAGCAATAGCCATGCGCGCCATCGTACACATTTTCAGTACCTCAAAAGGGCACACAAGGACCTTGGGTCCGCTTCAGTCTTCCAGCTGCGCCCAGAGCCGATCCCGGAAAGAACCGAAAGGCAGACGCAAGATTCGAGCAAGCGCCCCACGTTCAGCAGCACCGTTCAGCAGCACGCGTGTCAGGAGGCAACGGGATAAACTGCATCACGTTGCTCAAGACGGGCGCGCAACGCGCGTTGCACAGGAATGCCGAAGAAGACGCTGGGAGATTACCTGCACCCACATCAGCAAGACGAGTTCGGAATTTAGCGCGCGACAGTAGCCGCGGGTCACCGAACTTCGTGGCGAGCCTAATCCAGAGCCCCAAGTAGAACAACGTGGACTAAAATCGAAAGTCAGACTATTCGAGGATGAACGCGTTCAGAAACTCTGGAACACGAGCAGTCAAAACCGGCGCGCACGGACCAGATACAAGAACCTCAACACATCGAAACGATGCGAGTCCAAAGCTGGCAGTCGCTTCCGCAATTCTCATCGCCTGACGAAGCTGCAGCAACAGGCGTAGATCCACAAGGGCTCCACCCAGGTCGTCAGCACAGGCACGGTTGACCCCCTTCCGCGGCGTCTCAAACGAGCAGCGGGGGCCCCGCAACGCAGGTGGAAGAGCGAAAGCGAACAGCGAGCTAGAGAGAGCACGCCCCTGGAGAATGCCCGACTGGATCCAGAACGCGCGAATATTAAGGCCCTGGACCGAGACAACACCCTCGACGCCGTCGCAGACGATCAAAACGAAACGAAGCAGCTGAACAGGACCCTAATCTTGCGCAAAGCAAGCAACACGAACTCTTGATTCAAGGTCGGGAATGTCTGGCCGTGGAGGCGCGGCGTATAAAAGTGGGCAGCGATGGTCGGCCTCAGCCCGGGCAGAGTGCGCGCGAGATGGGGCATTCACTTCCCAGACGTCCACACAAAAATTCGGGCCCTTCATGGACCCCCGCTGGTCTCTGGAAACAAAGCGCGCCAAAGGTTCCCCGATCGCAGTATTCACGGTCGCCGATAGGAGCATACCGCTGGCACTGTGGAGCCCGAGCACACGCGCAGCAGATGCTTCCCTCTCGCGCATGCCCTCCCTCGCGTCCGTGTCCACCTCTTCCCTGGGTAAGACAGCATGCAGCGTGATGTTCTCCGAGTAGGACAATCCCTCCCCCTCCATGATCCAGATCAACATGTCGCGCAACAGCCGAAGCCCAGAAGGGTGGCCCAGCCGCGCAGCATAACGCAGCACGCCCGGGGCAGGGTCACTAAGCCGATTTGCAACGCGTTCCAACGTGGCGAACGACGGCGGCGGGCAGATTGAGAAGTCGACGGGCGCGACGAAGAGATCGCAAAATGCACGAGCGGCGTTGCGAGCCCAAGGCTTGCCGGCGAACGCGGGGCCCCAGTGTGAAACCAGCGCTTCGCGACGATCAATCAGTCCTGCAAAAATTCGGACGATTCACCACCGCGGCGCGACAAGTAAGACGACGAGTGAACGGAAACCAACTACGCGTCCTCCTGTCAATTGCTTGCAACTGTTGGCGCTCTCTCTGACGAGCTCCCCCCTTCGGCTTGCTCGAGGCGGGCCCTGGCAGCGGCGCGATCGAGATTCGAGGCTTTTTATGGCGCGTCGTTGGACAAGCGTCGAAGAGCGGCGGGGCGCGCGAGCTTGACCTTCGAGCCCGCGATGCAGACAAAGTCCGCAGCGGCAACATGCGAGCCCAACAGTCGAACCGCCGTCGGAACATCTTGGCGCCAAATCACTCTAGCCAGAGACCGTGCCAACGGCAGCAGCTTGCACGGTTCGGATGGATGCTTACACGTGAGCATATCTCTCGCCTCCCTGCTGGCCTCCTGCATCGACGCTTCGCGCCTCTCCAACCTCATGGGCGGGCGCATCTGCTGCAAGTGGAGCTCTTCGGCTTCAACGAACGACGCCGGGACCTGCTTGACTTCACGAGAGTCACAGACGCGCTTCTGGACGGGGCGCACGGCGGGCTCCTGGGCCAAAACCCAGCCGGGACAAGCGCCGAGGGCATCGACTGCATTGCACTAGGCGTCGAAAAGAGTCGGCCCTGCCGGCGCGACCTCTACCGGCCCGTCGCGCGCGGACGCCCAGCCTGGAGCCTGAGCGCTCAATGGGCGTTCAACTCTCCAAGCCTCCGATCGCCGCGCGGAACTCAGATCTTCCTCGCGAGCGACATTGATATCGCCATGCTCTACGAGCGACGCAGAGGAATGAGCCGAATCCGACAGAACCCGATCTCTATTTATGTGGTTGCGCACGTCTCTTACCTGTTCTGGGGGGAAATCATTATTATGTGCGCTGTAATGCATCAGAGTGGCCTCCCGATGTTGCAGGGTGACACGAAAGGCACGGCCTGGAATCAGCACTGGCACAGAAGAAGTGACGCCAGCAGGCAGGAAGGGCGACGAAGCACCTCGTGACAACATTCCAGGAACGATAATGGCAACCCCACCACGTATCCTCCCTGCGCGGCCCTCGCTGCAGAAGTTAAAGACTCCCGGCAAAGCGCAGCTAGAAAAGCACGCCAACTGCGCCTCGCACTAATGGGCCTCCTGGGGAGCGGTGACTGCCGAGCCCAGTCTGAGCCTCTGGAGGTACCCCAAATTAACACCAGCGCTGGCACCCTCACATCCCACCGCCCTCAAATCCCAAGGGGCGAACCGCAGCCAAAAGACAAATCATGATTATGTGCGTCGCAATTCATCAGAGTGGCCTCCCGATGTTGCAAGGCGGCGCGAATGACACGGCCTGGCACGAGTACTGGCACAGAAGAAGTGACGCCAGCAGGCAGGGAGGGCGATGAAGCACCTCGCGACAACATTCCAGGAACGATAGTGGCAATCCCACCACGTATCCTCCCTGTGCGGCCCTCTCCGCATAAACTATAAACAATCACAACTCCCGGCAAGACGCGGCGGAGGAAGCACGCTAACTGCGCCTCGCACTGATGGGCGGCCTCCTGGAGAACGGTGACTGCCGAACCCAATCTGAGCCTCTGGAGGCACCCCAATTTAGCACCAGCGCGGGCGCCCTCACATCCCACCACCGTCCAATCCTAAGAGGCGAACCGCCGTCGGAACATCTTGGCGCCAAATCGCTCTAGCTAGAGACCGTGCCAACGGCAGCAGCGTGCGCGGGTCGGATGGACGCTTAGACGTGAGCATCTCCCTCGCCTCCCTACCGGCCTCCTGCATCGGCACTTTGTACCTCTCTCTTACCTCCTGGGCGGGCACATCTGCTGCAGTGAAGCTTTTCGGCTTCAGCGAACGACGCCGGAACCTGCTTGAATTCACGAGAATTACAGACATGCTTCGAGACGGGGCGCTCGCTGGGCTGTTGGGGCGTCCTTTGACCAAGGGAAACTCACAAAGCACTGTGGTCGCTGACCTTAGTGCAGCGTTAAATTTCATGGGGCCCTTCGGCCCTTCAACGCGAGCATTAGCATATGTTTGAGCAAGAACCCAGCCGGGCCAAGCGCGCCAGAACCTGTCGAGGGCAACGACTGCATTGCACTGGGCGTCGACATGGATCGGCTCTGCCGGCGTCGACTCGACCGGTCCGTCGAGCGCAGCAGCCCAGCCTGGAGCCTGAGCGCGCAATGGGCGCTCATCTCTCTAAGCCCCCGATCGCCGCGCGGAACTCAGATGTTCCTCGCGGGCGACATTGAAATCACCATGCGCTACGAGCAGCGCAGATTAAGAAACCGAATCCGACAGAACCCGATCCCTATTTATGTGGTTGCGCACGTCTCTTACCTGTTCTGGGGGCACATTATGATTACGTGTGTGTTGTAGTGCATCAGAATGGCCTCCCGATGTTGCAAGGCGGCGCGAATGACACGGCCTGGCACGAATACTGGCACAGAAGAAGTGACGCCAGCAGGCAGGAAGGGCGATGAAGCACCTCGTGACAACATTCCAAGAACGATAATGGCAACCCCACAACGTATCCTCCCTGCACGGCCCTCGCCGCAGAAGGTAGAAACGATCACAGCTCCTAGCAAAACGCGCGGAGGATGCACGCCAACTGCGCCTCGCACTGATGGGCCTCCTGGAGAGCGGTGACTGCGGAGCCCAGCGTGAGCCTTTGGAGGCACCCCAAATTAACGCCAGCGTCGACACCCTCAAATCCCATCCGCCCTCTGGGCGTAGGTGGTCTCCAAGGACCTCCTCTTCCAACCTTCTCTTTCCCCTTCGGGGAGGTGATTATCCCTCCCCCCACCGGTTTCCCTGGAACTGGACGGGGAGGGCCGCGAGGCGCTGGAGCACCCCAACTGGCCCAAGACGGCTCCAATAGGGCCCCTGGGAGTCCAAAGCGAACTCCAATATAGCTCAAGATAACGCACGATGCCTCAAGATGGCTCCCAAGGTGCTCCAAGAGACCCCTAAGAACTTTGCAAAGCGGCTCCATGATGCGCCCGAGACCCCCAAGGAGGCCCCCATGAAGCCCCAATCCTTCGAACACCTGAAGAAAATCAATGAGTGTTGCGTTCTCGCCTTGTCGCTCCCGATGGCCATCCGAGGCCTCATTATGGCTCCGAGATGGCCCAATCGAGCCTCAGGAGAAGGCTCAAGAGAGCCCCAAGACGGTCCCCAGGGCGCCTAAAGGCGCCCCAGGAGAGCTCCAGGAGGGGTCCAGGAGGCGAATTTCGGTGCTCCCGACGGGGGAGAGTATTTTGAGCCCCCCTCTTCGATGATCGATGCTCCCCAAGATTGCCCCACGAGCGCCCCTGAAGCTCCCAAGAGCGCCCCAAAAGGGCGTCAATTGACGCCCAGGCGGCGCCAAGCGGCCTCCAAGAGGCCCCCAAGAGACCCCATACGAGGCCTCAAGAAGACCCCCGATGCCCCCTCACTCTCCCTCCTTCTCCTCCTTTTCCTCTTTCTCGTCCTCCTCGTCCTCCCCCTCCTCCTCCTCCTCCTCCTCCTCCTCCTCCTCCTCCTCCTCCTCCTCCTCCTCCTCCTCCTCCTCCTCCTCCTCTCCCTCTTCCTCCTCCACCTCCTCCTCCTCCGGCGGCGAATATTCCTCCTCCATGCTCCCCCTTTGGGGTATATGACGGCGTCCCTCGCCCTTTGTTCTTTGGCATGCTTTCCCACTTCCCTGATCATCTCAACTCTCCGGGGCATCGTTTGTGACTGGGCTGGTGGGGATACTCGAAGCGTTAACCTCGCGAGTCTCACGGGACGAATCAAAGGCCTCCAGCCGCAGATGCAGCGCACAGGGATCAAATAGGCGAGAAGCCGATCGGAGCAGAAAAAACGGCGAAAGGCATCACTCAGGCTCATGATCAGGTTCGATTATTTCGTTGGTCGCGCCCATAAGCGTGGCCTTGTCGACCGCGTGCTTGTTGATGGTGCCAGAGTTCCACGGCACTCTGGTCGCTTCGCGCCCAGGGTAGCACTCGATCTTGCAGAGAGCGTCCCACCCAAGCGAGAGCCAGCCACGGTCCCTGTCGAAGAAGGTCTTCTGGCTGTTATCGTACAGCTCGGAGAATGTGGCCCGCAACTTCCGATGACCTAAGTATTGATATGCTTCGCGTTCCTGTCCTGCCCTCCTGCATGTGCACCAGCAGTGAACTCGCGGGATGTATTACCCACGCGCAGCGAAGCGAGCAGCTTCTGTGCACGACTAGAGGCGGGTCGCACAGCGCCCTTGATCTTGATGGTGGAACTCTTTGATGGTGGATCTGGTGCATTGAGCGCCCAATGGTCACTGCCAACGCTTGCTTCTTCAATCCAAAGAGTGCGAGCACCTCGACAACACACGGCTTTGCCACGAGCTTGTCAGCAAACACTTGGATAAACGTTTCATCCGTATCGCGCTCGAAGACCACAGCACCAGCGAGCGGCTTAGGCGCAGGGGTGGACGAGTTGGCAACTGCCAGCGCATCCTGGAGTTGCTTGATCTGCGTCTGCATCTCGCGCAGCAGCCCGACTTGTTGCCCCACTGGGGTGTCGACGCCACGCTGGATCTCCACTTTGAGCTCGTCGCATCGGGTATTGGCTTCGCGTCGTACCTCGTCGAAGCGGGGGGCACTTGCAGAAACACTTAGTGAATCCAACTTTTTGGGCAGGTTGTCCAGGTCCTCCTTGTACTTCTCGAGGCACGCAGCCCGATGGGCGTCGAAAGACTCCGACAGCGTGGCGGCTTCCGCCTTGACCGTCTCGGAGACCGTGGCGCTGATGGTGCTGCCGAGCTGTTCCTAATACTTCTCAATATCCCCTTCTGATGGCCTCGGCAATCATGGCACACACGTGGTCAGCGGAGGCGTCGCCGCCGCCGTCGCTGTCGTCCGTGTCCATGCGGTGGGCACCCACAGCGTTGTTACTTCCAGCAGCACTCCCAACAGCACCAGCAACACGGCGGCGATGACGCAGGAGCCTCTTCTCCTTGCCCGCTTTGATGACTCGAGCAGCGGCCCAGGAAGCAAGAGGCTTGGCGGGAGACGCGGCAACTGAACCATTGGGAGCCGACATCCGTTCAAGTCTGCAAGTGAGCGAGACTGGGTGGATGGGCCCAAGTCCTCCAGTGAAGGCGCTACAGAGAAGAGCTGCCAGCCTCAAGAGGCTTGCCTGTTGCGGGATAGCGGTATCCTTGCATGCCGCGGGGCTGGGTGCCGCAACAGCCAGTCCTGAGCCAACATGGCTACGGACGAAGGGACAGAGGAGGCGTTGGAGGAGGCATAGGATAAGGAGGAGGAGGGATAGGAGGAGCGCCGCGCATCAGGAGGGATAGGAGGAGGAGGAAGGGAGGAGGAGGAGAAGGAGGAAGGGAGGAGGAGGAAGAGGAGGAGGAGGAGAAGGAGGAGGAGGGGGAGGAGGAGGAGGAGGAGGAATCTAATATTTCTGCGAATCTCTCTCATGGATGCGCTGGTCCACCGCCCCCAGGGAGCTGGAGAGCGCGGGCGCTGACAGGTCTCAAGCGTGCTCCCGCACACTTCTCTATAAACAAGAAGCGGCACCTGCTCGTCAAGCCCCTCCACACTGCGGACGTGACTCCTGCAGGCCAAGTCTGGCTTTGTCTGGAAGTTATGTACTTGGAGGCGCCACCCGCCTCTGCCCCTCCTTTGAGCAAGCGGTGGCGTAAGTGACCTGTTGCGCGGACGACCCTGCATTCGCGTCGGCTTTTGCCGCGGAGGATGGACAGAAAGTGGCACGGACAGAGCCTTGGCCGAGCAGAACATATCGTCGCCAGAACGTGCGTGTTGCCCATCCCCCACGAAGTTACACGAGGAGGGATGGGCGAAGGGACACGAGGAGGGATGGATGGCAGGCGGCCATGGGCGGGGCGCCAGCGCAGTGGCTCCAGGCAGGCGGTGGCGGCCGTGTGAGCGGGGCGCCCGCGTAGCGCGGGGCCGTGCGCGGGAGCGTCCGGGGAGCAGATGGAGCCTTTTTTTCGAATGATTCGCGGTGACGCCCGTGACCAGCCACGCCCGCCTCACCCTGGTCACGTCACGACTCGCGCCAGCGCCGTGTGGGAATCGGCCAGTCCTGGCATTCCCAGACGGCGCCGGCGCGAATCGTGACAGGGCCCCTGCCACCCCTGCCAACCCCGCACCCTCCCCCCCGGTCACGTCCGTTGTCGCCAGGGGACAAAAAACTGTTTCACGTCGTCGTGGTCAGAAAAATGCGTCCGCAGACATCCGTCGTCTCGGAACAATTGAAACGGAGACGGATGTTTTCCATCGTTTTCGGCCTCTCGCGACCCATACCGAGCCTCGAGGCCGACAAAACACGACTCGGGATGAACACCTGGCCCCGGGGAAGTGGTCGAGAGGTCGGGGGCTCGCGCAAGAATCGAAACGCTGGATGTCTGGGTCATGGCGGCAGGGTGGGAGGGCGGGGGAGGGGGAAAGAGGGCACAACGTGACGCGTGGCGGCCCACACCCCCCATCATGCAGTGCGCCCCCCCGCACCACCGCAGCGCGTTTGCGCGCAGCCTAGCCACGTAGCAACCGTTCGGTCACAATGCCAATG
This sequence comes from Prorocentrum cordatum, assembly GCA_963575745.1. Lineage (NCBI taxonomy): Eukaryota > Dinophyceae > Prorocentrales > Prorocentraceae > Prorocentrum > Prorocentrum cordatum. Next base: position 276,150 of record CAUYUJ010014771.1, on the reverse strand, counting down.
CGCACCACAGAGTGCACCTGAAGAAAAGCTGCATGCCCGAAGTGATCTGCTGCCAGAACCAAAACAAAACCAGTGTTGTGCCCGATGGCTGCTGAAAAGTGCAATCGTTCTCGTCATTCCAATCCTTCCAAAATCCAACACGGCTCAAGAGGCCCCCATGATCGCCCCAAGAGGCACCCAACCCCAAAACGGCCCAAGAGGGTTCTAATATTTCCCAATAGGAGGGAACCCGAAGGGACCGTTCGAGCCCTTCCCCCAAAGATGCCCCCGAGACCGCCAGAATCCCCCCACGAGGCTCCGGAAGCTCCCAAAGGCGCCCTCGAGATACTCAAGCGGCCTCCCAAGTGCCTCAAGAGGCTCCAAGAATTCCTCCAACAGGCCCTCGAGAGGCCTTTTCAAATGATACCGGACAAAAAAACCCAATCAGAATCTGTTTAGGGCTATAGGGCTATGGGGCTGTAGGGCTATAGGGCTATAAGGCTATGGGGCTATATGGCTAAAGGGCTATAGGGCTATAGGGCTTTAGGGCTTTAGGGCTATAAGGCTATAGGGTTATAGGGCTATTGGGCTATAGGGCTATAAGGCTATAAAGCTGTAGGGCTACAGGGCTATAAGGCTACCAGGCACCTGGGCACCCGGGCATCTGGGAACCCGGGTGTGCCGCCGAAGTCGGCCCATACCTCACCTAACCGTATGAATCCGCTACTAGGACCCCTACAGAGGCAAGCTCTGATTGGGAAAAGTCCCCAGAAGCCTCTAAGAGACCTCTTGACTACGATCCAAGTGCGGTGGCGGGGTGGGCCGTTAGCCCCTTGAGACGCCCCCAAGAGGCCACCAATAGGCCTCAGGAAGCCTCCACGAGGCCTCATTTTCCTCCTTCTCCTTCTCCTCGCATTCCTTCTCCTCCTTCTCCTCCTTCTCCTCCTCCTCCTCATCATCATCATCCTCGTCCTCTTCCTCCTCCTCCTCCTCAAACTCCTGCTCCTCCTGCTAACGGCTGGGCAGCACGTAGCCCAGTAGCTTGACAAGACGTCTGCCAAACAGCATGTCGGCGTTTTCATGCATAGCTCCAAACGCTTGGCCACACATGCGCTTCCAAAAGGCAGGGGCCGACGGTGAATCGCCGCAGCCGTCTTCGGTAAAAATAATCCCTCCTCGGGTGTCTCTTGAAGTCCCCGAGGTCAGGCTTCCAGACTCAGAGGGGAGGAAGCAGAACACATCAATCCTCGAGGAAGGAGGAGGAGGGAGAACCCCAACCCTCCCTTCCTGGGACGCACAAGGAAATACTAGTAATATGTGTCCTCCTGGTAGGCGTGCGTCCGACCCGAACAGATCGTATACCCATCTTGTAGTAGTTCGTTTCCCAAGCGGTATGGCCAGAAATCGCCCGCCACGGAGCTTATACTGTGAGATTTCTCGGCGCGCACGTCGCCCCTGGATGGGGCGACGCACACATAGCCTTAGTATGTGGGGGGACGCCGACCCCACCCTCCCTTCCCGCTCCTCCCTCCTGTAGCAGGAGCGAGGCCGACGGCCCAACCCGCGATCCTTCGGCACGCACTCCCCGAAGCCAGGCACCTGGGGCACAGTGGCAGGTGCAGCTCTGCATACGCTCTCCCCCTCCGTCACGGGGCGGCCCTCGCGCGCGTCCCGCGCTTAGCTGCCCCGATACGCAACACGCAACTACTAGAGTATTGACACAGAACTCACCACGTAGACTGAACACGTAGGTCTAACGCGATACGTTTGCCAAAACGTGGGCCAATACGCTGAACCAGCAAACACCCTACTGACACGGACGTTTCGAGCACTGTACGTGTCGCGTATCAAAACGGGTGTATCGAGGCAGCAGAGGTCCCGCGATGTCTGTACAACTGCGGGGGCAGGGAGGGACGACACCACCACCACCAGGAGCAAGAGGCAGGCAGGTAGGCAGGCCCTGCCTGAGACATCACCAATCTTCAGCTCGGGGGGACATCGTGGATCTCCTCCCTGGAGGTGGCCCGCTGATGGTGGCGGTGTCGCTTCTCCTTCCTACAGCAGGTGATGCGATTCGAGGCAAGGCAGAATGTCAAGCCAACGCCACGGCATTAATGCCATGGCATTAATTTCGGACCAAAGCCATGGCGGTGAATTGGCCGGATGCACGAGCTGGCTGTGGCACGATTGCCTGCGTGACGGCGCGTGAGTGGCACGCATTCGGCTGAGACGCGCAGTCGTTGTCAACTTTGAATATCTGGGTCACGGATCTCATGACGAGCAGGACGATGGAGACGACAATGCTTTTTACTCACAGCGCTGAGGGCTCAAATCCCTTTCGACCTAGACTGCGTGGCCCATTGGGGCGTAGCGTTTTAAGCCCTGCGCCCGCTTACGAGTCACTGATGCACGCCCTAGAGCTGGGCCACGCTTGCGCGTGCGATAGGCTGCAGTCACGCCAGGGTGGGGAAGCACTCGGCGAAAGTGGACTTGGGATGTTTTGACTCGGCGTGGGCCTTCTGATCGGCATTCTTCGCTGTCACCTTGAACTGCTGCATGCAAATCGCGCACTTGACGTCCTCCTTTTTGGTTGCCTCCTTCCGCAAGATTGCGTCGTCCGTGACAATGCCTGCCTTTCACGAGCGGCGAACATCACCGTATCCGCGCCCTCGCGATCTGTATTCCAGGGCGCGATCCCGTGGACACGCCGTCATACGAATACGTTCCGCGCGGGGCATCCGCGACACAAATGCCCCGCATCCGCGGGGTCGCGGCCCGCGAGGCCGCGGATACGGATCTGTTTCGCCCACGAGCCTTCGCGTTCGCGTTCTGCTCCCTCTTCTTGAGCGCCTTCCCTCCCAATGGCATTGCTTCCTGGCGGTGGAACTGCGGCCCCGAAGGCCAGGCGCAGGGCGACTTGCGCCAACAATGATAGAGCCACACCCTCTACGGACGTTGGGCACTTGCGACGCGGCACCAGCAGTAGATAAGCATCGGCATCAGCTGCAGAATGAGGCTGGTAAAGGTGAGGAGAGTGAGCTGGAAAGGCGAAGTGGCCTCACGCCAGAATATCCGCTCCACCGCCAGACGGCTGGAAGACTTCCGTCCAAGATGCGTCTCAGACCACTGAGAGGCCCCCCAAGAGACCGCCCAGATGCGCCCATGAGGTCCCCAGTTGCTTCAAAGCGGCTCCTGGGGGGAGGGTGGAGCGCGCAAAATCCCACCAGCCCTTTGGGCGTGATTGGTTTAGGGCGTTTCCTCCTCTGTGTTCCCTCTTTCCCTTCGGGAGGGGGCAGCCAACCACGACCAATGCGATACCCGCCCCACTCATCCCTGTCAAAAGAACGATACGAATCATACTTTCGGCCAAAATATTGGGTCATGCTCATGGGCCCCGCGAGCACTTTGTATAGTGTTTTGACCGGGGCGGCGGGGGGGCCCTCATACTGCCTGCTTTGCGCAAGCAAGGCCACCGTCCCTGTGAAAAACAAGACAACATGCACTTCACTGTACATTAGCCTTCAACCAGGACTGGGGGTGTGCTGGTATACTGCCTGCTGTGCACAGGCCCACAAGACACCATGATGTCTTCCCCGTCGCGATTGCACACTGATTTTCGACAGGGATGGTGGGGGCCGGCATGTTTCCCCATGTGTGCTGTCACCCGCGCGGGTGCAACTGGCACACTCTGTGCGTGCCCAAGACGTGGCGCACCTGGCGCGGTTGGACCATGCGGCACAAAGGGCGCACGTCGAGCGCGTGGCGCATCTGGCGCGCGAAACTTGCCTGCCGCGCTTCAGCTTTAAGAGTGCCTAGTACAACAGGAGCGCGCACCTCGCCCCAGCGTCGCGCACATGGGCCTGTTTTGGTTCCCAATAGCTGCCCACCCATAGACGACCGCTGACCATGCTGAGACTCGGGTGCTATTTCTGCGTTGGGAGGGCGGGCGGGAGTGGGGTCGCGACTCACTGGAGAATCCAAGACGGCATCGGCGACAACGCACAAATCATGATGTTTGGGCCCATGTTGGCCTTTTGGGGGAGGGGCGCGCGCTGATATTGCACCTCCCCTTCTTTGATCGAGCTCCTCCAAGACGGCCCCAAGATGGCCCCAAACGCTTCCAAAAATGCCCCAAGGTCCCAAGAGGCGCTCCGAGGCCCCCAAGAGGCTGCCGGGAGGCACCCACGACGCTCCAATAGCCCCCCAAGATGCGCCAAGAGAACCCCAAGTACTTGTCAATAGACATCCGAAGAGACTCCGAGAGGCATCAGCGAGCCGTCTGGCCATGCTGCTCGCCCCCCTCCTCCTCCTCCTCCTCCTCCTCCTCCTCCTCCTCCTCCTCCTCCTCCTCCTCCTCCTCCTCCTCCGACTGTTCCTTCTTCTCCCTCCTCTCTGTTCGCCCTCTCCCTCCCCCTCCTCCTCCTCCTCCTCCTCCTCCTCTTCCTCCTCCTCCTCCTGCAACGACGACGACGACGACGACGACGACATCGCCCCTGCCGGGCACGACGGCTTCCCCAACCCGCTATTTCACTGCATGCTCCTATACATCCCTGATCAGGACAACTCGCCTGGGCATTGGTTATGGATGAGCTGGTGGAATAAACTTTTTGCGTCGCGACCGCAGGCGAAAGCGCCAGCGGCGAGTAAGGTCCGAGCGGGCCGCGCAAGAGCCTAATTGCCAAACGCCGAGGGGCCGGCGACTTAAGCAGCACCTAAGCGGCGGGCCAGCGGGGGGGGGGGCGGGCTGCAGCTGCCAGGAACCAGGCCCAGGAGCGCGCACATGCACGATTAACCAACCAGGGTTTGAGCGCAGCCAAAATGGCGCGGGGGTGGTACCAGGATGTGGCCAGGAAGACCACCACCAGTACGCTGCACCAGCAAACCAAAATAACTCACTGGCCATGGAACTAGTGCATGGGGTGGCGCCACCAAAGTCGCACACCGAGACTCCTGAAGGGAGTACTGATCCTGCAGATAACCGTCCACGGGGTGAACCCGGGCGGTCCAGCGGAGTAGCCAGGGGGACGATGGATGTGATCGACACCGTAACACGCCTGAACCACCGGATCAGAAACAGCCGAGCGCACTCGCGAACAGAGTCGACGTCTGAGAGCTGACCAGGACCAGGGCAATCCACGTCTCAGGCACGGGGTCGAATGAACACGAGAGTGCCGTGGGCACCGCCACCGGGAACCGTGGACGTAGTCAACACAGTCATCCGACAGCCAGGAGGGCACAGGCTGAACCACGTGCACTCAGGGGCTCCATGCGCCAACGAGGAGATTGGGCCTGTGGAGCTGGGGGGACCAGGGGCCAGGGCTGACAGGGCCGCTGCGAAGCCCGGCTGCCTGAAGGAAGGGGGGACCAGGACGGAGTAAGGCAGGGCTGTCCTTGCGCGGGGAGCGAACCGCTCGGTGCGAGGCAGCTGCCTGCCTGTGGGACACCCGCGGCGCCGCCAGCACCAGGGCTCCCGACTGGCGCCGGCGGGAGGCCGGGCGGCGGGGCAGCAGCAGCAGGGGCAGCCGCGGCAGGGGCGGCCGAGCCGCCGCCGCTGGCCGCCTCCGGCCGCCCGGGCGCCAGCCTCCAGGGGGAAGGCAGTGGCGGCGGCGGCGGGGCTCGCCGCCGGCCGCCGCCGCCGCCGCCGGCCGCCGCCGCCTCCTGCGCGCCGGCCTCCAGGGTGGAGGCGGCGGCGGCGGCAGCAGCAGCCGCGGCCGCGGCAGCCGGGAGGCCCGGGCGGGGCGACCCGTCGCGCGCGGCGGCGGCCAGGCGCTGCCGCCGCCGCAGGGCGGCGCCAGAGGGGCGCGAAGCCGTCGCGACGGGGCCGGCCCAGCGCGAACCTGTCCAGGGGCGGGCTCGAGCCGAGACGGCTTGAGCTAGGCTACGGACGCCGGTGGGGTTACTCGAAGCGTCTAGACTAGGGTCCTCCTAAGACTCCAAGAAAAACATGTAACGCATCTAGGCCACGACGCAGGCACGGTGGCCAAATGGGCCGAAGACCACCATGGATCCGCCGCCCCCTGCTTGCAGGGGTGCACGGCGTGCTGGATGATTCAGTTTTGGTTTTGGTTCTTTTTCTAAAAGAACTCCCCAGTGGGCTTCGGCCCGTCCCGCCGGCCACCCGTAAATTTCCCAAAATGCGTCTGTCAATGCCTTTGTTGCCCCAACTTGGCCCAAGATGGCCTCCAAGACGGCCAAGATGGCCCAAGATGGCCTCCAAGATGCCTCCAAGACGGCCACGATGGCCTCCAAGACGGGTAAGATGGCTCCAAGATGCCTCCAAGACGGCCCAAGATGCCCTCCAAGACGGCCAAGATGGCCCCAAGATGCCTCCAAGATGGCCCAAGAGGCCTCCAAGACGTTCTCCAGGAGAGCCCGAAGAGGCCAAAATCATTGGTTTTCCTTAGGTTTTTGAAGGTTTTTTGCGTTTTCTTCTTTTCGGCCTTCCGACGGCCCAAGAGGCCCCCAAGATCGCCCAAGAGGCCTCCAAGAAGGCCCTATGACGGCCCAAGGGCCCCCCAAGACGGCCCCAAGAGCGCCCCAAGACGGCCCAAGAGGCCTCCAAGACGCCCAACATGGCCTCCAAGACGGCCCTGAAGCGCCCCAAGAGGGCCCCAAGACGGCCCAGAGAGGCCCCCAAGACGGCTCCAGACGGCGTCAGACGGACCAGGAACGCCCTAAGACGGCCAAAGAGACCCCCAGGAAGCCCCCAAAGGCCCCCAAGAGGCCCAAGGAGGCCCCCAAGATGCCTCCAAGAGGCCTCGAAGAGGCCCCCAAGAAGCCCCCAACAGACCCCAAGGGTGCCCCAAGAGACTCCTAACAACCCTCATCCTCCTACTCTATTTCTTCCTCTTCCTCTTCCTGTTCATAATCATTCTCTCCCATGTGTTCCCCGAAAGCTTTCCAAACCGACTCGGGGAACTCATGGTCCGATAGCTTGGCCAAGCTCTAATCCAACTTTCGGCCACATCGGCGTCTCCAAAAAGGCAGGGGGCGGCGGTGATTCGCCGTAGGCGTCTTCGATCTGCAGACACGGCGTCAACACGCCCGGCGCGTACGGAGATGGCTGCCAAGAAGGTCCAAGACGGCTCTACATGGCGGCTCCAACATGGTCCAAGATGGTCCCAAAAGGGTTCAGTAGGCAATAGTATGGGTCTCGTGTGCCGTCTTGGAGGCCCCCGGGGTCGGCCGAAGAAGGCTTCAATAACAGGTCGGGGTGAAAATGGTCGTTCGTGTACCCGTCTTTTCGGTCTTCGCAGCGTCGAAGACGGCCCACGACGGCCCACATTGGACCCAACAGGACCCCGAGACGGCCGAACAGGTCCTACCCCCCCGTGAAAAAAAACACCTCCCCCCCCACACCCACCCCCAATTTCAATGTTCAATGCGGCGCCGATTTGTTTTTCGAACTTCGCCGGTCGCGCAATCAACATTGAAATGGGGACCGGGGGGCTCGCCAAACACCAGTTGCTTTTCGAGCGGGGTTGAGGAGAACGGGGAGAAGAAGACGACGAAGACGACGAGGCACAAGGAGGAAGAAAAGAAAGGATGACGACGACGCAGGAGGAAGGAGGACGACGACGCCGACGAAGGCGAGATGTTTCACACGCCCGAACAACGAGGAACACGCCGTACAGACATTCGGTAAGAAATCTTGTTTCAAGAGATCTACGGCCACGCTCGCCGTCCATCTTTGAGCTTCCTGAGGCGCCTCAAGGCTTGCATGGGTCCCCAGGGCCATCAGGGGATAAGACATCTCCGCGGGGCACCTGCTGTCAGGTTGGTTTCTTATCGGCCCAGCCGACCCCGCCACTGAATGCGACCACGCGAAATCATCATTGCCCGCCGTTGCCCGCCTATTACCTGGTCTATTACCCGCCTATTTGTTACACATTGCCCGCCTCTTTTTGTTATAATAAAAAATGTTCCTAATCATTTATAATAGCAAATGCGGATGGTAATTGGCAAAAAGAGGCGGGTAACACACCGGGTACTAGGCGGGTAATAGGCTGGCAATTATTATTTCACGCACGCGATGGTTACCCCTCCAGGCCGCAGCCGCAAAACATCATCATTATCATCATCATCCTCGTCCTCGTCCTCATCCTCATCCTCATCCTCATCCTCATCATCATCATCATCATCATCATCATCATCATCATCATCATCATCATCATCATCATCATCGTCATCACCATCGTCATCATCGTCGTCATCGTCGTCATCGCCATCATCATCATCATCATCATCATCAGCATCATCATCGTCATCATCATCATCATCAGTGTCAGTATCAATATCATCATCATCATCATCATCATCATCATCATCATCATCAGTCCTCATCGTCGTCGTCATCGGAATCCCACCCGTCGCAAGAGAACCCTAAGATGGCCCCAAAAGGTACTAAGAGGATCCCAGCACGGCCTATATAGGCTCCCAATGATGGCCAGATGGCCCACGAGCGCCCTAAGACGGACCCAGCTAGCCGAGCTAATGCCCAAGACGGCTCCAGGAGGCCTTCAAGAAAGCGCAAAAGCCAGAACAAGGCCCCCGGGCGAGCCAATGTTTCCCCAATGATTCCCTAAACGGTTGGAGAAGCACGCAACCCAGTAGCGACGCCGCACGTTGGCTCGAAATGTCACTGCACAGGCACTTCCACATGCCGGGGTGCGCGGAGAGAGCGTTACACAAACCATAAACACAAGCACATATGTCTGAATAATCTACAGCGCCGCGACATTGCGAAACCAAAGTCAGCACATCGTCGTCCAACCCATGACTGGCTTCTCGATCCAGAGCATGGTCCAAGAGAAACGCGGCAATTGCAACCCATGTGCCTTATCCGTGCGCGCCCTCGGGAGCGCGAGACTGCGGACCATACTGCAGGACTTCTGTCCTGTACTGTGTGTGGTGTCTTCTGTTCCACAAATCCGCCGACCCTGTCGGCGTGTGGAATAGGCTGTTCGTCGTGGTTGTTATTCGCCATGGTTGTTGTCCCCCTCGCTGCTCCCCTCCCCGTTGTCGTCGCCGTCGCCTTACGGCCGTCGCCGTCTCCCACCTCGAACCGTCGCCGTCTCCCACCTCAAATTGAGGAGCGTCGTAATTGAGTCGAAGGGAAGCCCCTTCCCTTAGATCCCTTCCCCGACGGGGGGTCCCATGAGGAGGGGAAGGGGGGGGCCTGGGTAAGAGCACCATCTCCCTCGGGGGGTCCCGAGATCAACGCAAGCCTCCAGACGAGCCAGGAGTGGCTCAAGAGCCCCTCAACATGGTCCAAGAGGACCCCGACTCGCCGAACGACCGATTCAAGACGTCAAAGATAGCCTCCACACGGCCCAAGAGGCCTCCAAGAAACCCCAAGAGCCTCCAAGGCTATTCCCAAAGAGCCCCGCAAGGGAAAATCCATTGATCTTCCTATAGTTTTTGAAAGATTTTGGCGTTCTCGCCTTTTCGGCTTCCCGACGCTAGGAAACAGCCCAAGAGGCCTCCAAGAGAGCACTAAAACTACCCAAACAGGGCCCCAAAACAGCCCAAGAGGCCGCGGAGGTGGCCGAAGAGGCCACCAAAACGGCTCCAAGAAGGCGCCCCGACGGGGGACCCCAACGAACATTTCGAGCCCTCGGCCCTGAGAGGCCCCCAAGAGGCCCCAAGACGTCCCCAAGAGGCCCCCTAGAGGCCCAAAGAAGCCCCCAGGAAGCTCCAATAGGCTCCCAAGAAGCTCCGACGAGGCCCCCATGATGCTCCCAATCTGCCCCCGAATTGCCCCCCAAAAGACTCCGAGAGCGCTACTACTACCACTACTGGCACTGCTACTGGTCGGACTATTACTACTACTGCTGCTGCTGCTGCTGCTGCTACTACTACTACTACTACTACCACTACCACTGCCACTACCACTACTACTACTACTACTACTACTACTACTACTACTACTACTACTACTACTACTACGACTACTACTACTACTACTACTACTACTACTACTACTACGACGACGACGACGACGACGACGACGACGACGACGACGACGACGACGACGACGACGACTACTACTACTACTACTATACTACTACTACGACGAC